>CM035436.1:125904506-126407006 GCA_020310875.1 Ceratopteris richardii
TCTGCAAGTGCATTGCATTTGAATGTTTGTATGAGATGATGATTGATTTTGAAAGAGTAGTTAAGGTTGATTTTGTCTTGAAAGCCTAACCAAGTCTATGATTGTATTTCAAACTTACTTCCAAGTAATTGTTGAATCAAGAGGTTGATAGTTTTATCTTGATCTGAAATTAACATATGCTAGGGAAAACACATCTCAATTACATTCAATGAGAATCAATTGATAAAATTTTTGTATTCATTTTTTTATCACAAAGGATTTTTATACTACTTTTTTTTTAATTTCAAGATTGGCCCATCAAGAATGATGTGCAAATTTAGTAAGGGGGAATGTTAGAGAGTTTCTTCTTGCCATACTTTGATGACAAATAATTTCAAAATAATGGCATTGATATTTTAAAGATATAGAGTTAAAAACAATATATCTTTTGGAATAAGAGATATGATAGTAATTTAAAATGGCATTGAAAATAGAAATATGTTTGTTGCTATGCGACCATGATTGACTACCTACATACAAAAGAAAAAAAATTAAGCTTGAAAGAAAAAGGACTTAACATATATGTGTGCATGCATATGTGTTCACCCATGTGTCATGAGTATTACGTAATGAGATGATAGGAACATGAATGTGAATGCATGTTCATGTGAAAGATGCATGCACATGAACTTATAAATCAGATGATTGCTAACTCATATAAGTAGAATTACATATGTGTGTGAAGATATGTGATTAATCAATTACATATGTGTGTGAAGATATGCGCTTAAGCAATCACAGTGTGTGAATATATGTGCTTAAGCAATTATGCATTCCATGTGAGCGTGTTTGAGTGTTCAACTATCCATATGTAATGAACTATTTTATGTAATGAACTTAGTATGCTTACCATGTGAACCAATTAAAGATTATGAAACCATAATTACAAAAGAAAAGCGAAAGGTTAAAGCTAAAATATACGTAAAAAAACTCGAAGTCAACGACCAATGATATTCCATATGTGAAACGTAATTATGAAATCCTATTTCTCAAAAGACGTTGATGTACATAATCAATTTATTACCATTATCTTGCTTCCAGGTGTAACTATCCTTCCAGTTAAGTGTAAGAGCGACTCACCTAACTTTGCTTCAAGCACTCTGCATGCATCTTATTTTGGGACAATGCCAATTAGAATTGATCCACCCAATTGAGCAGCTTCAAGACAATGTGATGCAATACATGTTAGATGTGGATAGCAACCTATGGAGTATAGGAGAGAACAAGACCAACTAGTTTCAAATTTTGAATGTCTTATAAGGCATCATCATAGTAGCCAAGTTGTTTTCTGATATTTGCATATGGAAGAATTTTGTCACCACCATGGATTCCATTCCCCATTCCCTCTTCCTCATTGAACGGGCGACATTGAGCATACGATTACACATGTGATGGACGCTCCATTGAATGGATCTCAAAGCTCCAAGGTGTTAAAGGATGTGTTACATGGACCAACAATCACCAAAAACGTGGTTTTAGTAGGTCAAATAGCTGAAAATGGTTATGAGGTGAGATTCACTTTTCATGGATGTTTATTTGAATACACCATGCAAGACTACAAGCTCATAACAAAGGGAAGGAAGCAATGAGGACTCTTCACCAAGGAGGTAATGCCATCAGTCCCTCACATTATCTATTGTCAATTGGAAAACAATAGGTTGAAGAGATCCACTTGTGGCATAAGAATTGGCCACATAAACTCACACAGGATGAAGGAAATTGAAAGGAAGGGCTTGGTGAGTGGTCTACTTGATCTTACATCTTAGAATATGCAACATTTTTTCTGTGCTTGTCAATTAGAGAAAAAAAACATATTTCCATTCAAGAAGGGAGCACATGTGAGCAATGAAGTGTTGGATCACATAAACTCACACAGGATGAAGGAAATTCAAATGAAGGGCTTGGTGAGTGGTCTACTTGATGTTACATCTTAGAATATGCAACATTTGAACATACGATAGATAGGTGTATATTTCTTGGATCTTCTTTAGAGAAAAAGGGTTTTAAATGGTATAGAGCTTATGGTTCCTAGGGATGCAATGTTTTATGAGTTGAGAGCTTCGTATGGTATCAAACATGTGTTACAAGTTGAAGATGCATATGCAACTGAGAAGAAGTTCAAAGATCACCAACAAAGCATGGAGATGAGTGGTCGAACCACTTCAAGCACACCATCAAAGGAGAGTACTACATCAGCTTGGAAAGGGTCGACGAGGAATGAATCTCATTCAAGTGAAGGAAGCAACAACGAAAAAGAAAAGGCAAAGAATGAAGACCATCAAAGTATAGAGATGGACTCTACAAGTGATAAAGATGTGGCAAAATTAGAAACTCCAAGATTTGAAGCATCCAAACCAAAGAGGAGGAGATTCCTAGCATCTAATGTTGAGGTAAGCTCATCAAGTTGGTCTAAATACCCTCTTCAAACAATAACTTATGGTTCATTCATTGTAGGATACTATGCTTGCATGAGTGAAGTTATATCTTTTGAAGAACGTCCTACCTCGTTTGGAGAGGCAAATAAGTATAGAATGGAATGAAGTGATGAATGACGAAGACAATGCACTTGAAGAATTTTTTTGTCAATAGTTTTAAGAACAAAGGAAATGAAATTCAATGGTAACAATGTGGTTGTTGGTGCAAGTCAACCACCAATTGATTTTTTGGATAAAGGTTTGAAGTCAAAGGATGAAGACAAGATCAACAATTGAAGATTGAAGATGGAGTATGTTAAGAAGAAGAAGACTTGTATACATATGTACATTAGTTTGTAGCTAGCTCACATATACCTTTTGTATGGTCATGAGCTTGTACATATATGCATATATATACAAGTAAAAAGTTAGGGCAAGTATGAGAGATTATGAGATGACAAGAATTAGAAGTTTTAAGAGTCATTGGACACTTTAGAAGTGAAGGTTATCTCTCTCATCATTCAGATGTAAAAATTTTCAGAGATGAAGAGTATATTGCACACGATCTTTTGCTGAGTACTCCTTATGTGTTTAATCTTTTGTGGAATTCTTTTGTACAAGTCTAAGTATATAGTTGATTGACCTCTGAGCAAGTTTTTAGATCCTAATTGTGATCAGGCTAAGAGAATTGAGAGTAGGAACATTTACATGTGTAAATGTGAAGAAGCGAAGTTACAACAGGTGCAAAATTTGATGCTAATGTTTTGGTCAGTGCTCCTTCCAAAGTGTAACATTTTGAGAAAGCAATAAATCATTCTTTAAGTTGGAAGGTAAGCTACCTATGGCTAAAAGAATTTGATTAAACTAGCTGTACTTTGGGATAATCATGCTTTAAAAGTTGCAGTGTCAAAATCAACTATACTGAAGAACAATTTCAGACATAGGTGAATTGTTTGATTCATTTTGCAAGATTTACTAAATCATTTGAGATAATGTAACTTGGAGAAGGTGCGTAATCTATAGCTAGTTGCACTTAAGCAAAGTTTTATTAAAAACTTTACATATTTGATCACTCAATGAGTGAATTATGTGCAATAGACTTTCTGAGTAGTGACTCTCTTCACAATTAGTTCAAGATTTTGATAATCTGGGTTGATCCTCCAAATTGGTAAAGTTTTTTAGTTGTTCCTGATATAGAGGTGCTCTAACATCAAGGATAGATTATTGTTTTGGAGATTACCACTCTCGATTAGTGGTATTAGAGCCGGAATGATCAAAATAGAAGAAAGGAGGACCTCGACTGCTGCAGTCATACAAAAATCAACACTTGAAGGTTCAAAAGGTGAAAGTTTAAAGAGAAAACTTGAGAAGGAGGCCAAAAGTTGTCAACAAGATCAAAAGGAACTTCATTCAAAGTAAAGGTACACTTATTCCTCATAAAGTTTGAATAATTTAATACATAGGTGAAGAAAGGATGGGAGATTCTCTTCAGATAGAGAAATTGGATAGAGAAAACTATCCAGCTTGGTCAATGAGGATGGAAGCTCATCTCATGAGCAAATACCTGATAGGTTATATCACAGGTGAGGAAGAGAAACCACAATTCAGAGATCCTAGTGTTCCAACTAGGGATGAACTCTCATATTTGAAGACTTGGATGAAGAAGGATGCACAAGCAAGGAGCATTATCTACATGGGAGTCAATGACTACTTGCTACCTCATATTAGAGGTCTTGAAAGTGCAAGTGATATATGGAATTCTTTGGAGGAGCATTTCCAAAATACTACAAAGTCAAGGAAGGCATCCTTGTGGGCAGAATTCACCACATTTAAGAAGAAGGCCTCTCAATCCATTTCTGATTATGTAACAAGGATGAAGGACATTGCAGATGCATTAGGAGCAGTTGATGAAGATATTAAGGAGGATAAATTGGTAAGGAAAATTCTCATAGGTTTGAGAGGAGATGAGAAATGGAGGCCATTCATTTTGTCTACTAAATTGTCACTAGATCATTTCACTCCTGATTTAAATCAGTTGCTAGGACACATGCTAACTTTTGAGCAGAATGTCAAAGGTGATGGTGATAAGAGTGTAGGTCAAGCAATGTATTCAAAGGATAAGAAGAATAATAGCAAAGGCAAGTAACAAGCAAATGAAGAACAAGGTACGACTAGCCAAGTCAGCTTCCTAAGAGGAAGAGGAGGTGTTAAAGGTAGAGGAAGAGGCAGAAGCAATAAAGATGGAGCCAAAGCTTGTTGGATTTTTGGTAAGACAAATCATTTAGCTCATGATTGTTGGCATAATACTCAAAATAATGGAGGATATAATCAGAAATTTAATTCAAGAGGAAGAGGTGGCAGAAACCAAAGAGGTAATTTTAGAGGTAGAGGTTACTTTGGAAGAAATATAGGTAGATGATTCCAAAGTCAATCCTACAAAAATACTTACTACAATTATGCTTCAGATCAAAAGGAAGATTCAACCTTGATTATGAATGCAACTTGTGAAAGACAAAGTGAGGACCAAAGAGTCTTCTACATTGACTCAGGGTGTAGCAATCACATGAGTGGTAACATAGCCTTGATGACTGATTTGGAAAATAAGGTAACTAATCATGTAGTTCAAATAGGTGATAATACAAAGCACAATGTGAAGTCAATTGGATCAGTGAAGGCCAAGGATGGAAGTACTCTTCTGAGTAAGGTATTGTATGTTCCGACAATTCCAAAGAACTTGATAAGTGTAGGGCAAATTGTTGAAGAAGGTTATGAAGTAAGATTTACTAATGATAGAGTGTTTGTGGAAGACCTTAGCAATGGGTATAAACAAATTGTTTCAGTGATGAGAGAAGGAAGACTCTTCACATTGAAGATTCAAGGTAATGTTGGTCATGCCTTGTTCACTTATGGAGGACATAAGATCTCTGAGTTAGATCTTTGGCACAAAAGACTTGGACATTTCAATGAAAGAGGTATTCAGGATATGATTAACAATAGTTCAGTGCTTGGATTGCCTAATATTGCAAGTCAACATATGACATACAAATGGAGGCATGTCAATTAGGTAAAGCTCATAAGCAATCATATTCCAAGCATGGTTTCATGTATTCAGAGAAGCTTGAGTTGGTACACACAGATGTGTGGGGAACATCAAAGGATTTCAATAGTAATGGTTCAAGATATTATGTGATTTATGTTGATGATGCTACCAGGTGGATCACTATCTATGTGATCAAAGATAAATCAGAGGTATCTAACACATTCAAACATTATCATGTGTGTGCAGAAAGAATTACAGGCCAAAAGTTGAAGAGATTAAGGTCAGATGGAGGGGGAGAGTATTTCTCTAATGAGTTATGTGATTACTTATGGAATGCAGGTTTAAAAGGGGAAGTTACTTGCAGGTACTCTCCTCAACAAAATGGTGTAGCAGAAAGGAGAAATAGAACTCTTGTTGAGTTTTCAAGATCAATGATGAAGGAGAAAAATTGTCCAAAATATTTGTGGGCTGAGGCTGTAAACACAGTTACATATTTGGTCAATAGGTTACCATGTAAAGCTTTGCACGGTATGACACCATATGAGGCATGGTGGGGTAAGAGAACTACCTTAGATCATAGCAAAGTAATTGGATGTTTCGCTTATGCATATGACCCATCTTAGTTGAGGCATAAATTGGAACCTAAAGCTGAAAAGTATGTGTTTATTGGATATGATGATAAGCAGATGGGATATAGGTTGTGGAGTCCATCCACAAAGCATATCCTTGTGTCAAAGGATGTTACATTTGATGAGCAAGGTACTTGGTATGCAGGTACAATCAATAATCATGTAGGTGATGAAGAAGTTGTGCATCAGAAGAAAGGCAAATCAAAGGTTCATATATTTGAAGAAGAAGAGAACAATGAAGTCCAAGATGAAGTTGAAGAAGTTCCAAGGTTTGATCTAGAATGTGATGAACCAGAAACTTCAAGAAGTGGAGAACTCAAAAGGTCATCAAGACACAAATGGCAACCTACAAGGTATAGTTATGACACTTCATTTTTTACTACTAAAGATTATGGTTACATGGTGAAAGCAGATGAACACCCTTCTACATATGAAGAGGCAAAAGGTAAGGAAAATTGGGAAAAAGCTATGCAAGAAGAGTATGATGCATTGATAGAGAATGAGACTTTGGATTTGGTTCCTAAATCAAATATATCATATTTCATGGGCATGGAGATCTCATATACTCAACATGGAGTGTATGTGACTCAATAAAGGTATTTGAAGAACTTGTTGATCAAGTTTAAAATGGAAGATTGCAGGGTAGCACCTACTCCAATGGAGGTGAATCACAAATTGAGCAGATACGGAGGAGAAGAATTCAAGGATATGAAGCTATATCAAAGTCTGGTTGGTAATCTAATCTATGCTACATTAACTAGGCCTGATTTTTCATATGCAATTGGAGTATTGTCTCAATTCATGCATTGTCCTAGGAAAGAACATTGGGTTGCAAGACAAAGAGTGTTGAGGTACATCAAGGGTACACTCAAGGAAGGTTTGTATTATGGATTTACATCAGATACAAACATCAAAATATATAGTGATACAGATTGGGTAGGTAATCCTGATGATAGGAGTTCAACATATGGATACTTGTGTTATGTGGGAGATAAGTTAATATCTTGGTGCTCTAAGAAGCAACACACAATTGCTTTATCATCTACACAGGCAGAATATAAAGGTATGGTAGAAGCTGCAAAGGAGGTCATATGGTTGAAGACTCTTATGAAGAGTTTTGACATCATTCAAAGCACACCCACTATTCATGGAAATAATATGAGTTCATTATATCTAGCTGCTAACCCTGTTTTTCATGCTAGGACTAAACATATTGAGATTCAATATCACTTCTTAAGGGTGAAGGTGATTGATGAGGATATTGAAGTCATACATACTTCAACAAAAGGTCAGATTGTAGATATGTTAACCAAAAGCTTGGATGGACCAAAGCTACAAAGATTTAAAGATATGGTGGGTATAAAGAAGATGGAGAAAACCTTTATTGATGATTAAGGGGGAGCTGTTGGTGCAAGTCAACCACCAATTGATGTTTTGGATAAAGGTTTGAAGTCAAAGGATGAAGAAAAGATCAACAATTGAAGATTGGAGTTGGAGTATGTTTAGAAGAAGAAGACATGTATACATATGTACATTAGTTTGTAGCTAGCTCACATATACCTTTTGTATGGTAATGAGCTTGTACATATGTGCCTATATATACAAGTAAAAAGTTGGGACAAGTATGAGAGAGTATGGGATGACAATAATTAGAAGTTGTATGAGTCATTAGACACTTAAGAAGTGAAGGATATCTCTCTCATCATTCAGATGTAAAAAGTTTCAGAGATGAAGAAATATTGCACCCGATCTTTTGCTGAGTACTCCTTCTGTGTTTAATCTTTTGTGGAATGCTTTTGTAAAAGCCTAAGTCTATATTTTATTGAACTCTGTACAAGTTTTTCGATCTTAATTGTGATCAGGCTGAGAGAATTGAGAGTAGGAACATTCACATGTGTAAATGTGAAGAAGTGAAGTTACAACACGTGCAAAATTCAATGCTAATGTTTTGGTCATTGCTCCTTCCACAGTGTAAAGTTTTGAGCAACCAAGCACTTATTCTTTAAGTTGGAAGGTAAGCTACCTATGGCTAAAAGAATTTGATTAAACGGGTTGTACTTTGGGAGAAACATGCTTTAGAAGTTGCAAGTGTCAAAGTCGACTATACTAAAGAACAGTTTCAGACATATGTGAATTGTTTGATTCATTTCTCAAGATTTACTGAATTATTTGAGATAACTTGACTTGGAGAAGGTGCGCAATTTGTAGGCAACACCTTGTGAAAAGGTTTATAAAAAACTTTACATATTTGATCAGTAAATGAGTGAGTTATGTAGGTCAAACTTTTTGAGTAGTGACTCTCTTCACAGTTAGTTCAAGGTTTTGATAATCTGGTATTGATCCTCCGAATTGGTAAAGGTTTTGAGTTATTCTTGACATAGAGGTGCTCTAACATCAAGGATAGCTTGTTCTTTTGGAGATTAACACTCTCCATTACTGGTGGCCTTGAAGAGACATGTAGATGGGAGTATCTCTAGGTATAAAGCGAGCTTGTTTGCCAAAATGTTTGCTCAAACATATGGCATAGATGTTGAGGAAACATTTAATCAAGGAGCTAAAATGAATGACCTCAAAATGTTAGAAGATGTACTAGTTGGATGTGAAGAATGATTTCCTAAAAGGAGAGCTTGAAGAGGTAGTCTTCACAGAGTTGCCCCAAGACTTTGGAGATGAGAGGTTTCCACATCATTTATGAATAATTACAAGGGACGTTTATGGATGCGAGAAAATCCCAAGGACTTGGAACCAAATACTTGTGAACTATTTGGTTATATGTGGATATAAGTAGAGTCATGTAGACCCATCACTCTTTGTGAAGAGACTAAGAAAAGGAAGATGTCAAGACAAGAGTAAGGAGGCCATTGCTCATCACAAAGAGGAAGGGGAGATATAGAGGAAGAGGAGGAAGACAAGATAAATTCTAGAGATGGAGAGAATTCAGGTCGTTTCTACATATGTGGAAATTATGGACATTACACAAGGGATTGCTATCAAGGAGAAGGCAACAATCAAAGCTACATTTGATATAAGGGAGAAGGTAACTATGCATCTAGCCTCAAATAATGATAATGAAAGCATGCTAGCTATGATATCAAATTTCATATTATAGAAACCATGTGGAGGATACATGGTAAATAGATAGTGGATACAACAATCATATGAGCTACAACAGGGACTTCTTCTCCAACATGTAAGTTCCATAAAAAAAAGGCATGTGGAAACAAGTGATGACACCCCTCACACTATCACACACATAGGTGGTGTTATGTTGGATGGATCACAAAAGGCAAAGTGCTTGAAGGATGTGTTGCATGTACACACTATCACAAAGAACCTTGTATTAGTGGGGCAAACGATGGGGAAGGGTTATCAAGTCAAGGTCAATCAAAGGGGCTCCTTTGTGGAGAAACCCAAAGATGAGGACAAGGTGATTTGATAGGAAAGAAAGGAGGGCTCTTCCTAGTTGAGGTAAATCCAAACCCAAATCATAGTCTATTTCTCATTAGGAAACCAAGGATTGTAGAGATTGATCTTTGGCATAAGGGGATGGGGCATATCAATGTCAAAAGGATCAAATATATGGAGAAAAGGAAGCTTGTGTAGGGATTACCAAGCTTCAAATCACAAGGTTTGAAGCACGTATGTGAAGCATGCCATCTAGGCAAATCAATAAAAGTACCTTTCAAGAAGAGCAATTATGTGAGCCAACACCCCTTGGCTTGATTCACACAGATGTGTGGGGCCCAACAAAAGAAAACTTCATTAGAGTTAATAGGTAATTTGTGACATTCGGAAATGATTGTACAAGCACGACTTGGTTATGTTTCATGAAGCAAATTCGGATGTGTTTTATTTCTTCATGAAACTCAAAACACTAGTTGAAACAGGAGTTGGAAGGTATATCAAATGTGTTAGATCTGATGGAGTGGAGAGTACTTCTCTAATAAATTTTTGTAATTTTTTATGGGGAAATGGCATCAAAAGGAAATTTACATGCAGATATACACCCCAACACACTAGGGTTGCAGAAAGAAAAAACAAGTATAGGGAAGAATGTGCTGGAGGAATGATGAAAGAGATGAATGTGACAAATGGGTATTCGGTTGATGCAAACACTATCACAATTGGGGTTGCAGAAAGAAAAAACAAGTATAGGGAAGAATGTGCTAGAGGAATGATGAAAGAGATGAATGTGGCAAATGGGTATTCGGTTGATGCAAACACTATCACAATTTACATCATCAATAGAGATATTCCTAATGTATCCCACCTCACCGTACTTGGATCTACATGTTATGTCTACATACCAAGTGAATTCAGAAGCAAGTAGGATGTTACTATACTATTATCTGTTTTGGCTATCTCTGCTTTGTGTGTGTACATACTCCAGTCCTCTTCTTTCATCATTTCTTCCAAGGCGTATAACTTTATTACAACAACTACAATATAAGAAACGGGTAGTGGGTTGAGTTTATGGGGAATTCTAAAAGCTTACGAAATAAATACATTACAAATTGGAGTCTTCAATGTCTAAGACTTAGCCTTTTTGAACTTCACCCTTCTTTGCATCCTCAATAACGTTATTTTCATTAGGTATTTTGAAGTCTTCTCACTAATGTTATAAAGCTCTCAAGGATGGAGAGCCCTATGGTGATCCCCAAGATTCATTTCACCTATAATATTTGTAGACACTATGTGAATACCCTCTAGCTAACTTAAAAATGATATGTATGACACTTTTGGTTTTCCATGTGAAAACTCCACTTTAGTTTTTTTTAATGATCCTTTTTTCACATAAAAATGTAACTTGTAAAATATTCATTGTAAAAGATAGGTGCATGCATCTTCGAGATGTGATTTATCATTTAAGAGAATGATTAGGAGAATTCATTTTTAGAACTACAAGTGTGAGCAACTCACATCTGAAGTACACAAGAGTACTTGGTGCATGACGAATCATTTAAGGAAGCGCAAAAGAAGTACTAGTGTTGGAAGGCAAGCCCGAACAGAAAGAGCAACAAGTGGAGGATGGGGCTCAAACAATCATAGGAGAAGATGACGTTCACAGTGGAAGCCTCATAGTTCAATCTTGGTTAGATCTTGGTATAAGCATACAATGTTTTGTAAAACATTGATTTCTTTCACTTACCCCTTGCAAAAAAGTCCCCAGTTTGCAAAACATCCACTCTATTTTGTGCAAAACAAGGAGTAATTCAGGTTAAGGAGCTTAGATAGAAACCACGTTCATCATTTCATAATTTTTGGAGCTTATTTGGCCTTAAAATTAGCACTATGGCCTATGTTTTAACTATGCCAAACCCTACGTTTGAAATAGGTCAAAAATCACTTAAAAACTATAAAGGTTCTAGAGAGCTCATTTCTGAGAGGATATTGAGTGATTTCGTAAAGAACTAGAAGAGGCAAGAGGGTTCATTTGTAATCATTGTCAAAGCAATTAAGACATTCCATTGCTCCTCTCTATCTCCTCTACCTTGTGTGTGTGTGCATGTGTAAGCATCACATGCGCTTCTGATCTTCACATCCATGCACATCTTTTTTTCACAATCTTCATATCACCCTCATGTTTCCATGGGTTGGCCATTATGAAGTAGATCTCCATTGACATTGATATTGATCATTGTTCCACACCAAAATCCGGTGACGTTGCTAGGGAGCCCCATTTGAGGGCAAGTGCGTGATGGTAAGAGAGTAGAGTAGAAACATTGGAGTGTAGGTAAGTATTTTTTACAGAGTTTTTTTTTATTTTTCTTGATTATTTTTATCTCCATTTTCACTTCCCTTGCCTCTATTCATCCCCGCTCATCCCCTTCACCATCTCCATCTTCATTGAGTTTTCACCTTCCCAACCATATACCCACCTTCCCATCAACCCCCCTCATTTTCTTGTGTGTATGTGAGAAGGAGAGTGAGAGAGAGAGAAAGTGTATTCTTGCTTTGTGTTTTTGTTTATTGCTTTTGTGTAGATTTAGGTTTGTCATCAATTCTAGCATTCTATACAAGTATAATAGACCACTTTACACATCCCAAGGTGACATGTTAAATCGATCATGATAGACCAAAAACTATGCTTTTTTGTAAGCATCTACACAAGATGATAGAGCTCCTCAATGCCATGCTAGTATACTATATGAATTTGAAAATTTGGAGTTTTTGACTCTATTAAGGTAGGATTAAAGTGTGATAGAATGGATCTATCATGACATACCTCATCTATCATGACAAAACCCTCCATGCCAATAGAAGTTATCAGAAAGATTGTATCCCTCTTAAAATATTATTAAAAAATTAAAGATTAATTGATTAAACTAAGTTTTAATAATTTATGAAATTTTAACTTAAGTTTGATCTTAAAATTTTGCCAGACAAGAAGTTTTGATGATTTGGGATCTAGTACAAAGATGGAAAGTATTGAGAAGGAGTTTTCAAATGTAGTTGTGGGTATTTGATTAAAAATGAAGGGTTTATTTAAGGTTTGAAAGTAAATTGAGGGTTATTCAAGGGTCCAATATAGGGTTTGAATATGAGTTTTAGGGTAAAAGCTTAGTTTCAAGGATAATTAAGGGTTTAGATAAGAAATCTAAAGGGTTTTATATGGTAAAAGCTTAGTTTCAAGGATAATTAAGGGTTTAGATAAAAAATCTAAAGGATTTTTATAGGGTAAAAGCTTAGTTTATGGGTTAGTTGAGGGTTTGGATGAGATTTAAAGCTAAAAGAAAAGGCTTTGATTGGTTAAAAACATGGTTTAAGGGTAGTTTAAGGTAAACCTATGGTGAAGGGGTTAATTAAGTAGGTTTTGTTCTCTAAAGGAGTTAATGTATAGGGCAAAAGGCATTAAATTGACACCTTAACAAGTATTTTAAATATAAATGAATACTTAAATATGTTAATAATTCAAACTATTTAAATAATATTAAGGTTATTGAAAATATATTTAAACTTAATTAAATAATTGAAAGGTTGAATTTAATTAGTTCTAAAATAATTAAATAATTGAAAGGTTGAATTTATTTAATTCTAAAGGATGATAAAAGTGTGAAAATAAAAAAGGTCAAGTGAATATTTTTTTATAAGTGGTTATTGTAATTTTTGGAAAAATAAATGGAAGAAAATCCCACGCCTTTTTTTTGGTTGAGTTGTGCTTGAGTGGATGTGGAGTAAATGTGGGCTGCATGAATGAGTTAACTTAGGAAATTGTGGGCTATGGTGGGCCACTCACATGTATAAAAAGAGGGGAGTCGTATCGAGGAGCTCATGTTATTTTGCAAGTACTTCATTTTACTCTAAGCTTTAAGCCTTGATTGATTGTGCACATATTTTCATCTTGTCCTTTCTGGCAGGAGGAGAGAGAAGGCCATCTCTCTTACTTTTGTAGCTCATTGAATGTAAAGCATTTTTTTTTTTTGCTTTTTGTTGCAGTCGACATAGAGAGATGGAGAGAGGAGATTGATTTTTTTGTTTTTTCTTTCCTTCTTTCTTTCTTCTTTTTTCCTTTCTTCTTTTTT
Source organism: Ceratopteris richardii (assembly GCA_020310875.1). Taxonomy (NCBI): domain Eukaryota; kingdom Viridiplantae; phylum Streptophyta; class Polypodiopsida; order Polypodiales; family Pteridaceae; genus Ceratopteris; species Ceratopteris richardii. The sequence continues at coordinate 125,918,152 of CM035436.1, forward strand.
CCTTTCTTCTTCTTTCTTTCTTCTTTATTTATTTTTCTCCCTCTCTTTTCCCTCTCTTCTCCCTCTCTTTTCCCTCCCTCTTCTGCCGATGACGTAGCGCGCTACGCACAGCAAAGAGAGAGAGAGATAGAGAGAGAGAGAGAGATTTTATTTTTTAGTTTTATTTTTATTTTTTTCTTTCCCTCCCTCTACTACAACCAGCGGGGTAGCACGTAGCAGAGAAAGAGAGAGAGAGAGAGAGAGAGAGAGAGAGAGAGAGAGAGAGAGAGAGAGAGAGAGAGAGAGAGAGAGAGAGAGAGAGAGAGAGAGAGAGAGAGAGAGAGAGAGAGAGAGAGAGAGAGAGAGAGAGAGAGAGAGAGAGAGAGAGAGAGAGAGAAAGAGAGAGAGAGAGAGAAAGAGAGAAAGAGAGAGAGAGAGAGAGAGAGAGAGAGAGAGAGAGAGAGAGAGAGAGAGAGAGAGAGAAAGAGAGAAAGAGAGATAGAGCGAGATTTTATTTATTTTTTTCCTTTCCTTTTTTTATATATTATATTATATTTTTATTTTATTTTGTATATTTTATTTTCATTTAATTTTACTTTATGCATATGTGTTAAGTGTTATTATATTTTTATTTTATTTCTTATATATTTTATTTTCATTTAATTTATTTAATGCATATGTGTTAAGTGTATTTGTTTTATATATGTTTGAGATGTATGGTATATATGTGATATGTGTATATGTGAATGATTAGTGTATTTATTTTTTATGTTTATTTGGTATGTGTGTGATGATATGAAGGGTATGTAATGTGTATATCTAGTGCATGTATGTGTTAGTAAGTATGTTTGATGTGTGTGTGTGTGTGTGTTTTAACTAATGGATTTTCTAATAAGCTTTATGTTTGAATGCAATGATAAATATTGAATATAGTAGTTAAGTTTATAAAATAATGATTAAATTGATTAAATAGGTAAAATGTTTGACATGTATACCCAAGGATGTTTTATGTTTTCCAGGATAGCAGAAGAAGGGATTAGAAGTAACCATTTAGCCATTTTTCCTCATCTTTTCCAATGATATTTTCCCAGATCTTATATTCCATTCTTACCTTTTCTAACTCTTTTAATTAGGCTTCATTCTACTCATCCAAATTCTCCATTCCCAATCATAAGGATTCACTTAGCTTTTGATTTTATCCTATCTGATCATATCTATTCATTTACCTTTTCCTATCCATTAGCCTATCTTTTGCAACCCATACTTGTTAGCTTAGACATGTTAGAAGGTTATTTATTATGTTATTAAATGTGTATTTAATGCATCAGATTTAAATATTCATTAGCATGTATGTATGTTAGTGAATGTAATGTTTACATCTATGCATGCTAGATGTTTGCATGCATGCATATTAGTGAATGTATGCATAATTAGTGCATGTATATGATAATGCATGTTAGGTATGTATGCATGTATGCATGTAAAATATGTATGCATTCTAGTGTATGTATGTTAGATGTATGTATGTAAGCATGTTAGATGTATGCATGTATGCATGTAAAATATGTATGCATGTAAAATATGTATGCATGAATGCATGTTAGAGAATGCATGTTTATGTATGTGAGTTAGTATATGCATGTTTATGTATGTGAGTTAGTGTATGCATGTTATGTATGTGAGTTAGTGTATGCATGTGTATGCATGAGAAGATTGTTTATGTATGTGAAGTTTAGGCATGTGCATATGATAGGTATATGTGTGCATGAATAAGACATGTATATTAGAATGTGTACATAAGAATGAATGTATGTGCTTATGAGATATATAAGAAAGTTAATTAACTTATGTTTGCATGAGTTTAAACTATGTTAAGTTTTGAATATTAATATTATAAATGAGTGTTTTAAATTCATAAAAGCATACTTATGTTTTGTCTCATGTTATTTTGCAGATCATTTGAAGACAAATTTGATGAACAAAAGTTTGGACGAAGAATACGAAGCTGGGATTTTGTTGCTTATTTTTGTTTCTTAGCTTTTGTATAGGAAAAATTTTAGTTTTTATCTTTTATACAACACAGTTTTAAAATATTAATCCATTTTATTAGCATTTGTCTTTATATGTCTGATAAAGCATCTACTAGTAGTACTTCTATTGAAAGTGATTTACCTTCTTCTTTGTTAGAAATACTTTTTCCTAATCCACTAGAGGTTAGTGTCTCACAAAATAAAAAAAATAATACAATTAATGAAGAATTAGTTAAGGATTGTGTCGTAAAGGAAACTTTGTTTTTGCTAGATTATGATCGTCGATTGTTAAGAGTGTTACCTTTGATTTCTATTGTTTTACTCGACCCTGAAAATAGTGAAGTTCTGTTTCCTCCACTCGTACATAGAAAAACTGATTCTTCCTAATTAGATTCAAACAAAACTGAAATTCTTAAAAATAGAGTAACTAGTGAAGAGTTGATCCTTCCATCTTATAAAGACGTGATCAATAGATATAAAAATGCACTTCCTTATGGTCCTTAGTAAAAATACGTGCCCTGTCATAGACACCCCACGTGTGCCGTTAGCGTGACAGTTGACTTGATCCACCAACCGTCGCGAATCGCTCCCACATTTGAACCCAACATGAAATATGGCACAAAAGGACATGTATAATTTCTTTTCCTTTTTGCATATGCAATAGTTTTCTTTAGGATAAGTGGTTGCAGCATCTTGTGGTGGTTCATCTTGGAGAGCCAGTACTCAAAAACCTTGTAATTCCCTGGGACTTGAGGGTTGGGCTTATGCTCTGAGTGCCTCCACAAGAATAGGCAAGTAGTTCAGCTTCATCTCGCCACCCCTACCATCAAGAACTTGAAGAATTACATTTGCACACACAACATTTAGTTTTTTTTGTATTAGACATTTTTTTACTCATCAATGTATACTTGAATGTATCACGTGCACTTTAGCTTCATCATCAGGCATCAGGTATGTTCACTAAACTTAAAATCTGTTTGTTGCTATTTTAGTAGGACTTTAGGAGAAAGAACTTAAAATATTAGGGGTTTTTTTAATGTTATTTTAGAATAGTACGACTTTACTTTGAAATTTTAAAAGAACTTTTATTTGAAAGTTATTATCTACTTTATGAGAATTGTTAAAAGGGGTTTTAAATTTTAGCAAAACTGGAATCAAATAATTTAATTAACTTGGTAAGAGACCAAAAAACAAGAGTACAAGAGGAAATTAAAGATCTTGTTAAAAAACTTAAATCTAATTCAAATATACAAAATAAAATGGATGAATTGTTTCGAGATATGATATAGAAAAATTGCATGGTTTGCCTGTATCTAAGTCGGTAACTTATCTAGGAAGGCTTGCTATAGGATCAGCTATAAGTGTAATTGAACCTCATAGTGATCTTGAATGGGATGACTTTAGGAAACAAATGCATAAGGAGTTCTACCTTGAAGATTATAATCAGCATAGTAGAGAAGGATTCATGAAATGGCTTAGCATACCTAAGACTCCGATTTCCCTTACACAATTGCATGGTGAGTTTATGAAAAGGTTTTCACAGTTGCCAGAATAGGATAGAACTGCACTCACACCTAGCATAGTTCTATATTTCCTAAAGGTATTACTTTCTGATATTAGAAGTGAAGTTGAAAGGAGGCTTGAGGAACCCAAGAAAAGATATGGCCTTACGAATGACTGGGGAGCATTAAAACAAGTAGTAGAGGTAGTAGCCCAGATGAAACAAAGGCAAACATTACTTTATGATATCAATTTAAGTTTCCCACCAGTATGTCCAACTACTCCAATTCCTAAAGTTAATCCTATTACCACTGAACAAGCCTCTACATCAAAAATTCCTAGTGAACTACAATTTGAAATATTATTTAGTAAATTAGATAATATGATGCAGATGCATAAAAATATGTCTAAAGAAGTAGCTACACTTCAAAATACAGTCTATTCATTAACTTCTCAAGATAGGACAATTTTAGGACCTCAATTTACTAATGTCCCTCAAATAAATCCAATGCCTATAACACCTTTTATGACTCAACCAATAGCTCAAAGTAATGAACGGAGGGGTGCACCCACCCGATGATGTGTTTGGTGTGACTCTACAGAACACGTGTCCTACGCTTGTGAAGCTTTAAAAGAAGCAAAGGAAAGGAAACTAGTAATAGATATAGATAAAAAATTATGTGATTACTGCACCCACCTTCCATTAGCTGTAAATTGGGGAAAAGGGGGTATGCAAAAACTATATGAAAATTTATCTGAAGCTAAAAATAATTCTTCCACGGTTAGGTTAGAATGTGACGAGAGTGATCTAGAAGATGAAAAGTCTAATGAAACAAAAAATTATTCAATTGAAGCACTAATAAAAGCCAGGGACGATATAATGTATAAAACATGGGACTCACATGTCAATCATTTTTCTATTTTTTCGCATATAGCCAATGTGGAAGAGAAGAGAAAACAGGATGAAACTCAGGATATAGAAATAGATGAAACCAATCGAAGGGTAACTAGAAGATAGTTAAGGGAAGAAACTAAAAATTTTTAGTTTAAGGAAAACACAAATTTAGACTCAAATGAACAAAAAAGAAGAGAAATAAGGGAGGGGAAACAACCTGAAATATCAAACAAACCTTTAGATTCAAAGCCTAGTAAACAAATAGAACGAAATGAGGAAAAAACCAAAGAAACCTAAACGAATTCCTAAAGCCATTTTAACCTCAGAATTAGAACAGAAAAATGATGCAAAAGAAATGCGTTATGACATACTTTTGAAAAGTCAAGTGACTATGTCACTTGAACAATTATTTTCTATAGCAAAACTTAAATTTAAAGATAACCTTATAAAAATGATTAAGCGAAAAAGATTCCCACTTAATACTGATATTGAAATGCAATTTCTAGATGTGTCCCATATATCAAAAGATCTTCTTTTTTCTGATTCTGATAATGAGGAAGAAAGTGAAGGTTATGTTAATTAAAAAAATTTAGGTCCGATTCTTCCAGATAATATAAATGAAAAATCTGAAAGTAATTATAAAAAGAGTTTTTGGGCTAGAGGAACACCTGAAATAAAAGTAAACTTAGGAGATAAAAAAAAGTCATGTATAGCCTTAGCTTTATTAGATTCAGGTTATGAAATTAATGTAATGTCAAAAGAATTGTCTGATGAATTTAAATGGCTAATAGATAAAGAACATGGGTGGATAATGAGAATGGCAGATAATGGATGTGGTGTACTTTTAGAAGCTTGTGCAAACATTCCAATTTTAATAGGAGGAATAACTGAAACGTTTCATTTTTTTATTCAAGATAATTGCTCTGACGACATCATTTTAGGACAACCGTTTATTTGTGAAACACGAATGGAAACAAAAGTAATGGAAGATGTCTCTGCATATGCTAGAATCATGTCAAAAGATGATTTTCAATCATTACAAGTTATGACTGTAAATCCAAACCACACCAGAAATCGGGAACAAATTAGAAAAACACCAATCCGATCACAAGAGAAGTTTGACGAGAATCATCTACCTCTTTGTGAATCTGGGACTTATTTTGATCAGAATTTTTATTAGACACCACTGTTGAGTGGGACAACAGTGGTAATTGGTTTGAAATCTCGCAAAAATGTGTACATAAAGTGGAAAGTTTTTCTATATATTTTACGTCCTCAAAAATATAAATTTTAAATAATAAAGATATTCCTAGGAAGATAATGAAAAAACATGAAAAATATTTGCAAAGAAAAGATTATATGTCTACAAATGAACATATTGAAAATATAATTGAAACATCTTTTTCTTCTTCTTTACTTGATGAAATTAATCAAACTTTAGATTATGAAAAATTAATGCAAATTATACTTTTGAACTCGTTAAATGAATATGAACTAATTTTGAAATTTGTTTCTGATTCTCATAATGAAGCTAAAATTAATACAAAATATAAAACAATTGATAAAAAAGTTAAACTTGTAGCCCAGGCTTTACCTGAAGGAAGTGACCAAAAAATAAAGCAAGTAGCCAATGATCCCATTTTACGTGATATTTCAAAAATAGGACATAATTTTACTAATGAAACCAAACTAATAAAAATAAGAAACGAAGACTCTTTTTTACTACCTACTGAATATGAAATGTTTTGTGAAATGATAAGAAAACATGGAAAAGCTTTCTCTCTTTATCCTCATGAAATAGGATGTGTTGACCCTAGAATAGTATCTCTAATGATTATATTTACCGTAGCCCATATTCCTTGGAATCTTCACCCTATATCAGTTCCAAAGGCTCATTTACCTGAGCTAATGAAACTCCTTAAGGAGAAGATGCATATGAAAATTCTAGAACCTTCCTCCACATCTTATTCGAATAGATGGTTTACCGTTCCTAAAAAGAATGGGAAGCTTAGATTTATCCAAGATTTACAACTCGTAAATAAAGTTACAATTAGGAATGTAAGAACCGGCCCTATTGTAGGAGAATTTGACGAAGCTTTTGCTGGGCATTCTATCTATTCTATGGGTGATTTATATTCTGGTTATGATTAGTTCTAGCTTGCTACTAAGAGTAGAGCTATAACTACAATGAAGACTCCTTTAAGTTTAGTTCGAATGTGTACTCTACCTCAAGGAGCAACAAACTCGGTAGCACATATCATGAATGCAGTGAATATAGTTCTTCATGATTTTATTCCTAATGTGACTATGCTTTATAGATGATATTCTGATTAAAGGCTGTGAAGAAAAGGAAAAAGATGAAACGTTAGATTCTTTAGGATGTCGGAACTTTGTATCTAATCATATTTCAGATTGCGAGAAAATACTTAAAAGATTTGAAGAAGTAGGATTAACATTTTCCATAGAAAAATCAGTATTTGGTGTTAATGAAGTTCTTATTGTAGGAAATTTATGTGGATATTATGGACGTAGCTCTTTGTACTAAAACTACTTATAACATATGTAGATTTTTGTTAGAAGAAGTTATTTCTAGATTTGGCTATGTAGAAAAAATAGTAGCAGATAGGGGCGAGTTAGATGCTCGAGAGGCAAGAGAATTCTTTGACCAGCATGGGATTTGTCTATCCCTCACAACTACTTATAGTCCAGAGTCTAATGGTAAGATTGAACGAGGTCATCCATCTATTGTGAAGGCAATCTCTAAGGCCTACAATGGTGATACAAAGCAGTGGCCTAGGTTCCTTTCTTTCGCACTATGGGCAGACAGGATGATGTATACTAGGTCTACAAGATTTATGCATGTAGAACTAATGTACTATCATAAGCCAATTTTTCCTATCCAGACCTAGATTATTTCATGGACAATGCTTCTCTGGAATAATGAGATGACTTGTGAAGATCTAATTTCTGTTAGGATTATGCAGTTAGATCTAGGAAATAAAATGATTGAAGAAGCTGTACAAAAAGTTAGAGAATCACGACTTCAAAATAAAATCTACTTTGATAAAAAACACTATTGAAGTAGATGATTGGGTATTATTTTACAATAGTACTTTTGATACATGGTATGATGCTAGGAAGAAGTTAATTAAAATATGGTTTGGTCCGTATGTAGTAGTAATTGTTTTTTATAATGGTACATTTAAACTTAGGGAATTTGATGGTTCTTTGTTGCGAAATTTGATTGCAAGGAAAAGGATTAAACTGTTCAAGAAACGAAATAATGAAGATTATGAGATTGACGAGATTGATGAAGATTAAAGATCTGTTTTAAATCAAGTGAAAAAGTTTTAATTAAAGATTTGTTTGATTTTTTGTATATATGCACTGCATTACTAAATGAGTTAAAAGGATATGTTCAAACTTAAAAAAAAAAATCAAGTAGAATTTAAGATGTTAAATATCTAATATATCTTTGATGCATGAAAACTTATATTTATATGAATTAAATAAGATAGTTAAATAGAAACTTTTGGAATTGGAAGCTTGTGGAAGAAATGGTAGACTTATTATGAGTACATGTATATGCTGAAAATTTTAACCATTAGTAAGTGGGATTTTTGTATCTTACTATTTATTCCTTATGAGACCTGACCTCCAGATGAATTAAAAGATAAAACTTCATACCCAATTTAGCCTATATGTATGTGTTTGTAGTTAGTGCGCTATGATGGGCTAGTAGGTGGGTGGAACAACCTTGGTCAGGTGATCAAGGCCACGAGCTGACACTAGTTTCATCATAGGCCTAACCTTTATGTTATCATGTGCCTACATGGGTCGGTAGGCGGGTGGAGTCACTCTAGTCAGGTGGTTAGAGCCATGAGCCGACATCGATTTCATGTAGGGCTAACATAGTTTTGTCATGTGCTATGCCGGGTTGGCAGACAAGTGGAATAAACTTGGCTGGGTGGACAAGTCCAGGAGTCACACCCAATTTCGGTATAGGCTGATTTGTTTAAAATAAATAAAGAGCAGAGTTGGGATGAAGTAATAAAATAAGAAAAAAAAAGAAATGAAAAATAAAAATGAAATGAATGGAGAGTGAGACCATAGGAAATAAAGTAAGAGTCAAATAATTCTATTAACTGATGAAAAAGTTTTGGTATATGCTGCTATGCACGATAAGTTACTTAATCCAAGCAAGTTACATGAATAGAAGGACTATGCCACTTATGATTTATTCCTATAAATGCTTGTTTAAATGTGGATTCAAAGATATAACATGATGTTTATATGACTTATATCTACTTTGTTTTTTAGAAGATTTGTACCAATCTTTCTAATTGCATAAAGATGCATGAATTCATGATAAAATAAAACTTTGAAAATTTGAAATTTATTTACAAAGAATTTGATATGTTCCACTTGAATTCGCAGGTTGGCCCATCGGGATGATGTGCAGGTTTAGTGGGCACGGATGTCGGAAATATTTTATCCCTCTTAAAATATTATTAAAAAATTAAAGATTAATTGATTAAACTAAGTTTTAATAATTTATGAAATTTTAACTTAAGTTTGATCTTTAAATTTTGTAGGACAAGAAGTTTTGATGATTTGGGATCTAGTACAAAGATGGAAAGTATTTAGAAGGAGTTTTCAAATGTGGTTGTGGGTATTTGATTAAAAATGAAGGATTAATTAAGGATTTATTTAAGGTTTGAAAGTAAATTGAAGGTTATTCAAGGATCCAATATAGGGTTTGAATATGATTTTTCAGGTAAAAGCTTAGTTTCAAGGATAATTAAGGGTTTAGATAAGAAATCTAAAGGGTCTTTATAGGGTAAAAGCTTAGTTTATAGGTTAGTTGAGGGTTTGGATGAGATTTAAATCTAAAAGAAAAGATTTTGATTGGTTAAAAACATGGTTTAAGGGTAGTTTAAGGTAAACCTATGGTGAAGGGATTAATAAGTAGGTTTTGTTCTTTGAAGGAGTTAATGTATAGGGCAAAAGGTATTAAATTGAAACCTTACCAAATATTTTAAATATAAATGAATAATTAAATATATTAATAACTGAAATTATTTAAATAATATTAAAGTTATTGAAAATATATTTAAACTTAATTAAATAATTGAAAGGTTGAATTTATTTAATTCTAAAGGATGATAAAAGTGTGAAAATAAAAAAGGTCAAGCGAATATTTATTTATAAGTGGTTATTGTAATTTTTGGAAAAATAAATGGAAGAAAATCCCACGCTTCTTTTTTTGGTTGAGTTGTGCTTGAGTGGATGTGGAGTAAATGTGGGCTGCATGAATGAGTTAACTTAGGAAATTGTGGGCTATGGTGGGCTACTCACATGTATAAAAAGAGGGGAGTCGTATCGATGAGCTCATGTTATTTTGCAGGTACTTCATTTTACTCTAAGCTTTAGGCCTTGATTGATTGTGCACATATTTTCATGTTGTCCTTTCTGGCAGGAGAAAAGAGAAGGCCATCTCTCTTACTTTTGCAGCTCATTGAATGTGAAGTAATTTTTTTTTTGCTTTTTGTTGCAGTCTACGTAGAGAGATGGAGAAAGGAGATTGATTTTTTTGTTTTTTCTTTCCTTCTTTCTTTCATCTTTTTTCCTTTGTTCTTCTTTCTTTCTTCTTTATTTATTTCTCTCCCTCTCTTTTCCCTCTCTTTTACCTCTCTTTCCCTCCCTCTTCTGTCGGTGGCACAGCGCGCTGCGCGCAAGAGAGAGAGAGAGAGAGAGAGAGAGAGAGAGAGAGAGAGAGAGAGAGAGAGAGAGAGAGAGAGAGAGAGAGAGAGAGAGAGAGAGAGAGAGAGAGAGAGAGAGAGAGAAACAGAGAGAGATTTTATTTTTTATTTTTATTTTTATTTTTTCATTTCCCTCCCTCTACTATAGTCGACGGGGCAACACATAGCAAAGAGGGGGAGAGAGAGAGAGAGAGAGAGAGAGAGAGAGAGAGAGAGAGAGAGAGAGAGAGAGAGAGAGAGAATGAGAGAGAGAGAGAAAGAGAGAAAGAGAGAGAGAGAGAGAGAGAGAGAGAGAGAGAGAGATAGATTTTATTTATTTTTTTTCCTTTCCTTTTTTATTTATTATATTATATTTTTATTTTTAATTTATATATTTTATTTTCATTTAATTTTACTTTATGCATATATATGAAGTGTTATTATATTTTTATTTTATTTTTTATATATTTTATTTTCATTTAATTTATTTAATGCATATGTGTTAAGTGTATTTGTTTTATATATGTTGTTTGAGATGTATGGTATATATGTGATATGTGTATATGTGAATAATTAGTGTAGTTATTTTTTATGTTTATTTGGTATGTGTGTGATGATATGAAGGGTATGTAATGTGTATATCTAGTGCATGTATGTGTTATTAAGTACGTTTAATGTGTGTGTGTGTGTGTTTTAACTAATGGATTTTTTAATAAGGTTCATGTTTGAATGCAATGATAAATATTGAATATAGTAGTTAAGTTTATAAAATAATGATTAAATTGATTACATAAGTAAAATGTTTGATATGTATACCTAAGGATGTTTTATGTTTTCCAGGATAGCAGAAGAAGGGATTAGAAGTAGCCATTCAGCTATTTGTTTCTCATCTTTTCCAATGATATTGCAATAGGCCCCCTTTTTTCATGACAAGGCCTTTTTATCATTAACACCAACTTGACAGAGCAACCATCTATTGCTACCAATCCCCACTATCATGAAAAACCCCCTTATCGCAACAAACCACGCTCATAGACCCGACCTATCATGATAGAGACCCTCTAGCTTGACAGATCAAAAGCTTGACAGGCCATTCTATCAAGACACACCAAACTTATGATAGACCCACTCTACCTTGACAACCCCATCTATTGTAATAGAAGAAAGTCCAGAGACCCCCTATCATGATAGACCCTATCTATCATGTTAGAGCACTCTATTGCAATAGACCCCCTTTGTTGCAGCAGATCAAAGTCAATAGACCCCTATAATGATAGACCATATCTATCATGATAGAGTACCTTATCACAACAGACCCCTCTATTGCAACAAACTAGCCTATCGCAATAAGATAGATCGTCAAAAAAGTTTGAAGAAAAAAGTTGATTTTCTCAGTCATAATTAATGTTTTTTTATTGTTTTTCAAGGTTTAGCTTATATTCAAGGCCTTCAAGTGCTTCTACATCTTCACCTTATGGTGCTCATGTATTGAAGGAAACTCAAGACATCATCTTTACCATAGGAGCTAATAGCAGAGTGTAAGAGAATGACAATTATGACCACCACCACATGCTAGAGAGATGACTCTCCTACCAACCTTATTCCTATATATATATATATATATATATATATATATATATATATATATATATATATATATATATATATATATATATATATATATATATATATATATATATATATATATATATATATATATATATATATATATATATATATATATATATATATATAGTTGCTTGAATCAACGAGGACCACAAATGTAGCTAGAGTCCACAAGTGCATGTGCAATCTCCTCACCTCCTTTAATATCTTCCACTAGATTCTACTAGTGGTTGGAGTGATCTCGACCACTGCTCTAGTACCTTCCACTAGAGTCCACTAGTGGTTGGTGTACTTTCCACTCGAGTTAAGTCTCCCTAGATGCAAGTTAACTTACGTTAACTTGAGTTATAAGGCTCTAGAGCTCTTTGGAAAAAACTCTCTCCCCATGCTCCTCATGGGGGTTAAACCCAAGACCTCACCCTTCATGACCTTGAGACATAACCACTAGGCTAAGTGGATCACTTATTTGAGAAAGCAGATATACTTAAGTCTAGTCTCGAGATCTTTGGCTATACATATGAGTGACCAAATGGTGTCGGATTTCATATCTGTCTAAAGCAGATGGGGCCTTAGATAATAGAATTACTTTATTACATTCTTACCCTCTTGGGAAAGATTTTATTCCTCAAAAATAAAGCTATATATAGTAACTGTAGGCAACCCCAAGTATCATGTTCTAAAACCAAAAGAACATGTCTCATCTCTATGGTGGGATCCCTTCCCAAATGATACAAAAAACCATTTTGCTTTGCACTTTGAGAACCGGATCAAAGTACAAAGTAGTGAATGAATAATAAGGGTGGATCTAAAAACATCCCTAGCCACCACTATTTTGCGATGTGTGATCTAGGCACAAACGTATGAAATGGGTGGATTCTAGTTATTAGTCCATTTTTGGGCATAACTGGTACATGAACTTAGTAACTAGGGTGGTATTCTTATCGCTATCAAGATTTTGAGAATTCTTGATTCATTTGAATTTGATTTGGAAAACTTGAAGTTTGGTTGGCCAAAACATCGAACTTGGATGTTTTTTATTATGGTTTACTTTCAACAAACATTTACTTGATTTTTTCACTCGAATGGAGAACTAATTTGTCCTAATGGGCTTGAAAATCCAATGTAAACTATGGGTGAAAGTTTTCCATTTACTTTGGTCAACTATACTATAACTTGACCAAGTGAAAACTAAAAATGAAAATTGTCCAACTAAGGACACTTTTCTCAAAGACTTGAGCTAAAAGTTATCAAGAATTGTCAATCGTATGAGCAAACCCTATTTCTTTTTTCTAGAGTGCACTAAACCCAAGAAATTCATAAGAGTTATGCTAAATAATGCAAAGAAAACTCAAATGATTAATTCAACCTAGACTTCGCATCTTTTAAAGCTTAAAAAATATTCTTGTATAGAACATCTATCTAGGATGTTCAATTTAATTACCTAGTTCTAATTCGCTAACCCTCAATTTTTGTGAAAAGAATCAGATATCGTATCTGAGTCAAATCCAAAAGATTCAAAAAGAGCAAAGAAATAAATAAAAATCTATACAACTAGTTCAAACTTCTAGGATACTTGCTATGAGTCAAACTCTAGATTGCTCAAGAGTTTAAGTGCTCAAAGATCTATTTCAACAAGGTATTGAAGCATTTTATCTATCTTTAAGAGAAAGGAAATCAGTTCTTAAAAATATTCATAGAGTAAATCTAAATATCATCCAACCACAAGATACGAGTGTGGTATCCAACATCAATGTGTGGACCCACTGAGGTTCTATTGATCGGTTCTTTATGTTGATATATTTTGGTAGTGATGTGTGTGAACACACTAGGATCGTCAGGGCACTTTTTTTCCCTCTTTAGGAGGTTTTTTCTCCCGGCTTGTATATGTGTTGATATATTTTGGTAGTGATATGTGTGAACACACTAGGACCGTCATGATGCAGATGAAGTTGTAGGAAGTATCTAAGTTCTAACTGAAGTAGGAAGAACAACTGAAACAACAGAAACAGTTTGCGAATGCAATAAGTACTGAAGAACATCAAGTACTAAAGGTATATGTTGTGAGTCTTCAAGAGGAGTTACAAAGGAAAAGTCAAGAGTATGAGAAGATAAGTACTCAATGTAAGTAGCAGCGGGCAGTTGAAATTTCCAAGGTAAAAAAGTCAATGTAGGAGTTTGAGTTATGGATAGTTCAAATGCAGGAAAAGGTAGAGTCTGAGATGAAAAATTTGTCAACTCTGAATTCAAGCTTGCAAATGGAGATTGTAGTCCTTAAGTCTAGATTGAAACCTTTGTTAGTATTGGAGAGATAGACTCTTAAAAATGAAGAAGTTGAGATAGACACGGTTTTAATGATAGAAATGGATATGATTATGATAAAACAGCAAATACATAAGTATGTTACAAGACCTGTGGGATGTCATTAAGGAAAGATTACAGGCTGTAATTTGATATCCTTATGAACAATTGCAGGACGAATTTGTTTTTGTGTATGAAAGTGAACTGGTTCAGTATAAGGTGGAGAACGAAGAAATGTTGCATATGATTAAAGAGCTTAAAGAGCAATTGGTGCAGCAAGGTGTAGAAGAAGAGCTGGATAAATTAGTACAACAACAACAGATAATATCAGATACATGATGAGAAGAATGAACAGAAAAAAATATGTCAGAATCAGGTATAACTCGAAGAGGCAGTTGAACAGGAAATAGAAGCCCATCGTAGAGAGTGGAAATGTTGTGTATGATCAAGGGATTGTGGGATGGAGTTCCATTTTTGAGAAAAATTCCCCACTAGGCAGTGCCAGGTTTTGAGGGGAGAGAAATTGGAACAATAAGTAGTGAGTCAGATTTCAAAAGGTCTACTGACTTAGAATTTTGCTGAATCGAATGTTGCTGAATTGGAATTTTAATAAGCAGTTACAAATTAGTTGGGCATTGATGTCGCATGATTATGTCTGTTGTATTTTGTCGCACAAGTATGTAATGGGAAGAATAAGCATCTTTCAAGAGATGAAAAAGGGAGAAGAAGCGTCTTCAAGAGGGGCATATGAACAGAAAGAGGAGAAGAGAGTATTTGTCCAAGAAGATGAAAGGAGAGTCTCAAAGCAACATTATCAATGTTCAGAGAAGTGTTATACTTGCTTATCTTGTAATCACTGTGATTTCGAAGAACTTTAATGAAGAATTCTATATTTTCTACCTAGCGCAAGTCTAATTCTCTCTCTCTATTAGAGCAAAACTCTGTTGAATAATATTTTGTCATAGCAAAAAAGTGCTGAATCTGAAGTTTGTTTGCGAGTATTTTTCTCTGTGTGAGTAGATTAGTGCTGAAGTTGAATTCCTTGGAAGTTTGTAGTGTGTGTAAGTAGCTATGTGTTCCTTAACCCAAACATTGATGAGTGATTTTATTCTTTTCCAAGTAAATGTCTCGATTATGTTTCTTGAGCCTGGGCATTCTAATGGTGATAGGATTTATTAGACTTGATATTCCATTGAAACATATGTGGGAATCATGGTCACCAAGGTATATTCTTAATGGTTTGGTTTCCTCGGTAATATTCTTATGCTAGAGGTTATCCATCGACATTTTTAACTACTTTTGGTTTGTTCCATTGAGTATTGGAATCTTGTGTTTCTTAATCAATCCTTCATCGATGAAACATGAGGAGGTCCCTAAATCCACTAGGGTTGTAAGGGAAAGGGTCTTCTTAGGCATGATCCACTCGAAAGGGGCAAGACATGTTTCAGTGGTTTTCCTTGGAATTATGACACCCTTTCTTATATCATGATCAAGCTATATGACCTCCTTTACAACTGGACTTCCTTGTTTCCTGCTCTACAAGGGTGATTGTGACCTAGAGTTTTTTCTCTTTTTGGGATAATTAATTGTGTTATGGTCACGATTTTGATAGTAAAGGCATATTTTGTTATCCCTCCTTCTTTGTTTCTCTTGTGGGACTAGTGACTAGAACCTAGTTACAAGTATCGACATAGATTCAGGCATACACTCCTCTCTAAGAGTGGACTAGAATGATTTTCATTGGCAAACTCTTCCTTCCACTTGTTTTTCTTGTTTCTATTCAAAAAGGTTGTTATCACATTGAATGGCTTGGGTGATGTATTCATTCAATGTCTTCACCTCTTGCACTATGAGTAGAAGTTCCTTCACATCATCTCTTAAACCCCATCTAAATTGGCTTATGAAATAATCATCATGCCAAGTGAGATCATATATAAATTGCTAAATTTTCATGCATATGTAGAGGTAGGGCGGTACCTTGATGTAGCTTCCCAAGTTTTGTTTCTACCACTCGAATCATGTTTGCATCTCCAAACATGGTGGTGAGCTCCTAGAGAAGCCCCTCGTAGTCATGAACTAGTTCCATGTTCTTCTCCAAAATTGGGGTGAACCATGATAATGCTTGACCATAGAGTAGGGTTCTAATAAAACTAACCTTGGATGCCTCATTAGGGTATCTATCAGGCTTCATACATATGTACAATTTAACTTGCAGCAAGAGTCCAAGAAACTTCACATGATCACCATCAAACTTTCTTGGCATGCATATCTTTGGTTCCTTCATGAAGGATGAACTAGGGTGTTGATTTACTTGAATGCTTCCTTGATTTGCTTGAAGATTGCAGATTCGTACTTGTAATTCTTGGATGAGTATGCCTACATGTATGGGATGTCCCATCTAATCTAATGTCTTGTTGATATATTCAGGTAATGATGTGTGTGAACACATTAGGACCACCAAGGAATGTTTTTCCCTCTTTAAGAGGCTTTTTCCCCTGGCTTGTATATACACCTATAACCCTAACGAGTCACTTATCTTTGTACATTCTCTTGGTAATGCATTCAGTATTGTGTGTTGTGCTCCAAGCTTCTTCTTCTTCCTTGTGTTGTTCGCGTGCTTCCATAGACCACAAACTCCAACAACTGGTATTAGAGCAGGTTGCTGCTTCACCTTGGGTGTCATCGAAGCCCCTCTGGTCATAGTCTCAGAATCGCACAAAAATTGGTGAGCATACTCAGGGCAATTAGGAGTCCAAAATAGCTTTGATGTTTGGTATCGAAATATTGATCTCAACTCGTTTCAGCCTTTGAACACACTATCATAGTGCGTGCGCAAGAAATTTCATGTTTTTGTGCTAAAGATATATGCAGGTTTCAGTTTGCCAATATAAGTGCCTCAAAGTCTGATAAAGGTTTCAACAGAATTCGTTAAGGTAATTTTGTTAAAATTTTTAACATACAATCATTTTTCTAAAAGGGTATTTTAGTCAGTGGCCATGGTAGAAAGGAGTGATGTATTCCATATGTTGTTGTTCAGGATAAGTTGGATGGTACCGATTACCCATTATGGGCTTATATGATGAGTCTTGTATTGGTATCAAAAGGACTATGGAATATTGTGCAGGGTGTTGAAAAACATCCTACTACACCTACAAATATAGTTACTGAAGCTGATGTAGATAGCATCAAAGATGGTGATATTCTTGAGGTTCCTATTTGTATTGTGGTTCTTGTTGTGCCTACTATACAGAAACTTCATTGGGAGGGCAGAGATGCTAAGGCACATGCACTAATAGCCTTGTCTGTCAAATGTGTCATTATTTCTCACATTTGCTCTTGCAAAACAACAAAAGATGCTTGGGATACACTCATCACTGTATATCAAGCAATGAATGAGGACGGTGTTGCTTATCTCTGAAAACAGTTGGAGAGTGATCACATGAATGAAGAAAATCCATGGATAATTTTTTGACCAAGATCAAAGATTTGAAAGAATAATTTATTTCTACTGATGAAGTCTTTCCTGAAAGTTCAGTTGTGCAGACTGTTCTTTATGGTCTTCAAGATTCATATCAGAGTTTTGCATCTACTCTCCAACTAATGATGAAAGGCAATCCAAATGCCATAGGATTTGAGGAATCAGTCTCTATTGTGTTGCATGAAGATTAGTCTAGGTAGAACATGTCCATTATGCATGTTGTAGATCAATCTTTCCTCGCTAGTCAGAAGGGAAAAGGTAAATGGAGCTCATCTACTAGTAGGCAAAAATCTACTAATTTTGCACAATAAAAAAAGAATGATAGAGGCGAGAAGAAAATAGAAAAGCAAAAATTGTTTTGCAAATACTATAAAGGAAATGCCCATGTCATAAAGAGCTGTCCAAAATTGGTTGCAAAAGAGGAAAAGAAGAAAGAGGTTGGAGTGGTTGTTGCAAAGGCCTCTATAGCCAAAATAGAGTCTACTAATCTTGTGTAGAATGAAGAATGGGCATTTAATAATGTTTGCAGTTATGACCCATCTTCTCATGAATAGTGTATGTCTACAGTAGCCTCAGATGTTTGGTGCTTTGATAGTGGGGAAACCGAATATATTACCTCACAATGCAGATTCTTCACTTCACTGGAGCTTGCCCCAACAGGAAATACTATCACATGCACCAACAACTCCTCTTATCATATCATGGGAGTTGGTAAGCTCATTCTTACTACTTATCATCGTAGTTGTTTTCAATTGTCAGATGCTTTATTTGTGCCAAGGATCAAGAAAAAATTGTTATCAGTCTCAATGCCAACCAAGATCATCTTGGTTGTGAAATTTGTTAATGAAAGATGAACTGTTCATGATCTATAAAATGGTGATGTCATTATTGCTTCTGGCATTTTATGTCATGGTTTGTATAAGCTCATAGACTATAAAAAATTTGTGAATGATTCAGCATGTGTAGTACATGATTCTCAGGCTATATCAGATGCAAAGCTTTGACATGCACGCTTTGGTCATCTGAATTTTGCTAGTTTGCTATGCATGCAAAAATCTGAAACATTGTCCTCTTTACCCGAACTTGAGGCACTCGGTAAACATGTTTGTGAAGGTTGTATTTTGGGCAAAAAACAGCGTTCCTCATTACCAAAAGATGGCTCAATTCGAGCTACTTAGAAATTTTGGCTTGTTCACAATGATGTTTGTGGTCCTATGCAAACACCCACCTTTCGGAACTACCTTTACTTCATGACCTTTATGCATGATTTTTCAAGGCATGCATGTAAAATGAGCACCCTCCATTTTGATCGAGGGGAGAATATATGTCTTCTAATTTTAATGCATTTTTGGTTGAATGTGGGATGAAACATCATTGTATAGTGCCATACACACCTCAATAGAATGGAGTTGATCAAATGAAGAACATGTCACTCATGATGGCACGGTGTATGGTCAAGAGTAAGGCTTTACCACATAGTTTATGGCTTGAGACTATGTGTGAAACATATGTACTTACTAGGTGCCCCACTAAAGCAATGCAATCTATCACTCCATATGAGGCTTGCCATGGTTGCAAGCCATCTAGTGCTCATGTGCATCTCTTTGGTTCTCTAGCATATGCACTAGTGCCTAAACAACAACGCAGGAAATTGGATGATAAAGTAGTGAAATATATATTTTTTTTGTACAATTTTGAAAGCAAAGGCTATCATCTGTATCATCCATAGACTAAAAAAATTTTGATTAGCCGTGATGTTTTCTTTATGGAAGATGCAATTCAACCATTACTTTCATGTACTAAGGAGACATGAGTTTGCTCCAACGATATGTATGACACCTTGGTGCCTCTTTTTACAAGTGGAGAGTCTAGTGCTAGTCCAAATGAGGCTTTCTTATCCTTTATAGGTTTCACATGATGATGCAGGTCATTTCATTTCTCATGCAGATCATCTCATTTTTTATGCAGATTTACATGATGCACTTATTGATGAGAGAACTGATATAGAGGAGGCAAAAATTATGCCTAAATGGCTAGAGGAGAATTTGTGAGATAGAAAATTAGATGCACCTCTATCATATCATATCGTTCAGGCTCTGATAGTGCTTCTTTTGCATCAGATTACTATGCTATGACTGCCTCTAGTCTTTGTGATGAAAATGAGTTTGTTTTGATGAAGCACAAAATTCAGAAAATTGGATGGCTGTTATGCAATCAGGATATGATGCTATTATTAAAAATGGTACTTGTTCTCTATGTGACTTTGCTACTCAAAAGAAGGCCATTCGCACTAATTGGTTATACAAGCTGAAGCATAAGCCTGATGGAATAGTTGATAGGTATAAAGCTAGGCTTGTTGCAAAGGTTTATGCTCAAGAAAGAGGCCTTGACTTTGATGAGACCTTTGCACCTAGATGGGGAACGACTACTATTTGTAGCACATGTGCACTTGTTGCTCATCATGGTTGGAACATACATCATTTGGACATTAAAAATGCATTTTTTGAATGGTGACTTGCATGAAGAAGTGTATGTTTTTCAACCCCATGGTTTTGTGCAGAAAGGGAATGAAACCAAAGTGTGCAGGTTGAAAAAGTCATCACATGGTTTGAAGCAAGTACACATGCTTGGTATGAAAAGCTACATGCCTACCTGATTGGACATGGTCTTGAGAATAGTCCAACTCAGAGCACCTTATATGTTAAGCATGCAAATGATGTGCTTCTCATCATTGTTGTTTATATTGATGACATCCTACTCATTGGTCCTCATCAAAAGCATATTGCTAATTTTAAGGTTGATTTTCCATGCCCCATTTTATGTCTAATTTGGGGCATTTGCGTCATTATTTGGACACTCAGTTTATGGAGTTGATACTAGAATAGTTTTGTGTTAAACAAAATATATTTACACATTATTGCAACATTTTGGCCTTGAAGACTGCAAACCTATTGCCACTCTTATGGAGCCAGGTTTACAATTGAATCAGCATGGTGCTAAAGATGCATTTGATGTTTTTCTCTATCAACAAGTTGTGGGATGCTTGATTTACTTATGCATTACTCGATTAGATATTCAATTTTCTCTTTCATAGATGAGCAATTTTATGGATTGCCTAGGTGCCAAGCATAGGCAAGCGATTAAGCGCATCTTTCGCTACTTGAGTCGTACCTGACTAGTTGGATTGTTTTATCCCAAGGGCGGATCACCACCGCTAGATTTACATGTCTTTCTTAGCTCTGGTTAGGCTGGTTGCTATCACACTAATGTGTCCACTAGTGGTTTTTGCTTCATGCTTGCTAGCTCATGCATATCTTTGTTGAGCAAGAAGCAACCTACTATGGCCACTTCTAGTTGTGAGGTTGAGCATAGGGCAGGTTTCACAATGACTATTGAGTGTGGGCAGATCAGATGCCTTATGGCTGATTTGGGTCTTGATCAATCTTCTGTCACCACCATCTTTTGTGATAGTCAGAGTGCATTGGTAGTTGTGAGGAACCCTATGTTTCATGCTCGCACTAAGCACATTGAGGTGCACTATCATTATGATAGGGAGAGGTTCTCTTCTAGAGAGATCATTTTGGCATATGTGCCCACACAAGAGAGCATTTTAGACCTTTTCAAGGCTTTGCCTAGAAAGAAGTTTGAAGCTTTTGAAAAGCTTTGGGCTTACTTCCTTTTGTGGATTGATTCCACGTATCTTGTCACTTCCTTATACATGAGTGCGAGCTCCTTTTTCACCACATCAATCCCAGGGGATATTTCTCAATATATTTAGGTAGTGATGTGTATGAACACGCAAGGTGACTTATCTTTGTACATTATCTTGGTAATACATTCAATATTGTGTGTTGTGCTCCAAACTTCTTCCTCCTTGTGTTGTTTGCATGCTTCTACAGACCTCAAACTCCAATATGTCTATCGATGAGTTAGGTCCTCCATTTGATATTGGAGACTCTAAAGCTATCCCACAATCTATTCACTATCATTCTCCATGATGCATGGTCTTGAATAGAAGCTAGTCTTGCCAAAATGTCAGAGAGCACTAGATTGTGCCCTCTAACTAGAGAGGATAGGATTTCAAAACTTTACTTTTGATTAAAAGATCATCCACAATAGAAAAATAATACTATAATATGAAATGATACAAGAAGTCCCACAACAAGGGATTGATAGATATAGGTGAGTACTAGACTAGATGGGATAGAGAGATCCCAAAACCTAGGATTATAGGTATGAAATAATATAGCTAGTTATAAGAACTCCCTTGAGGGAGATGAACTAGATAAAAGAAATAACATTAAAAGATCTCATACTACAAGATTACAAGAGGACATGACTAGATGTCCAAAAGCTATTCTAGTCAAGACTAGAATAAGAAACATGATAAGAACTTGAACTAGAAATCTGAAAGTACTTACATGGAGACTAGAATAAGAAACATGATAAGAACTTGAACTAGAAATTTGAAAGTACTTACATGGAGATCGTGACTCCTTGAGCTCCCAAGAGGATGCATGTGGCCAAGTACTCCTTACATAGGTGTTCAAGGGTAGTTACAAATTGATGATATCATGGATGATGTCTAAAATTTGAAACAAGTCCTCTAGATGTCATAATAAAGTAAGTAGACACTTGACCTTAGGGTTTTGCGACATTCATGTCACAATGGAAGCATTCGTTTCTCCAAATTTAGAACCAATAATGAGATATAGAAAGGCACAAAGAATTTGAGGTTCATGATGATCTTCTTTGTGTCCATAATAGGTATGAGAGAGGGTTATTGTTGAGGGAGAATCAAGCAAAAAGAAAAGACGAAGAAAATCAAGATAGAAGCTTCACTAAATAGAATATATCTAAAAACATATCTCTGTACAAAGCCCAGCAGGGGCACACAACATCCATCTCTACACAAAGCCCCCACATGGGCACACAACAGTGGGAAGTACGCAACAGGCATGGACAGATCAAGGCCAGCAATTATCCATGAAGAAGTGCAAGAAGATATCTGGTAGATCCCGAGCCCTAGAAAGGTGCTTCAACCTCTCAATCTTCGGAAGGTCTAGATCGAAGGCTATAAATCCAGACCTTCATACCTTTCGTATGGCGCTTGCAATGAAAATACAAAGAGGTGATTGAAAAATTAGACTACAAAGCTATTGTAGTCCACCTTCAGTGGTTGCCTGCATGGCAACTACTTAACACAACAACCCAAAATTAAAGAGGTTATTGGTGAGCTAGACTACAAATTGATTGTAGTTCATCTCCACAGGTTGCAAGCAGTGAAAAGAAAAGAACATGCTAAAAAATGCATCAGTTCCCAGAGGATGTGAGAGAAGATTCAAGAACAAGGCCTTTAAAACATAACTCCAGCCTAAAGGGGAGGCAAGGCTGACCAAGTGATGCATGTGGTGGAAAGAAGTAAACAAGCTACAGACAAAAAGCAAAGCCTGTCAAGGGACGACGGAGACAAAGAGGGGGGGAGTGTTGTAGACAAAATAGAGCACTAAAGAGGTGCCTAGAAAATTTTTCTTCTTAAAAATCCTAGAAAATTTCCTCAAAGCTATGTAAATAAACTAGAGGAATCCTCTAGATGCATAAACCCAAAATCCTTGTAACATAACTCTTGTAAAATATTAGGAAATTAGAGATTAGTCAATAAAGTGCCTTTCTCTTGTGTGAAAGGACCAATTTTAGGGCACATGTATACAAATCACTTTGTGACTCTCGTAAAAGACTTTTTGCCATTGTGAAGAAAGGAAGGGGGAATTCGAATTCGCTTCTTTCCTGCTGGTTTCCTCCTTCTCTATGATCCTTTGTGATGTATAATGCTTGGAATTTGTGTGTAGGACTGTTATCTATCCCTTTCTGTCATTTTTGAACTACTCTAGTGTGTGTGTGTGAGCCATCACAAGTTGTAGAGCGAGTGTTGGTGTTTCTCGCCATTCACTATTTTGCATGTAACTTGAAAAAGGTTTGTCAGATTCAAAATAAAATACAGCAATAGATGCATCTCCTCGCGAGCTTCCAAAGGAACCCAATATTGTCCATATTCCGAGTTTGGAGCTAGGAGAAAAGTTTGAATTTGTGCTTACTATTGTAAATGGTATCGCAGCATTCATTTTCGAGGAGTTAGTGGGTTGGAGAGGTAGTTAAGTCTTCTCACATGCATTGTAGCTCAGCCACTTCACTTTCCATGATGGGTGCACACGTCCTCATTGTTTGTTGTTAACCTTTGGAGTTGTCCTCTCCAATCATTATAGCACAAAAGATCAACTACACATCTTTAATTTGTCAATCTGGGAAGTATGCAAAGACCACAACCCCTTCTAGTTAATGGAATCCAAGAATAAGGGTTAAGATGACTGTTTTTTTGAGAAATTATGAAGAAGGAGAGAAATATCTAGGGTTTTGATTATCTTGAGTTCTACAACAGCATTTTCAATGATCTTTGTGCCTAAAGTGTGCCATTTCCACAGTAGAATGCAATTATGAAGTCAAATTTCAAAAATGTACCTATATCACATAGATGCGACAATCGCAATTCTGTGAAAACTGAGAATTTTCATTTCCAGCTTTGTTCTTCTACACATTCTTACTCAATACACTGAGAATCACCTCTCTTCATACACCATACTTAGAAATACACAACTGAAGCTTACAAATTCCATGGATCACACAAAGAATAGACTCAACAAATCAAAAGAAAGAACATGGAAGGGAGAAACACGATTTTCTGCAGGAGAGCTCTTCACATTACTTGGATAGCAAAGATAATACAACCAACCCTCTCAAAATAGAGGAAATTATCTTTTATACATTTTCAAGTGTCCTCTTTCACACTTGAATTTTGATCCTTTTCCCTTCTAATCTAAAAATATGCTATCAAAGAGCTTCCAAAAATTCTAGAAAAAATACATATAATTCTAATTTACATGAGGAAGACTCTTCCTCAATTTTACATCATTTGCATAAATATTTCTACAATTTTTTGACATTTTACAAATAATTTCCCTTCTAAAAAATGCTTCTTCTAACATTCTTACCCTCCTCTAAAACGTGCAATCAATGATGATCCCATACTCCTTAGGTGTGCTGATCATTCATTAAGAAGAGAGTCTCATCGTTGATCATGACTTCGCCTTTCTATAATGTTCAAATTATTCACCATCTCAAATAGAGCTTTCCTCCATTGTACAACTGCCTTTGGTTTGTCTATCACATCTTTCTTCAAGTATTCTGTATATGCAGCTTCATGTGCGGTGAGTCTGGATTTTGTGACTACTGATAGATTCCTAAAAATTTCTGACTCTCTTTCAAAAAATCCATAATCAAAGGCATCCTCAAAAATTTGGAGATAATGGCTACCCAAAAATACTGTTATGCTATAATAGGCCATTAAGCAAATTCGGTCTGGAGTTTCACTTAGATCAAATAATAAAGCATCAGTCGGTGAATTGAATCCAATGTAATCGAGAGTTTTGACATCTGTATCTGTAAATGTTTCTATACATGCCACTATGAGTCACATTACTCTTATTAATAAAATACAAGCAGGATCGTTTACATCTCTATATGTAGATATAACAGACTCTGTTGTACCAACCATATAATTCTTGGTTGGCCATGTTCCTACTTTAGGTCCTGCTAGCATTGGAAAGTTCAGCCATTTTGCTGGAATCTACCCTGCATTTCTTCTTTCCCAAAACACTGACCATTCTCTTCTCCTTGCTACTGGGCAATAGGCTGGATTGATCTTTAGCTGAACAGGTGCCTCTTCCAGATTTTCCTGCACTCCTTGTTGGCATCTAACCACCTGCTCCTCCATTTAGGATTAGCCTCTTCAAACAATTCCTTTGTGACATTAATATCCTCTTCGTATTCTAAATATCTGTTTGCTGATAAACCTACCCTTGTAATTTGATAAATTTAAATGGTATACCTAGACCATCTGCTGCCCAATGGTGTTGGTCTGGGTTTATTCCTTTGTTGAGAGGAAAATTCACAATCTGTTCTTCATATTCATTATGCATCTTTCTGATAAATTCCATTCTTGATTCCCTATCCCTTAAAAGCCTTTGAACAAACTCATCTGAATATTCTTCAACATCTGCTTTGTCTTCTCATTCATCAAAGTGTTGAGTTCTATTATCTTCTCCTCCTTCATACTCCTCTGCTTGTGTGGTCACTACCTGCTCTTCAACCTTTTTTTGTGAATTTTCCAAGTTTTTATGTAGCTCCTCCACCATCAACATTAAGCTTTGATTTTGAGATATCCATAACTCTTTTTCTGATTTCCACTCACTTCTTTCTTTTTCTATACTCAATTGCCATTTACTCCTTTCTTTTGCTATATCTAGATGTAATTTATTGTATCTTCTCATTGAGCTAGCAGCATGTACACTGGCCTACTTCTCCATTTCGTTGACCTCTTTCAATTCTGCTTGTAGCCTTAAAATTTCTTTATTCAACTCCTCCCTCTCATCCTGTGTTACTTGTACAATCTTACTCTCTTCTTTCATTTTGCCTTCCTCCATCAATAATCTGTTTATATCTTCATTTGCTTTGACCATAATTTGATATGAACTTTGAAGAGTTCTAAACCTTCCTTCCATCTTCTTCAACTCCATTTCAATTTTGCTACTATGCTCCATCTGTTTAGCACATTTGTCCTAAAGAAATTGAATTTTATTTTGTTGTTGAACCTCCAGTTCTTCCAATGAAATTATCCTTTTAGTCAAATCTTTATTTCTTCCCTGAACAATCCTTACTTGTTCCTCTAACTGTACCTTTTCTTTCTTTTGCTCAGTAATAATTCTACTGCCTTTCACAAACTCTGATTTAGCCACCATTCCTAATATAATCATATTTCTACTAGATGGTTTGAATTGCTGCTCATGATAACTTTACAGGCAGACCTGATATCCTTGGGTATCCTTTCTAACCCAGTTTCCAATTCTATCTGTTTTACTTCTATCTGCTTCTCCCCCTTTAGTTCTTCTTTGTCTGCAGCATCTTCCTCATACTCGTGTTTGATCCTCTTCCTTCTCATGATCTGATATATCTTTCATTATCTCCATCTCTACTGCCTTCTTTTTCTCACTTTCTTGTTGCCTTCTTTTTCTCACTTTCTTGTTGTTTCTCTTCAATGACTTGTCTTTGCTTTATCTGGATTTTGTTTTCCTGGATTGAAATTGAGTCACTCTCTACTGAGATCTTTATCTGATCATTTAATTGCTGCTCCTTTTGTCCCTCCTCTTGCTCATCTATGTCCATAAGATCTAATTCTTCTTCCTTTTCCTGATTTTCTGTATGTGTGAACTCTTCAGTATGATTTAGATCATAAAGTATCTCTTATATACTTTGATTTGCATCTTTTTCTGTATTCCCTTATTTAACCTCTTTGAAATCCATCTTTTCCAATACTTTCTCTGTTTCCTCAATTTGACCTTTATCTTCTTTATTGTACACTGAGCTGCATATCTGAGCTTCCTTTTCTACTTCTAGCTTTTCCTCATTTAGTTGGGAATAAATTTCCTGAGATGGTTTTGTCCATATTGCTTTAAACCCCGTGTCCACCAATCCACTACTGAATTCTTTCCTTGCTTCAACCTCTTCTTCCCTCATTACTTCTTTTCCTTTTAATATCCTTTTTTCCTCCCCAGGTCTAACTTGTTTTGCTTCTTCTTCATGGACCTGTATTCCTTGTGACTTCTGGCTCAAACCTTCTGGTGTTTTGTTTTTTACAGAGGCTTGTACTGTCATTATTGGTGTGCTAGGTACTGAGAAATTTAAACTTTTCAAAAGAAAGTTCTCAATGTCACTTTCTGAGTTTGAAGAAAATTGTGAGGAACTGGCTATCCCTTGTTTTTCCATTCTATGTTCTTCTAATGCAATTGATTTCTCCTGATTCTTTTCTTCTGAAGATAATTTTACTGACTCCTCCATCTGTACATGTTCAACTGCTTTTCTCTTATTCTTCCTGGTTAGCCTCTTTTTCTGCACAGGTTTCTTCTGAACCTTCTTCTTCACTACTATTGTAATTCTGGTTTCAGGAGGACCTTGTAACTCTTTGAAATATGCTAGCAATTCCGCTTCCTTTCTGACAAACACCTCTTCATTTTCTGTAGCCATCATCTGATCATGTAACTCTTCATAATGTTCCACTTCTTCTTTTATCTAGTCAGTTGCTTTACATGAATAGTCTTCCAACATTTCTGATACTGAGCTTTATAGATTGCTCTTTTATCATTCCCTTGAGTTAGATAAGCATGCAACCGTTCCTTACTTGTTTGAGGTGGATGAGGTTCCTTTGAGGAATGTACTTCCTTCTGAGGAGCTTCATGCTCTTCTTTTGTTGCTTCCTCCTGTTCCAATTCTACTTTCCTAGGATCCAATCTTCTCTTCTTTACTGGAATAACTTCTTCTGATACCCCTTTCCTTTTTCTTTTTGATCCCCTCATGCTTGTTTGGCCATCTACTTCTCTTATGGACATCATCTTAGAAGGACTTTTAACCCTTGACATCAAACTTCTGAAATACTGAGCTTCTAGAGCCAATTTCAGCTGATCCTCCATACCTAAAACATGATATATAATCCTTGTTAAGAATTGTGCTCCATTCATGAACTTTCTCTGCTCCCAATGTTTTGTTGCTTCCTTCAATTGATCATGGATGTAGGGAGTTACATCCATTACTCCAAATGGCTTGGTCCTGTCTTTATTATTGAACATAATCAGTGTCACTAGCTTATGTGGCATGGTATATCTAGGCAGCTTTGGAAAACACAAATATTGAAGGAACATCCTGATAGCATATTCTTCATTCTCTTTTCCTTTGAAATCCACAAATTTGGAATATCCTACATAGGCTGCTTTATTCTTCTTGACAAAACTATTATCCAACTTAGTTTCCATGGAATAAAATTGGAGAGATGCCCTGATGTGCTCTACTTTTATAGTGATATGTACCTCTTTGTTTTCTTTGTCCTTGACTAAACATCTGAGATATGCATCATTGCCTTTGCCAACTTCCAGCAGACTATTCATAACTTGTGAGAATCTCTCAAAATCTATAAAGGATAGAGGTTCATCCAGTAGTCTGTGTAATCCCACTGCTTTCCATCTTTTATAATTGACTGTAATTTTTTTGAAATTTATAGAATTCGTGACACAGCATTGTATACTTATGACCTCAAACTCCTACTGTAAAAATGTGCTGACCAATGATGCTAAGAGTTTCCTTCAGTTCTTTGGCTATCTTTTCTGCTTCTGGGATATCTTATTCTTCATCACACTCCAGCTCCACCTTTTCCACTGCTGCTTCACTGTCTAAGAACCAATGTCCTCGTGACAAAGTTAGAGAGTCAGCTTTGAAGTCATGAATAGGCAGTTCCTTTGGATTCACCATTCTGGAGAAAATATAACATAACCAAAAAGAAAACTCCACCCACATGAGTCATAAAAAACATAAAAGAAATCACATTTGTCTTGAGGTGTAATGAAAAAGCAAAAAATAAAATCTCATATGAATCCTGACTTCCTTATTTGTATCACAGATATAACTCAATTGAAGTGAGCATCACATGTGTAGCAAGATGTCTAGTGGCCTCTTCCCTTCTCTCTTTTTTTTAATTTTTTTAATAATAAAAAGAAAAAATGAATGTTTTAAGAAAACTTAGATTTTTATAGAAAAAATAATTGAAAAAATGAATAAAAGAATAGTGAGTGTATTAATCCTGCCAAATTATAACCTATATCTTGCTCATGATGTATATCTTATGTAAACAAAAGAGTTGTTATTTTTCTGTCTCTTTCTTTCTCTTTTCTCTTTTTTTTTTTAATAATAATTTCCACTTTTCTCTCTTCCCCTCCTATTTCTTTTCCTAGAAAAAGGATGAGGTAAAATAAATGGAAATAATTTCTAGGATGTCATAATTGCTTTCTGTTGAAATTCTGAATTCTTTAATAAGAATCCAAAGTGTGTGTCTGATGACCATTTTGCCCTTTCCTTCATTTGTGACTCATCATACTTTTGTGGTATTTTTGTGTCTTGATCCTTATTGTCTTTCCATTGAAGCAAATCTGATTTTTTAACCCAAAAATACTTAATTCCCGTTGATTCCTTTTTTGGAGTATAAAAATCTTCTTTTAGCACATAGTACTTGGATGTCTTTGCTTTCCACATCCACTTAGTGTTGCTGCATTTTGTTGATAAGCAATGCTTGGACTTTCTAGGTCTCCACATCCTTTTAGCTTTGATATCTCGTTGTTTTTGAGTATTCCACACTTTCCACCTTTCTTCTATCTTTTCAACATCTTTGGTTCCTTTAATTTCCTCCTGTTTTTTACTGAAGTAGATTTGGTCATGGAGAAGTGTTGGTTGTGGTTTCTTTGTACCTTCTAGTGGAAAAGTAAATCCCTCCAGATATGAGTCATAGATATCCTGCTCATTTTCCTGTTCTTCATCACTCAATAAAAACATTAACAACCTTTTGTCATTTATTGTCAATTTAAGCTTCATATTTTCAAAATCCAAAATTACTTTACCTTGCCTGAGCCATGGTTGTCCCAAAATCAATTTCTCAGTCATCATATGATCAGGCCATTCTTCACAATCTATTTTCATATATTCTTCATTGAACTTAACTTTAATAGATGGTGAAGACAAGGTTTGTATTATCTGACCTTCTAGTGTTTTGATAAATGTTTTACTCTCAGTCCTTTTTAAGTTAAACTTGTCCAACAAAACTGAACTGATCAAATTGACTTGTGCACTTGAATCTATCAAAACCTTGATTTTCTCATTATAAATATTCATTGTTATAATAGGCATATGCTTTCTCACTCTTAAAGGTGTTTCACACAAAAGAACTTCTCTAAGATCCTTGACCTTTCTTATTCTTTCCTTTGCCTCCTGTTGAGCCTCATTCCTAATTTTTTCCCCTTCTTTTTTCCTATTTTGAGCTTGATGTATTCTTCTCCATTCGGAAACAGTTAAAGGAAGATCATACCTTTTTACCCTGCATCCACTTATGAAGTTTGGCATGATTTCTCCATCTATATCAGCTAATTGGGTAGCTCCACTATTACTGATTTGATTGATAATTTAAAGTCCATGCCCCTTCTTCTGAAATTTTTTCTGATGTTCCTTCCTTGTATATGCCAAAACTAAATCCCCTTCCTGCAAATCTTTTTCTTTAATATGAACATCATGATAAGCTTTCTGCCTTCTCTTATCTACATATATGCTCATGATTGCTTGAAGTCTGGAAGCTCCAAGTTTTTCCAATTCCACTACTCTCTCAGATAATTCATGTCCAGTCCAATTGTATTGAATTCCCACTTTTAATGTTGGAATGAGAAATTCCAAAGGCAAAACTGCATTTTGTCCATATACCAAATTAAATGGTGTTGTTCCAATTGTAGTTTTGTATGCCACTCTATAAGCCCATAAGACATGACTAAGTTGCATATCCCAATCATTCCTATTTGTATTTACCAATTTTGACAAAACAGTGCAGAGTACCTTATTAGTACTTTCTACTAATCCATTGGCTTGTGGATGATAAGGGGCTAACTTTCTATGACCAATCATGAAATATTCAGTTATGTTTTCTATTACTTGGTTCAAAAAACGAGTCCCCCTATCACTTACCAATTCAATTGGTAATCCAAATCTGGTGATAATATTTTTATAAAGAAATCTTGCAGTGGTCGGAGCATCATTCCTTTTTGTAGCCCTGGCCTCTGCCCATTTGGTCCGGTAATCTGTGGCTACTAGTATATATTCAGCATGGGATTGTTTTGCTGGAGGATGTATAGGTCCAATGAAATCCAACCCCCATTTACTAAATGCTCTTGCTGAAATAAGTGGTATTAATGGCATATTGTCCCTTTTGCTTGGTTGACTCACTCTTTGGCAAATGTCACATCTTTTCACATAGGTTCTTGCATCAAGAAATAGAGTTGGCCACCAAAAACCAGAATATAATATAAGTTTAGCAGTTCTTTCACTTGAAAAATGTCCTACTGCCACTCCAGAATGTGCCATCTCTAACATTTCCATATACTTATTGTCAGGAACAGAGATTCTTAAATATCCATCCATCCCTTTCTTGTACAATTGATCTCCTTTCAGTTGATACTCTTCAGAAATCATTTGTAAATTCCTTGAGTCTGCACTAGTTCTTACTGGATCTCCTTTCTTATTTCTTTTCAACTCCTCAATTATGTTTGCACTCCAATTTGGATTTTTCTGAAACCAATATAAAGTTGTAATTTCTGATTTTTGCTTAGATTGGCATTCCCAACAGTTAGAAACATATTTCTTTACATATTGAATCTTATTAGGCCAATGTACTCCCATCCTATTGAGATTATTTAAGGTGAATATCATGGAAGCATGAGTACAAGGATTCCAACAATGAGCTCTTCTTAAATACTCCTGCTGCTCATCTTCTGGAGTACAATATTCCAATATACCCATATGATTGAGATGATACAAATGTCCAGCTAGTAGTACAAAATTCCTACTTTGTAATACGAGATGTGTGTTGTTTCTAGATATTCTACAAGGTTAGCACAAAAGATCTACACATATTTAATTTGTCAATCCGGGAAGTATGCAAAGACCACAGCCCTTCTAGTTAATGGAATCCAAGAATAAGGGTTAAGATGACTGTTTTTTTGAGAAATTATGAAGAAGGAGAGAAATATCTAGGGTTTTGATTATCTTGAGTTCTACAACAACATTTTCAATGATCTTTGTGCCTAAAGTGTGCCATTTCCATAGTAGAATGCAATTATGAAGTCAAATTTTTAAAACAATACCTGTATCACAGAGACGAGACAATCGCGATTCTGTGAACACTGAGAATTTTCATTTCTAGCTTTGTTCTTCTACACATTCTTACTCAATACACTGAGAATCACCTCTCTTCATACACCATACTCAGAATTATACAACTAAAGCTTACAAATTCCATGGATCACACAAAGAATAGA
Organism: Ceratopteris richardii; assembly: GCA_020310875.1. Taxonomy (NCBI): domain Eukaryota; kingdom Viridiplantae; phylum Streptophyta; class Polypodiopsida; order Polypodiales; family Pteridaceae; genus Ceratopteris; species Ceratopteris richardii. The sequence goes on from CM035436.1 coordinate 125,950,704, forward strand.
CTCAACAAATCAAAAGAAAGAACATGGAAGGGAGAAACACGATTTTCTGTAGGAGAGCTCTTCACATTACATGGATAGCAAAAAAAATACAACCAACCCTCTCAAAATAGAGGAAATTATCTTTCATACATTTTCAAGTGTCCTCTTTCACACTTGAATTTTGATCCTTTTCCCTTCTAATCTAAAAAGATGCTATCAAAGAGCTTCCAAAAATTCTAGAAAAAATACATATGATTCTAATTTACATGAGGAAGACTCTTCCTCAATTTTACATCATTTGCATAAATATTTCTACAATTTTTTGACATTTTACAAATAATTTCCCTTCTAAAAAATGCTTCTTCTAACACTCATACACTTGGTTCATGTGGTTCCTCGGATTGATAATTAAACGTGTATCGATCCACCACTATATGCACTTGTGGGGCGATTGAGATTTAGTCCCATCGACACACGTCCCTAAGGCTTCACGACTTAGGTACACACATTTTTGGTATCATTGCCAGTGTTGAGAGAGAATCAAGCAAAAAGAAAAGACGAAGAAGATCAAGACAGAAGCTTCACTAAATGGAATATATCTGAAGACATATATCTATAGGAAGCCCCACGGGAGCACACAACATCCATCTCTGCACAGCCCCCAACACGGGCACACAACAATGGGAAGTACGAAATAGGCAAGGATGGATCAAGGCCAACAATTGTCCTGTCGAGGATGTAAGGATCATATGACCTTACCCCTATATTCATATATATACATCATATATAGAGCATTGCCTCAAGAGAGATCATGATGTGGGTTTTGAGGCTCCCACGCATCTGTGCGCATCTCTCCTCTCTTCGCTCTCCCTCGATCTCTTCCTTCCTCATCTTGTTCTGCACATCATAGCCCTTCATTGGTATCAGAGCATGTTCAAAGCTTGTGTGCAAAAAGCTTCAATGGAAGCTTAGGTCACAAGAGGTGAAAGTGCAGGTCGGTATCTTTCAATAGCAGTTTAGTATTTTGACCATAACTAGAGCTACAGAGCTCGAATTGATGCGTTTTGAAGTTCTATGCATAGCTAACACAAAGGGATACAATTTCACAAGAGGATGCACAACCTAGCTCGGAATTTGAGAGTGCTGAAAATTCAAAAAACAGAGACTGATGTAGAAGATGAATTTACAATCACTTGGATAGCAGGTCAATGTTTTGGCTATAAGTTAAGTTTTACAAATTGAAATGAGATGATTCAACTTGGTATGCATATAGCCTTTAGAGCTTTTTAGAAGATCATAGATCCAAATTCAGAGTGTAAGGTTGTTGAAATCACCAAATACAAAGCAACAATGTTGCAAGTGAACGTGAAATTGATAGGTCATGCTTATTTTGTAGATATCTTGAGCTACACACGTCCGATTGAGGTGTTCTTTCTCATTAGGTAGCCAAAAATGAGACCTTGAAGTTTGCTAAAGAGAAAAAGTTCAAATTCAGAGGTTATCACCTCTGAAATAGCAAAACACAGAGCAACATCTTTTCACCAAAACAACCCTAGTTGTTTTTGGAGTTTCATTTTGGTTTGGAACTTCTTCAAGAGAGATTTTTTGGTGTGCAAGCTCTTATTTTTGGAGCTTCAAGGCATTGTACATGTATAATCACTATGGTAGCTCCTCCATATGAGAGTAGATCATGATCTTGTCACATGTTTGGCATGTAAGATGACATTGTAGTATACTCGTTTTTGAGGTTTATGTCATCATGAGTTCGATCATGGATGTATAGTGGCATTGTGGCCTATATCTTGTTTATGCCACTTAGTTATGGATTTAGTTACCGGTTGCACACAATTTTATGAGAGTTGATTGTGGATCTTGGTTGGTACTTGTATCTTTATTTTCTTTGCAAGTACATGATCTAGATTAGAGCCTCAGTAACACATTCATTTGTCACCGTTACTAGCATTTGGTCATTGATTGATATGTATTTTCCAATGTGATTCTTGGCATATGTGGATGGTGATTTGCACATGGTTTATTTGGTTTAGAGTCCATTTTACAGAGGAGATGCTGCCAAAATTTTGTGAGCTTTTATGCTAGAAAGATGATCTAGTAGATCCTTTATGCTTGTGAGATAGCTTCGGATCATTGTTTATCTCCATTCATTTGGCCTTGGTCATAGTTTATTCGTGACAGGTTGGACCATCTTGCTAGATTTATTCTTGAGTGGGAGATGTATCATCATTATAATGGTGTGTAATTGCCATTAGTTTTTGGCATGTGTATTTGCCATTATCTTTGATTAGATCAGTGAGAGGTGGTGACAGATTACTCATTGTTCTTTTCTTGTTGGTTATCTTGTTTGATTGCTCAATTTACAGGGGATACTCTCTCAAATATTTCCTAGGATTCTTTCACTTCTATTTTGTTAGTTTGGAGACTTGGTGCACAGGCTTATGCTCATGGTTTTATGTGCATGCTAGATGCATGGTTATGTGATAGGTGGTTCACATGGTTCCTTCTCCATCGAGACATTTGTGATGTGAGTTATGCATATGGATATGCAGGTGTGATTCTATTGGTGATAGACTATTGTTTTTAGTCTCTTGTTACATTGCTAGTCTCTTGGATTGCCAGCATGGTATCTTCTCAGTTTGATGGCAGTGACTTTCGAGATGGAAAGATCAGATGTGGCATACATTGGTTTATGCAGGGTTACGCATGTATGTGCATAGAGATGCACAGAGGGCTTGTGACATGCGCAACCATGTATGGATGGATATGGATGCATTCGCTAGCTCCACTATCCGATTATAGCTTGTGGATTCAATATATGAGTCTGTTATGTATGAGGAGATGAGTAGTGCATTATGGCAAAGACTACATGATATGTATGTGAGTCCATTGATTCATGTGAGACATAGATCACATTGATAGCTTTGATGTTGGCATTGTGGTCATGAGGGCCATGTTGGACGATGCTGCTTCAGGCGGATGCGAAAATGTTGTCAGATATATGCATGTGATGCAGGTTAGAGAGTGGTTTCAAGAGAGTCTATGGCAGTTGATTATATGCCAATGATGGTGATATCACTTTCTCTGATGGTTCATCTCATGATTCCTCTTCTTCATTGGATAGCACACATATGGCTTTGTTGCTTGATGCATCAGCCACTTTTCATGTTACTCCACACCGCGAGTGGTTTTGTCGATTCTCAGGTGAGAGTCGTGGATGTGTGCACTTGCCTGATGGTATGACATATGACATTGAGGGTGTAGGAGATGTATGCCTTATGCTACCTAGTGGAACATCACTTTATGCTCAAACATGTATGCTATATGCCTCCATTCCCTATGAGTTTGATTTCAATTAGCCAGTTATAGGAGAGCAGATGTTATGCATTACTTGGTGAGCATCATTTTCAGTTGCAGTTGGGACATCTTATGCTTGTTAGAGGTGCTAGGATTGGGCACAGGTATCCACTATGGGTACTTCATGTGAGAGAGAGTCTCATCTCAGTGGGAGTTTAGCCTTATGTGCAATGTGAGACTCGTCATGTCTCATTCTGTCTACCTACAGATAAGTCTATTGACATTCATGATGCACATGTATGGCAGGATTCAGATGCTCAGATGGATGCACATGTAGAGCATACTTTGGATGCTCATGATGCTTATGTAGAAAATGATTTCATTGATCATATGGATGCTCTTGTTGAACACACTTTGGATGATCAGTTCGATGCTTTAGAGCATGATGTGGATGCTCACGAGCATTGTGATGATACTCAGTTAGAGTTAGACCATCACTTTGACCTAGGTGTTGATGTTGTGAAGTTAGCTCATGTGGAGCATGATAATACACTTGTTGTGGTAGAGGAGGATAGATCTTATGATACACAATGTATGATAGATCAGTTTAGCTCTCGGGATGCACAACTTGACACATCCTTGGTTGAGAGGATGGCTGATTTGGATGTTGAGGAGTCAACCGTTATGTAGCCATTCTTGGATTTCCTTATGCCAGATGTTGACACAGATATGTCAGGACATGTTGCTCTTGACGATGGTGATTTGGATGCCTTGGATACAGGCATGACTGATATACTTAGGTTAGCCAGGATAGCACATGTTTTGTCAGCATTCACGAGTTTGATGTACAAGTTGTTATGCTCGAGACCTGACATTGTAGTTGCTATTGGAGCATTTGCACTTGGACTTGTCAGTCGTTCAATGATTGACATAGGCATAGAGCGAGTGGGAGCTTTGCAAGAACTTCATCAGTTCTTGCACCAGTCAGATATGAGCTCGACTCTTATCGATATGAGTCTAGAGTAGTTGAGGTGCATGATTACACCTTGTTTGAGGCAATTGGTGTAGGCTGATCTATATGGGTTGAGATCGAGACTCTTCCTGTACATTATTGTATAGTCCTACATCATTCTTTGTATGTGTTACCACTTATGGTCACATTGAACCTTAAGTGGGAGATTGTTGGGGATGTAAGGATCATGTGACCTTACCTCTATATTCATATATATACATCATATATAGAACATTGTCACAAGAGAGATCATGATGTGGGTTTCAAGTCTCCCAAGCATCTCTACGCGTCTCTCCTCTCTTCTCTCTCCCTTCATCTCCTCCTTCCTCCTCTTGTTTTGCACACCATAACCCTTCATATCCATGAAGAAGTGCAAGAAGATATCCAGTAAATCCCGAGCCCTAGGAAGGTGCTTCAATCTCTTGATCTTTGGGAGGTCCAAATCGAAGTCTGTAAATCCAAACCTTCATACCTTCTGTATGGTGCTTGCAGTGCAAATACAAAGAGGTGCTTGGAAAATTAGACTACAAAGCTATTGTACTCCACCTTCATTGGTTGCATGTGTGGCAGCCCAACTTAACTCAACAACCCATAATTAAAGAGGTTATTGGTGAGCTAGACTACAAATTGATTGTAGTTCATCTCCATGGGTTGCGAGCGGTGAAAAGAAAAGAAAAGGCTAAAAAATGCATAAGGTCCCAGAGGATATGAGAGAAGATTCAAGAACATGGCCTTTAAAATGTAACACCAGCCTAAAGGGGAGGCAAGGCCGACCAAGTGATGCATGCGGTGGAAAGAAGAAAACAAGCTACAGACAAAAAGCAAAGCCTATCAAGGGACGATAGAGACAAAGAGGGGGAGAGTGTTGCAGAGAAAATACAGCACTAAAGAGGTGCCCCATAATTTTCAAAATTATGGGCACAATTTTTCTTCTTAAAAATCCTAGAAAATTCCCTTGAAGCTATGTAAATGCACTAGAGGAGTCGTCTAGATGCATAAGCCCAAAATCCTTGTAACATAACTCTTGTAAAATATTAGGAAATTACAACTTAATCAATAAAGTGCCGGTCTCTTGTGTGAAAGGACCAAATTTAGGGCACATGCATATAAGTCACTTTGTACTCTTGTAAAAGATTTTTTGCCTTTGTGAAGAAGGGGAGCATAAATTCGAATTTGCTTCTTTCCTACTAACTTTCTCCTTCTCTATGATCTTTTGTGTGTTTGTAATGCTTGGAATGTGTGTGTAGGGCTGTTATCTATCCCTTCCCATAATTTTTGAACTAATATAGTGTGTGTGTGAGCCATCATGAGTTGCAGAGCGAGTGTTGGTGTTTCCTACCATTCACTGTTTTGCGCATAACTTGAAAAGCATTTGTCATATTCAATTGAGAATCCCACCAATAGATGCTCTCATTGAGAGCTTCAAAAGGAACCTGCGATTAATCATATTCGGAGTTTGGAGCTAGGAGAAGAGTTCGAATTTGTGCTTACTACTGTAAATGGTATCACGGCATGAATTTTCAGGGAGTTAGTGGGTTGGAGAGGTAGTTAAGTCTTCTCACATGCATTGTAGCTCAGCCACTTCACTTTCCATCATGTGTGCACATTCCTCATACACTTGGTGCATGTGGTTCCTCGGATTGATAATTAAACGTGTATTGATCCACCACCATATGCACTTGTGGGGCGATTGAGATTTAGTCTCATCGACACAAGTCCCTAAGGCTTCATGACTTAGGTACACACATTTTTGGTGTTGTTGCCAGGGAAAAAACTTAACCAAGGTGCCTTCATGATGGTTATAGCTCTAGAGTAAAGGAATCATACTTGTAGAGGTGAATTTGTTCAGTGGCAAGTAGTCAGGACTTCATCACTTGTTACTTCACACTCTTCAGGTGTGTGTAATGAGTTTTTAGTTTTAGGGTTAGGAGTGAGGAAGAAAGTGAAGAGTTAGGGTTAGGCAAAAGAGGAGTAGAGTAGGAAGAAGTAAGAACCATCAAGAAAAAAATCCCAAAAAAATTGTTAAAAGTAGCTTAGTTAAGTCTTAGGTACCTCAAAAACTATAAAAACCAAAAACTTTTAGTTCAGTTGATCATTTGTGAGAACTGGTATCGTGAACAGAGCAACGATCTGTATCAGAGTAGTGGTATCGTGTCTAGAGAGCAAGGAAAAGTGCTAGTAAGCCCAAAGCGGACAAGGCATCCTAGAAGGTGAGTTGTACAAATTTATGATTCCAAAAACACATTTAAAACACATGTACATGTGACTTAAGTGGTTCTCGGTATCATGGGGAAGGAGAGAGAGTTTTTTGAGAGCTTTTGAGTGATATAGAGGGCCAAGAGAGAAGAGCTGAGGTAAACAAACACTTTGCATCAAACATTTTTGACTTTAGATGAAACTTGGCTGAGGTATCATGGTCCGTTGAGTTTTGGTATCGCGATACCAAAATTCCCTAGTATCGTGATACTTGCCTGGTATCATATCGTTGCATACCCACTTGAGGTAGCGCGATACCAATTTGCTATCATATCGTCAAGTGTTGGTATCACGATCGTAGATTGGCCGATGGTATTGTATCGTGTGCCACCCGGTATCATATCATCCTGATCACGATATCATATCGTCGACCGAGCGATATCGTATCATGTGCAAAAGGTTGGTATGGTATCACCAACAGTCAGGTATCATATTGCCCACTAACTTGGTATCATATCATCGAATGTAGAGGTATCCTATCGTGCAAATTGTGGTATCGTATCGTCTCATTTTGTGGTACCGTATCGTCGGAGGTTTATGGTATTGTATCGTGCTGGAACTGGTATCGTATCATCCGTGTGGTATCGCCAAGAGTGGTATCATCCAGAACCTATCAAGCCATTTGAGGGCAAAATTGGAGGTAGTTGAAGAGCAAATTGTGGGGAAGTAGGAAGCCAACATAAGCCTAGAAGGGTGAATGAACTTGAGATCAAGATGGGTGCTAAGTAGCCGGAGGAGTGTCGTTTCATCGATAGGAAGTGCAACCCAAACAAGTCATCACTCTATCTATACCTAGATGGATTAAATAGGTCTATAGCAAGGATGTTAAACTCTACTGAGTTAGCAATAGTGCCCAGACCCGCAGTCAAGTATGAAGGAGGAGTGCACATGGATTAATTAGGTCATATCTATGTGGTAACAGAAAACGTAGATCGGATCAACGAGAGAGGAGGATTGTAAGGACAAGGAAACTCAGGGAGACCTGATCCTGAAGAGTTAGTAACTACACCAAAGGGCTAGTTAGTGGTGACTCGAGTCTTGAGAGGGGATTTGATACCTCAAGATGTTTACCTCTTAGACATATACTTAATCCATGGGTCAGACCTACTGTTACAAAGCGATTCACCCACATGAGGACGTGAAGAAAGCCCAATGACTTTCTATGAGTTAAAGGATCCCAAAGATGAGTCTAGAGTCACATACCTAGACCACAAGCAAAGAAGGTATTGGCCGATAGATGCAATTGATAGAGCTCAATTGAAGTATATGGGGTTGCCTGTATTCCCTTTTTGAGACCAAGCAACTACCCCCCACAACCCTTTTGGAACGCATCAAGAGCCAGAGAATACAATGTCAGGACAAATGAGCCAACAAAGTGTTCCTAACCAAACTCATGTGCAATTTACAATTCCAGGAGTGAAATCACACAACCAAACCTACTCAAGAATGGGTAACCTGAATCGGCCACCAATTAGGCCAAGGCAACAAGCAGGAGTGCAGCCTGGAGTACCCCAATTTAGAAAAGCAATTCCTATGATGCCTAGACCACTAGAACTGATAAGAAGACTAAGACCAATTCAAGTGGCCAAACATATGAGAAATCACTATGACAGAATGGGAGAACCCTATGATCACATAGCTGAGTCTAAACAAGTATTACTAGCCGATCAAGTGGATGATTTCTTTGTGAAGTATGAATCCTTTGGACTTACCCTCATAGGGACGACCTTGACTTGGTTCCAACCATTGGATCCGAATCAGTTTGGAAATATTGAGTAATTTTTCCAAGAGTTCATTGGAGAATTCACCAAGAGAGCGATTAAACACAACTCTTCATCCCTAATCCATAGCTTCAAACAGAACCCAAATGAAACGGTCAAAACAGTTGCCCAAAGATTTAATCAATATGTTGATAGATGTCCAACAATAGAAAGACCCTCTCAGCAAAAAATGATATCACTATTCTTGGACGGATTGACAAACGAGACGTTGAGAACCCTAGTCTATGTGAAATGGCTCCAGAAGTTGAACGAATATCTTCAAGAATGTATTAACCTAGAGGACAACATAGCTGACGATCTCAAAAGTACACCAAGTCCCACTAAATTAGAAGACACTAGAAGTACAGTGACATCTAACTCTAGCAATGTAGAGGAGTTAGCGGAACTGGTAGCCAAGAAGTTAGGAGTTCACGGACAGAGGAATTATCAACCCCCACCAATGAGAATAAACATGTTACGACGATGTAGCGTATGCAGTGGAGATCATCCATCTCACATGTGTGCAAGAGGAGGAATAGGCATGCCTCAACCTTATCCATACAATAGGTAGCCACCTCAAGGACCCAACTTGTACTGCCACATAGAGCAGAAATACACTAATCACACTACTGAAAATTGCCCATTCAACAGGCAGTCAAGAACCTTAAATCAACCTCAATATAGGCCTTATGGATACCCTCCTAGAGAGCCAAGAAGGGAGATTCCAAGATACAACCCCTATCCACGCCCACAAGGAGCACCTAGACCATATGAACAAGGGCAATATGGAAGACCTCAACCAATGTTAGGACAGCAACCACCCCTTCCATAGAACATACTTCCAGTTAAATACACTCAACCAGAGGAAAACATGGAGAGAGCCATAGTACCAGCTACACTAGTAGCTAGTATAGAATCAACGAATCAGGGATACGAGCAAACTCAAGGAGAATACTATCCCTATGACACCAGTTTGATGGAGTATGACCAAACTTATGACCAACCATACTATGGTTATGAGGGATATGACAACACCTATGGGCCAGAGTTTGTAACCCTAATGTACACTACAACCAAGGCACCAACACCCATGAGACCACCCATTAGACCATTTGTGCCAAAGGGACCATGCTATAGATGTGGAGGAGATCACTTCATAAGAGAGTGCACTTTGCCATATAACCCACCACCACCCAAGACTTGGGAAGGGTACTGCAATTAATGTGGAAAGGAACATCTATTTAGAGACTGCCCAAAGAATCCCAATAAGACTCATGATACAACACAAATCAATGAGATTGAAGTAATTGAATCATCAGGTAGTGATAAGGAGTACATTGTCCCACTAAAAGCTATCACATGAGTGCAAGCCAAAGCACACTCTGAACAAGTAAAGAATAAAAACCTAGAACCCAAAATACAGGTAGTGGAAGATTTTGAAGATCCATGTGAGAGTACCTAAATGTCACTCTAGCACAATGGTGAGTACCAACGTGAGGAGATACACCTCATAAATGTCAATCCGTGGAGACGTGAGGACCGGTATGGAGACCATGAGCAAGTGATGGCAAAGTGCATGAGTGAAAGCACACAAGCATGCACACACATACACACACACACGCACAAGGTAAGAGCAAAGAGTGGAACAACGGAAAGCTTCGATTACAAAAGAGCTCTCTTACAAAGCTGAAATATACAACAAGCTAACCCCAAAAATGAGCTCTCCAGCCCTTTTTATAGTTTTTAAGTGGTTTTGACCCTGTCCAGACCTAGTGTCCGACCTAGTTAAAAATTAGGTTCTAGGGCTTATTTGGGGGCTCAAACGGAATCTAAAAATTATGAAAATTGGTAGTATGATACATCTAATATCCTCAAACTCAAGGACTCCTTGGCTTGAACAAAATGGAGTTGTAAAAATAGAAAATGGTATTTACAATGATTTTTAGTGATAAAAATCACTATTTTTATAGGGATTTCTTCTGAAAATTTGACATGTGACTCTTGGAGCTCCCTACTTGCTCCTTCTTCTTGTGTGTCCACTTATTTGATGTGTTTCCATGCTTTGTCCTTGACCTTGAGCTTCAACACTCCCCTGTTAGTTATATTTTCGCTCTGATACCAATCTGTTGGGGATCTCACCTCTCCGAGACCACTTCTTCATGGTTGTCGCGGCAAAGGCTTGAACCTTGTGAAGCCTGCAAAAATCGCCGCGCCACCGAAAAGGGATGCTAAGCTAGAGCGATATTAGAACACCTCCATAATCAAAAGTAGCTTAGCAAGGTTACTGCCACTCAAACATATAAGACTGTGTTTTGAATTCACTGAGAAATTCACTAGAACTTCACCGGACTGTCACCAGACTGACACCGTAATTATACCGGAATCCACTCCTATTCTATTTGTAATTACTTCAAGTGAGTATACAAGAAGTAAGGAAGTGATGCGTGAACTTCCTTCACTGAGTGAACACTTTCTGAAGTTTAAGAAAAAACTTCTCCACTTCAGAATGTCTCTTTTCGGTTAGACTTTGTACTGTGTGTACATATCCATTTCATCGAAATCCTTGACGAACTGATAGTAGAGATGTCTAGCTATAAGATAAGCTATCTCTCATACAAAACCTTAATTTATTCTGCGAGATATACTTCGTTGTTCTACCGGAAAACACGTTTTCTGAGAAAACTGTAACTGACCAAAAATGCGTTTACTGAGATAACTGTAATTGACCGAAACATTCATTTACTGAGATAACTGTAATTGACCGAAACATTTGTTTACTGATAGAGTACCGAGGGACACGTTTACTGAACAAACTGTAATTGTTAACGATTAATGAACTTTCTACCGTAACACGAATATACTCAGAGTTCTTCACATACGAACAGTGCACGCAAACTTCCACATGAACATGTGTTTTCTATTAGACAAGATGTGTACAAATTAGCTTGGCCTCTTCTTGCTCAAGCTATGGAAACTCTCCTACACTGAGTAGTTTCTCTTTACCATCTCTCTCAGATGAATACCTGACGTTTCGGGTTTCTGTTATTCATCTGTACATACGCGATCTTTGGCGTCTTTTGAAAAACCCTCTATCTCTGTTTTTCTCCCTCTTTCTCTATTTGACCTGTGCGCTCTTCTCACGCACGTTCTAGCTCGCACTTCCTTCTCTCTCTCTTTTATTCTTATGCACGTTCTCTCTTTATATACAGTTTGATTCAGTGTAACGAACTCTATCAAACTCTGATTCTGCAAGATTCTGCGCCGTACATAACGGTCGTGAATTTTTCCCTTCATTAAGGCTTTTGATTTTCTGAATATTTGATTCCGCTTCTCTTTATCTTTCTTTTTCCTTTATGTCTGTCTATACGTCAAATTCGTGAGTGATTCTTCAATAGCTCCCCCTCAATCACTAATTTGACTTTTCCTGTCTTCATATATTTTCTTTCTTTTATACCTGCCATTTCTTTGAATCTGCTTGTCTTTGTTCCATCCAAGCTCTTTGTCAAAATATCTGCAATCTGATCTTTTGTCGGAGTGTATACTATTTCTATCTCCTTCTCCATTACCTTTTCCCTCAGGAAATGATACTGAATTTCTATGTGCTTTGTTCTTGCATGAAATACTGGATTTGCTACAAGATACAGTGAGCTCATATTATCTCCATGTATGATAGGTATACTTTGATCAATACCCATGCTTTTGAACAAGGTCTGCATCCATATCACTTCTCTAGCTGCTTCTACAAGTCCTTTATATTCTGCTTCTGTTGACGATAACGCCACTGTGTGTTGTTTCTTCGAACACCAACTTACTAGCTTATCTCCTAGGTATATCATATACCCATGTGTTGATCTTCTGTCATCTTGACTTCCTGCCCAGTCTGAGTCACTGTATGCTCTCAACTTTATATCTGACGTAAAAGGATAATATAATCCTTCCTTTATAGTTCTTTTGATATATCTAAGAACTCTCTATCCTGCAACCTAGTGTTGATCCTTCAGACAATGCATGAACTGTGAGAGAACTCCCACTACATAGCTAAGATCCGGTCGTGTTAGTGTAGCGTAGATTAAGCTTCCCACTAATGACTGATATTTCCTCATATCTTTAAACTCTGCTCCACTATATTTGCTGAGTTTATGATTTACTTCAAGTGGTGTTGAAGCTTCTGTGCAATTCTCCATGTTAAACTTCTTCAGTAAGTTTAGGAGATACCTTTCTTGCATAACATATACACCATGATCTGTGTATGTGATTTCCATTCCAAGAAAGTATGATAACTTTCCTAGATCACTGATCTGAAATTCCTTTTCAAGTCATCTGACGTACCTGTGATTATAATGTCGTCTACATAGATGCAAATGTAGATCATACCTTCTTCTGTTCTCTTGATGAGTAGACTTGCATCTGCTTTCGAAATTCGATATCCAAGTTCATTGAGATATTTCACAAGCCTGTAATTCCAAGCTCTTGGAGCTTGCTTCAGTCCGTAAAGTGACTTTCTTAATCTGCAAACAAAATTTGGGTATCTGGAACTTACAAACCCTTCCGGTTGTTCCATATAGACTTCATCTGATATGTATCCATTTAGAAATCCGTTCTTTATATCTAGCTGACTTAGCTTCCATCCTTTTGATGCTACTATAACAATCACTGTCCTTATGGTTGACATCTTTGCCACCGGACTAAACGTCTCATCGTAATCTATGCCATGCCTCTGAGCATAGCCCTTGATAACCAGTCTAGCTTTGTATCTGGCTATCCTTCCATCCACAAGTTTCTTAACTTTGAAAGCCCATTTATTTCCAATTACTTTCTTACCATTTGGTTTCGGAACAAGTTCCCATGTCTTGTTCTCCTCCAGTGCGCTGAACTCTTCTTCCATTGCTTCTTCCCATTGCTTCTTGCCTTTAGCTTCATCATAGTTCTAAAGTTCTTCTTCATCTTTGACCATGTATGCATAATTTTTCTGAGTTATGTACGAAGTATCATAGGAATACATTTCTGGTTGTCTTCTATTCCTGTTTGACCTTCTTGGTTCAAACTCTTCATGTGTATCTGAATACACGTCTTCATCAAATCCCTGTTCATCTCCATTTCTTATCCCTGATCCGATCCTGGACGTACTTGCCTGCATATAGTCTTCATCTCTATTCACTTGCACAATTGATTTCCCTTTCTCTTTCCTTCTTACCTCTTCTTCAAATTCTTCCGTTGTATGACTTTGATGTGTATACCAGCTCTTCTGTTCATCAAATGTAACATCTCTGGAAACAGTAAACTGTTTTGTTAGAGGACTCCATAACCTGTAGCCCATCTGCTTTTCATTGTATCCTACGAACACATATTTCTCCACTTTTGGTTTGAGCTTATGTCTAAGTTGTGATGGTACATAAGCGTAAGCTACTGATCCAAACACTTTGCAATGATCAAGTGTTGGCTTCTTTCCCCACCAGGCTTCATACGGGGTCATTCCATCTAATGCCGTACATGGTAATCTATTTACCAAGTATGTAGCTGTATTTACGGCTTCAGCCCAAAGATAGTTTGGACAATCCTTTTCTTTTGGCATAGCTCGTGGGAACTCAGCTAGAGTTCGGTTCCTTCTTTCTGCTACACCATTTTGTTGTGGTGTTTACCTGCAGGTTATTTCTCTCTTAATACCTGCATTCCAAAGATAATCATTGAACTCTCGGGAGAAGTATTCTCCCCCTCCATCAGACCTCAGTCTCTTAAGCTTTCGACCTGTGAGTCTTTCAGCATATGCATGAAAATGCCTGAAAGCTCCAAACACTTCTGATTTCTCTTTCAAAACATAAAGAGTTATCCATCTTGTAGCGTCATCAATAAATAAAACATAATACCTTGAGCCGCTGATTGATCCTTCTTTCGTTGGACCCCATACATCTATATGAATAAGTTCAAGTACTCCATTATGTTTGAATCCTATTTTCTGGAACGGTAGCCTGTGGGCTTTTCCCATCTGACATGCCTCGCACTTATGAATCATATGTTGGTTCTGTACATTCGGTAATCCCAGTACTGACTGATTTGAAATCGTAGCTTTAATTCCTTTTGCATTGAAATGACATTATCTCTTATGCCAGAGATCAAGTTCTGTAATCAACTTTTCACCATGTGTGAGCAACGCTTGGCCAATGTTCCCTTGTACTCTTAAAGTAAAGAGTGTGCCTTCTTTCTTACCAGAGACAATCTACTTATATCCATTCTCGGGATCTTCTACAAATACTCCTTCATTTGTAAATCTAACCTGAAAACCTTTCTCAACTATCTGTCCCACACTAATTAAATTTTTCGGTATTGTCGGAACATACAATACATTGGTTAGCAATCTGCTCCACTCTTACATTTCACTTTTCCAATGGAATGTACACTGTGTCTCGTATTGTCACCTGTTTGAACAATATGACTAGAACTACCTTTTTCTAGTTCTGACATCAGTTCTATATTTCCTGAAAAGTGATTAGAACATCCAGAATCAATGTAAAATACCTTTAGGTCTTCGTTATCTGATGTGCTGATTGAGTTCATCATCAATGATGTATGACTTTCATTCTGTGTGTCATTTGCGTAGTTGTTGTAGGTGGTGTTGAAGGATTGATTCTGTCCCCAACTTCTTGCTCCACCTCTACCATAGCCTCCTCTTTGATTTTGTCTACCTCTTTGAAAATTATTCAGATATCTTCCGCTTCTACCTCTCCTATTACTGTTCTAATTTTGATTTGATCCTTGTTGATTGTGCCAGCAATCATGAGCCAGATGATTACTTAATCCACAGATCCAACAAGCCTTCTTGTTGTTATTCTGGCTACCTCTTCCTCTTCCAGAACCTCTTGCTCTTCCTCTATCGGTGCCTTTACCTCTTGCATAATAAGCCTGAGAACTCGACTCTTCTTCGTCTTTTGACTTGCCTTTATCTTTTTTCTTGTTCTTCATGTACATTGCAGAACTTTGTCCTTTATCTGCATCTCCTTTCAGGTCTTGCTCATATGTGAGCATCAAACCAAGCAACTGATTTAAATCTGGTACAAAATGATTTAAAGATAGTTTAGTGGAGAGTACGAAAGGTTTCCACCTTTCACCTCCTCTCAAACGTGTTAGCAGTTGTGCTATCAATCTATGATCTTCGACATCTTCATTTATGGATGCAAAACTATCTGCTAGATCCTTCATTTTAGTGACATAGTCACTAATGCTTTGATTCGACTTCTTTTTGAACGTTGTGAATTTGGACCATAAGCTAGCCTTCCTAGCTTTCGTAGTATTTTGGAAATGATCTTCCAACGCACTCCATATGTCCTCCGCTTTCTATAGGCCTCTAATGTGCGGTAGTAAATGGTCTGAAATGGTATTATAAATGTAAGCTCTTGCCATTGCATCTTTCTTCTGCCACAGCTTCAAGGCTTCTAATTCTTCTTTTTCGGTTGACTATCATCTTCGAAGGTCGGCTTCTTTTCTTCTCCGGTTACATACATCATTAAGTCCTTACCCATAAGTAAGGCTTCCATGCGCATTACCCATGTGGGATAATTATCTCTGTCCAATTTATCAATTTGGACATGATCTGCCATGATCTTCTTGTTTTTGTTACTTCCGGTGACCTTTTGAGAATCTTTCTGCTCTTTAGAATCTTTCTCGTTTTGGTACCACTTGTGTGGTTAACCGGCTCTGATACCACTTGTTAGTTATATTTTCACTCTGATACCAATCTGTTGGGGATCTCACCTCTCTGAGACCACTTCTTGATGGCTGTCGCGGCACAGGCTTGAACCTTGTTAAGCCTATGGAAATCGCCGCGCCACCGAAAAGGGATGCTAAGCTAGAGCAATATTAGAACACCTCCATAATCAACAGTAGCTTAGCAAGGTTACTGCCACTCAAACATATAAGACTGCGTTTTGAATTCACTGAGAAATTCAGTGGAACTTCACCAGACTGTCACTAGACTGACACCGTAATTATATCGGAATCCACTCCTATTCTGTTTGTAATTACTTCAAGTGAGTATACAAGAATTAAGGAAGTGATGCGTGAACTTCCTTCACTGAGTGAACACTTTCTGAAGTTTAAGAAAAAACTTCTCCGGTTCAGAATGTCTCTTTTTGGTTAGACTTTGTACTGTGTGTACATATCCATTTAACCGAAATCCTTGACGAACTAATAGTAGAGATGTCTAGCTATAAGATAAGCTATCTCTCATACAAAACCTTAATTTATTTTGCGAGATATACTTCGTTGTTCTACTGGAAAACACGTTTTTTGAGAAAACTGTAACTGACCGAAAATGCGTTTACTGAGATAACTGTAATTGACTGAAACATTCGTTTACTGAGATAACTGTAATTGACCAAAACATACGTTTACTGAGAGAGTACCGAGGGACACGTTTACTGAACGAACTGTAACTGTTAACAGTTAACGAACTTTCTACCGTAACACGAAAATACTCAGAGTTCTTCACATACGAACAGTGCACGCAAACTTCCACATGAACATGTGTTTTCTATTAGAGAAGATGTGTACAAATTAGCTTGGCCTCTTCTTGCTCAAGCTATGGAAACTCTCCTACACTGAGTAGTTTCTCTTTACCATCTCTCTCTGATGAATACCTGACGTTTCAGGATTTTGTTATTCATCTGTACATACGCGATCTTTGGCGTCTTCTGAAAAACCCTCTATCTCTGTTTTTCTCCCTCTTTCTCTATTTGAACTGTGCGCTCTTCTCACGCACATTCTAGCTCGCACTTCCTTCTCTCTCTCTTTTATTCTTATGCACGTTCTCTCTTTATATACAGTTTGATTCGGTGTAACAAACTCTATCAAACTCTGATTCTGCAAGATTCTGCGCTGTACATAACGGTCGTGAATTTGTCCCTTCATTAAGGCTTTTGATTTTTTGAATATTTGATTCCGCTTCTCTTTATCTTTCTTTTTCCTTTATGTCTTTCTGTACGTCAAATTCATGAGTGATTCTTCAACATCCCCCCCCCCCCCCCCCCCCCTCTTGAGTCTGTCATCCCTGACAGACCCTTGTTGTAGTGGTTGTTCCATGTAGTACATTGAGAGGTAGTGTCCTTCATGTATCAGTAGGAGCGGTTCATCTTCCCATTGTTGCTTGGGTAGTTGTCAGGTTCATCATTTTGTCATTGCGACCTTTGTATGGACTTTGTCCATGTATTCCAGCTGGATGGTGTCTTTGTGAGCTTTCAAAAATTGTGAGCTACTCGAAAGAGGTTGTCAATGTTGATTATGAGCACCTCTTGTGGTGGATTGCTTCCTGGCTCTGGTTGTTGTGCCATGATGTCCTCTGATTCTTCCAAAGATGGCTTCCCTAGTTGCCATACCAAGTACTTGTGACCCATAATGAATGACGGGTAAGTGCATTAGTGCATGGGTTAGAAGAAGAATGTGCCTTGTGCACGGCTCTATAATGTAGCCCTATGCATGCATACTTGGGAAATGCATTGGAAGAATTATGGTGCAAGAAGTTGGGTCTTGAGCTAGGTACTCAAGGGGAAGCCGATGAAGAGGTTTCCTAATCGATCATGGTCATGTTGTTGTTGAAGCATACAATTCTTACCATGGTAAAAATTCCGTCGATCTTTAACTCTTTGTGTTGTACTTCCATCATGATGATTGACCATCAGCTTGTCTTCTGTTGTTGATGGTTCGCATTGGGGATTCGTCAAACACACAATCCCATTCTTTCTTTCTTTCTTTTTTTTTTTTGGAACAAGACAAGAAGAAAGGTGTTAGCATCAATAAAATATTTTACATATGTCAGATGTGTATCATGTGCTTGGGATTCTCAATTGTGTCTATGCACGGCCGTGTAAGGAGGCCCTGTATTAATGCATACTTTGGAAATGCATGACCTGAATGGTGCAAAAGACAGGGTTATGCCAAAGGCACATGGTTGTTGCTGGTCGAGGCATTTGATGTTACTTATAAAATTGATGCAATCTTTGTTTGGAGGTGTCGATTGAATCTTGCAATGATGTAATCCTCCTTATAGGGATCCATTTGAGAAGGGTATGTGGCCCTGTGGAGATCACTTTCGGCCCTTTCATCTATGGATGGTTTCTAAAATTTCATATCCACTGTGGTCGGTTCGTTGGTGTTGTGGAAGCTGCTGGTACTTTTGGCTTCCAAACCCATATCCTTTGTGATTGTCCTTCTATTATCGGCGAGGAGATGAATTCATACTCTTTTGGCCTCTACCCTTGGTTTTGACTCTTGCTTCTCCGTGGTGTTTTTGTTGAGACTTTTCTCGTGAGGGCGATCATATGGTTTTGTGCATGTATGAGTGCCTTGGGTACCCACATTTGTAATCGCCCGTGTTGAGCTGCAGCTAATTTCTTTGGCACCCAAATTTGTACGTAAGTATGGTTGGCCTTCATCGATTGCTTTGGTACCCAAATTTGTCAAAGACCGCGGGATTGAGCTGGTCCTCCTTTCTTGGTGTTTCTTGTAGCATGGTTGGCTTGCCTCACTGGGAACGGTTGTGGAAAAGTTGGTGCTTGTTCTCCTTTTCGTACCCAAATCTGCTCCATGCCCTGAGCTTCTTTCTTCTTGAATTTTGTCTGTCTAGTTAATATAGCAGATGTCTTTTTTGCTTGCCTCTTTGGTCGAGTTACACTGACATTAGTATGTGAAGAAGAAGAGAGGTTTGCTGGCCTTTGAGCTTGTGCTTCCATGATTGAGTCCTTTTGCTTCTTAGGGTTTTTGACACACACAACATTTTCTTTACAAAAATTAGTTTCGGAAGAACTAAGAGAATGTGTGACCTTTGGATTTGTCAGCATGCAATTGTCTAATTCTAATGTAATACATTGTTCATGTGCCCAAACTTGAAGGATTTGACTTCTTAGGTTCAAGTTGACTGCATGGTGGTAAACCCAATCTTGACCCAGGACAAGTGACTCTATAATGTCCTCATCATGACATACTAGCATTTTGACTTTCATTGGAACATCTTGAAGGTAGATGGGAAGTTCCACCTCGCCCAAACAAGGGGTTTCCACACCTCCCAAACCTATGAGATAGGCTTCTATGGTCTTTATGTTCAATTGCAAGTCTTGGCAGTAGGATAGTCTAACTGCACTAGTTGCTGCACCTGAGTCAATCAATGCTCTCACAGTCCTTGCATTCTTCCCTTGTCCTACCATGATGGTCACAAAAGGACACATGGCCATGTGGTATCTTGGGGCCTCTCGATCGAATTCTAGGCCTAGGCGTCTTAAATTGTTTCTCCTAATGTGTTCTCTAGCCTCTGCCTGTGCTTCTTCTCTAACCCTTAACTCTTCTTCTTTTCGCTTCTTAGCAGTGTTGAGTCTCTGTAGCATATCCTCTATAAGAGGTTCTTGATATAGCTTGACTCGAAAACCACTGATAGAGTTGGGCAAGATATTACCTTCTAGTGTGGCCAATTGAACTGCACCACTAGTGGAAATTCTATTAATGATCATGGGTCCATATCCTCTTTTTTCCAATTTATGGGCATGTTGCTTTAATGTATAAACCAACACTAGGTCTCCCTCTTTCAAGCCTTTATCTTTGATGTGTGCATCAAAGTATGCCTTTTGCCATTTCTTTGCAGCATAGATGCCTGCCACTGTTTGTAGCCTTGTCTCACCTAAGCATTCTAAATCAAAGATCCTCGAGGATAACTCATGTCCATTCCAATCATGCTCTTGTGCTACTTTTAAAGTTGGGATTAAGAAGTCCAACGGTAGCACATCATTTTGTCTGAAGACTATCTGAAATGGGGTGGCATTGAGTACCATTTTATAGGCAACTTTGTAGGCCCAAACAACATGATGAAGTTGTTTGTCCCAATCAAAGCGTTTGTTATTTACTAGTTTTGTCAATTTTATGCTCTCACCTTGTCCGTTAGCTTGTGGATGATAGGGGACAGACTTCTTATGTATCCCCAAGAATTCTTGGAGAAGATTTTCGATTACTTCATTCAAGAAGTGTGTGCCTCTGTCACTTACTAACTCTATTGGTAATCTGTATCTCGTGAACACATTCTCAAATAAGAACTTTGCCGTTGTTTGAGCATCATTCTTCATTGTGGCTTTGACTTCTACCCACTTTGTAAGGTAGTCCGTGGCTACAATAATGTATTCTGCATGGGAGTTTCTAGCTGGGGGGTTAATAGGACCTACAAAGTCTATGCCCCACTTCGAGAATGCACATCTGTTGGTGCAATTCAAGCCTTCACATTTGGCTTGGAACCCTTGAAGGATATCTCTACATGAAGCAAGGGTCATAGGAACTTCTGCTTATGACTTATTACCATTTTATCTTTTGTAAAAGTCTTAGTGACTTGGCATATTATGTAATCACACCTAATTGATTGAAAGTCGTGGAAAAGGTTGTTGATTGATTGAGAGAATATCTCATCACCTTTTAGGTGAAAGTTTTTAGGAGATTGACTTGAATTCAAAATTCAAATTCTCACTCAACTCCTATAAAAGCTACAAGTCAAAAGTCGCGAGTGTACTTCACTCATCCCGAGGCATTTCTGTATCAATCATTGAGTGTGTGAGGTCTACTCCATAGCCTACACCTCTGAGTACCATTTGGCTATGTATATCATGCCAATGGGAATGTACATTTACATGATCTAATACAAATACTTACATTCATCTACTCTGTGATTCTTTGAGTTGTCTTCTCTAAGCCTGTCAACTTCCAAGAGGCATATCTCAGTGCCTACTGAACCAAATCAAGTGATTCAAATCTTGTTGGAACCAACTCCAAGCATACTACATGCCTACAAAATTTGAAGATCATTGGATCAGCCATCGCGGAGAAATCGTGCTCGAAGTGGTCTCTGGTATTTCTCTACACATCTCCTAAAAAGTCGGGGGTGACTCTAAGTTTGCTAAACTTATTTCTCAGTGCATAGTTTATCAATTTGAGTGATTCCACTTGCAAATGGCAGCTTGTTAAGCTAATTGAATAACTCCAAGAGGAAGTTTTCCAATTGTAAGTGTGCTGGTCATACTGAGTGAAAGACTGAGTAGGTATCAAGATCAAAATAGAAAGTTTTCAAGTCTAGTGAAGTGCAAACTCATCTGGTTTGATCTAATCATTATTCAAATCATTTCCAAAGTACATATAGCATATTTTGGTATCATTTGGAAGCTCAAGGAGTCTACTAAGCATATCTGGAGTCCAAGAGGGCTGGTGCAAAGCAGGATTAGCAGTACCAACTCAATCTTCTGAGTGCTTCCAACGATCTCTCCCAACAGTGGTATCAGAGCAAATAAGGTAACATGGGAGATGGTTTTCCTTCATTCATTGACAAATTGGACAGGAACAATTATCAAGCTTGGTCTCTGAGGATGAAGACCTATCTACAAGGAAGGAGCTTATTTGGATTCATATCAGGAGATGAGGAATTGCCCTCATTCAAAGCTAGAGGCCTACCCAACCAAGGAAGAGCAAGAGAGACTCAACACATGGTGTGCAAAAGATGCTTTGGCAAGGTCATATCTTCTTAACTCTATATCTAATTTCCTTTTACCTCACATAAGGAATTGCAAGACTTCCCAAGAAACTTGGGAAACCTTGTCAACATATTTTTCATCAAGTACAAGGGCCAAAAAGAATCAACTATGGATTGAATTCACTACTCTTAGGAAGCAATCAAAGCAATCAGTTTCAGACTTTGTCACTAGGGTCAAAGACATTGCAGACCAGCTTGCAAGTATTGGAGAGGAGATTGAAGAGGAACAAATAGTAAGGCAGGTAATCAATGGACTAAAGGCTGATGACAAATGGGAGAGCTTTACCACAGCAATGGACCTATACATGGACATACATGCTCCTGATCTAACAACTCTGATTGGTCAACTCTTTACACATGAAGCAAAGCTTACAAGGAATGGAGAGCAATCAAAAGGTAACAACCCCTCTGCCTTATACATTGATAAGAAGGTTAAAGATAAAAGTAAAAGTAAGAAGGTTGATGAAGAAGGCTCTACCTCCCAAGCCAACTATGCAGGGAGAGGTAGATCTTCAAGAGGTAGAGGTAGAGGAGGTAGGCAAGGTAGGGGGAGACCCTACAATTCATCACCATGCAATATTTGTGGATTGTCTAACCACACCACAGATGAGTGCTACAGAAACTACAAAAATCAGAGAGGAAGAGGCCATCAAAGAGGTGGATACTCTCAAGGTAGAGGCAGATTCAACCAACACCAAGGCTACAATGGATACAACAATCAGTACAACAACAATTACAACTACAACCACAATGGTAACTATCAAGGTGGATTCAGAAATAGAAAGGACTACAACAACTACACAGAGGAGCAAGATGACTCCCTATTGATCATGAATATGACCTCCAAGGCAGGTACAAATGATGATCATTTATTTTATATTGATTCAGGGTGTTCTAACCATGTAGCTAGTAATGTGGCACTACTTTCTGATTTGGAAGAACCCAAGGGCAAACATCAGGTACAGACAGGTGATGATACTAAACATTCTGTTGTAAAGATTGGTAATGTAAAGACTAGTGATGGTAATCAGAACTTATTGAGCAGAGTACTTTATGTCCCAACTATCACCAAGAACCTAATGAGTGTTGGTCAGATTGTGGAGAAAGGTTTACAGGTCAGGTTCAATCAACATGGAGCATATGTGGAGGACCCAAGACATGGATTCAGAAGGATAGACAAGGGAGAAAAATCAGGTAGATTGTTTACTTTTGAGCTAGAAGACACCAAAAACATTGCTTTATACAATTACAAGGATCAAACACTTTCAGAATTAGAAATATGGCACAAGAGACTAGGGCACATAGGTGAAAGGACCTTGAAGCAAATGAGCAGAGATCAATGTGTGCTTGGGATACCTAATGTATCCAAGCAACACATCATTTACAAGTGTGGTGCTTGTCAATTTGGTAAGTCTCACAGGTTACCTTATGCAAGGAAATGTTTTATGCATGAAAACTACCTAGACTTGGTGCACACAGATGTTTGGGGACCTAGCAAGGAACCCTCCATTTCAGGATCAAGGTACTATGTGTCTTTCATTGATGATTATAGCAGATGGACTGTGTTATACTTTATGAAGCATAAGGATGAAGTATTTAATTGTTTCAAAAGATATCTTGCACTAGTTGAAAATCAAACAGGTAGAAACTTGAAAAGTCTAAGGTCAGATGGAGGAGGTGAATACTTCTCCAATAAATTTGAAAACTTCTTGCAGGAAAGAGGCATCAAGAGGGAGATAACCACAAGGTACTCACCTGAACAAAATGGGGTAGCTGAAAGAAGGAATAGGCTTATTGTTGAAACAGCTAGGTCTATGCTTAATGAAAAGAAATTACCAAATTATCTTTGGGCAGAGAGTGTATCTACTGCCACATATCTCATTAACAGGTTGCCATCAAAGTCACTTGATGGAATGACACCTTATGAAGCTTGGCATGGTAAGAGACCATCATTGGATCATTGCAAAATCTTTGGTTGTATTGCATATGTGCATATTCCCTCACAGGTAAGGGGAAAGCTAGACCCTAAAGCTGAAAAATGTATCTTCATTGGTTATGACTTGAACCAGAAAGGGTACAGATTCTACAACCCCTCAAACAAAGGTTTCAAGGTAAGCAGAGATGTCATTTTTGATGAGAATGACTCATGGTATGAGAATGAATGCAGGAAGGTTAGTCTACCTTATGATATGGAAGAAGATTTCCCAAGGCTCACCAAAGAGGAACCAATCCAGAAAGAAGAATCAAGCTCAGATGATGATGACACAATTAACCTTGAGGAATTCAAGGCATGGAGGTCCAAAGGGAAGATGAAAATGAAGAAGCTAGAGGATATACCAGAATCCTCAACTCAAGCTATGAGGAGATCTCAGAGAGAAAGTAAGAAGCCTATCAGATATGGGTATGACACTTCTCTTGTAACTAAACATTCTGTATATCTTGCAAAGGATCTGTTGAATGAAGAACCAGATTCATATGAGGAGGCAATCACCAAACCAGAATGGAAAGAAGCTATGGATGAAGAAATAGAAGCTCTCAAGGAGAGTGACACATGGGACTTGGTACCCAAGAAGGACTCAATGAAGGTGATAGGATCCAGACGGATCTACAAACTAAAGAGAAACTTAGATGGAACAATCAACAGGTACAAAGCTAGGTTGGTAGCCAAGGGTTTTGCACAAACCCAAGGCATTGATTATGAGGAGACATTTTCTCCTATGGCTAAGATGCCAACAATCAGAATTATGGTGAGTGTAGCTGCATCCAAGAATTGGAACATGTACCAATTAGATGTCAAGAATGCTTTCTTGAATGGATGGATATCTGAAGAAGTCCACATGTCACAACCACCTGGCTATGAAGATCCCAAGAAGGTAAATTATGTTTGTAAATTGAAGAAGGCTCTATATGGATTGAAGCAGGCACCTAGAGCATGGAACTACAGGTTGACAACATATCTCCAAGACCAAGGATTTGTGATGAGTAAGGCAGACACATCTCTATTCATAAAGAGGAGTAGTACAGAGGTAATCTACTTGTGTGTTTATGTTGATGACATCATCATTATAGGTAGTGATGTCAGTGGGATTAGACACATCAAAGGATAGATGATGAAGGAATTCAAGATCAATGATCTTGGATTATTAAAGAACTTCTTAGGTCTTGAATTGATTTATACAAACTCAGGTATCTTTATCACTCAGAAGAAGTATATTCAAGACATGTTGAAGAGGTTTAATTTGCAGGAGGCTAAAGTCTCAAGCACTCCTATGGAGGTCAACCTAAAGCTTAGTGCTCATGAAGGGGATGAACTCCAAGACATTACAGGATATCAAAGTATGGTAGGTAGTTTGAATTATGCTACCTTAACCAGAATTGATATAGCATATGGAGTTAGTGTGCTAAGCCAATTCATGCACAAACCAAGGGTACCTCACCTAGAGGCAGCAAAGAAGATTTTGAAGTATCCAAAGGGAACTCAGAACCATGGTTTGTACTTTCCTTATACATCAGATATTGACATTAAAGTATATTCAGATGCAGATTGGGCAGGATGCAAGGATGATAGGAGAAGCACATCAGGATACATATGTTTTGCAGGTGATAAACCTATTTCTTGGTCAGCCAAGAAACAACCTACAGTAGCTTTGTCATCTACTCAAGCAGAGTATAGAGGGCTAGCCAATGCCACTCAAGAAGCTATTTGGTTGAAGCTTTTGTATACAGAGTTAAGCCTATACACAAGGCCTCCAATTATCTTTGGAGATAACACAAGCTCTCTTCACCTTGCAGCTAATCCAATATATCATGCTAGGACAAAGCACATAGAGGTTCATTACCACTATGTGAGAGAAAAGTTGCTAAGCAAAGACATTCAATTGACTTATGTGTCCACTAATATGCAATGTGCAGATTTACTTACTAAAGCTTTGGATGGAAACAAGTTATGCAGATTCAAATCCATGATTGGATTGCAGGATGTGATTGAAGATTGAAGATGAAGACTTAAGCCAAAATTTTTGGCTTGAGGGGGAGCTGTTGGTGCAATTCAAGCCTTCACATTTGGCTTGGAACCCTTGAAGGATATCTCTACATGAAGCAAGGGTCATAGGAACTTATGCTTATGACTTATTACCATTTTATCTTTTGTAAAAGTCTTAGTGACTTGGCATATTATGTAATCACACCTAATTGATTGAAAGTCATGGAAAAGGTTGTTGATTGATTGAGAGAATATCTCATTACCTTTTAGGTGAAAGTTTTTAGGAGATTGACTTGAATTCAAATTCTCACTCAACTCCTAAAAGCTACAAGTCAAAATTCGCGAGTGTACTTCACTCATCCCGAGGCATTTCTGTATCAATCATTGAGTGTGTGAGGTCTACTCCATATCCTACACCTCTGAGTACCATTTGGCTATGTATATCATGCCAATGGGAATGTACATTTACATGATCTAATACAAATACTTACATTCATCTACTCTGTGATTCTCTGAGTTGTCTTCTCTAAGTCTGTCAACTTCCAAGAGGCATATCTCAGTGCCTACTGAACCAAATCAAGTGATTCAAAGCTTGTTGGAACTAGCTCCAAGCATACTACATGCTTACAAAATTTGAAGATCATTGGATCAGCCATCGCGGAGAAAGCGTGCTCGAAGTGGTCTCTGGTATTTCTCTTCACATCTCCTAAAAAGTCGGGGGTGACTCTAAGTTTGCTAAACTTATTTCTCAGTGCATAGTTTATCAATTTGAGTGATTCCACTTGAAAATGGCAGCTTGTTAAGCTAATTGAATAACTCCAAGAGGAAGTTTTCCAATTGTAAGTGTGCTGGTCATACTGAGTGAAAGACTGAGCAAGTATCAAGATCAAAATAGAAAGTTTTCAAGTCTAGTGAAGTGCAAAATCATCTGGTTTGATCTAATCATTATTCAAATCATTTCCAAAGTACATATAGCATATTTTGGTATCATTTGGAAGCTCAAGGAGTCCACTAAGCATATCTGGAGTCCAAGAGGGCTGGTGCAAAGCAGGATTAGCAGTACCAACTCAATCTTCTGAGTGCTTCCAACTATCTCTCCCAACAACGTCCTCCCATCATTGGCCTCAAAGGCATCTCATCTTTTCTAATTGGGTACAGGGCACGTTGGCATGTGCCACATTTCTTCACATAGGTATGTGCATCCATATGAAGAGTGGGCCACCAAAGTCTTGAGAATAGAATCGTCTTAATTACTCGATCAGGACCAAAATGTCCACCTGCGACACTGCTATGGGCACTTTCTAAGACTTTCAAGTAGTCTGATTCGTGAACGCACAATCTTAAGTAACCATCTTTTCCTCTCCTATATAGGTTGTCTCCTATGAAGGCGTAGTCTTTAGCCTCTTGATCCATGCTTCGTTTCCTTGCTAGACTAGCCTCCTTGGGTAATGTTCTCGATCTCATGAATTCTACCAATGGAGCACTCCAGTCTAGAATTAATGACATGTGATAAAGGGTGGCATGCTCCACATGGGATCTCTCTTTGCACATTGGACAATTCTTAATCCACTCATGAATTTCTTTGTCCACACTAGGCCAATACACTTTTAAGCGTTTCAGATTCTGCAATGTTTGTTGTTTAGAATAGTGACTTCATAGAAACCCTTCATGGGCTTGTTGCAACCAACTACTATGTTCGTCGTCCTCGACACAACAAGCTAGAACACCTTCCGTATCTTGTTTATACATGCTTCTTGTCAATATATTTGATATTTTTGTGATTTTACAATTTCATCTTTTTTTTGTTTTTACATTCTTATTTGCGGGTCCGAAGGTTAGGAGTGGTACCAACTTATTTGCCCATTTAGGAACGACTTCTAGATTGAACAGATAAGCATCGGGAAATTCATCAGACACTCCTTGCGGTGACTCGCCTAAGGTGATGCGAGAAAGATGATCTGCTCTGAGATGGGTCTTACCTTTCCTAACAACCACTTCATTCCATTAGTAAGAGGAACCATCTTACTAAGCGTCCTGTATTGCAAGGTTTATTGACCAAGTATAGTAAAGCTTGATGATCAATGAAAAATTTGAACTTGTTGGCCAATAGATAGTGTCTAAACTTCTTCACAACATATACCATGCCTAAACCTTCTCTTTTGGTTGTGGTGTAATTTCGTTCAGCAGCATTCAATTGCCTGCTAGCATATGCTATAGGCAAATCTAAATTCCCTTCACCAGTTGGTTGTGACAGCACACATCCTATTGCATAATTGGATGCATCCACGTGTACATGGAATGGCTTATTCCAATCAGGAGTGGTCAGTATTGGTGCTGTGCACAACCATCTCTTCAGCTCATTGAAGGACTTTTCGCATTCATCGTTCCACTCAAAATTTGTCAACAAGGCATAAAGAGGTTTAGCTATGATTGCATACATGTGAATGAACCTACGGTAATATCCACAATGGCCCATGAAGGCTTGTACCTCTTTAACATTCCTTGGCCTCGACAACTCCGCTATGGCTTTTACCTTGTCCTCATCTGTTGATATTCCGTTCCTAGAGACAATGTGACCTAAGATTTCACCTTGGCATACCATGAACACACACTTCTCTGGGTTCATACACACTCGACATTCTCTACACTTGTTGAAGATCTGTCTGAGCTCAGGGATGTGGTATCTTAGCTCTTGGGAATGAGCACATAAATCAACCACATATACTTCTAACCTCTTTCACGAGAACTCTTTGGAGACATGGCACATGAGCCGTTGAAAGGTTGCAGGTGCATTGGTGAGGCCAAATGGCATCACCTGAAATGCAAAGATCCCCCACTCTGTGGCAAAAGCTATTTTATGTTGATCTCCTGGGGCAATGGCTACTTGATTGTAACCTGAAAATCCATCAAGGAAGATATAAACTTCCTTGCCTGCAACACGCTCCAATAAATGTTTGGTGATTGGAAGTGGATAACTATCTCTGATTGTAGCAGCATTAACTTTTTTAAGGTTAATTCACACACAATTTTCCGTTCTTTTTGGGCACCACTACAATGGGGGATACCCATTCAGTATGCTCAATCTCATAAATAAATCCAGCTTCAATCAACCTATGGATTTCTTCTTTTATTTTAGCTGCATAAGTGTCATTATATGTGTAGGGCTTATGTTTGGTGGGCTTGACATCTTCTATCATGGGGATCGTATGAGAGCAACTTTTTGGATCCACTCCCTTCAAGTTTCTATAGTGCCATGCAAACACGTCCCTATATTCCCTTAACAAGGCTACCAACTCTGCTTCCTCTTCTTTACTTAGGTCATCTCCTATGTATGTACATCTCTCTTCATTCTCTTCGATGGTGACTGCAATTTTTTTGGTCTTTTCTTTGTTATTATATGCTTCTCCTGTAATGGCCTTCTCTTAGGCATTCGTACCAAAATTTTTCGGTCCTCAACGTCATATTTCTTGAAATTCTCTGGTACTTCAAACAATGGTTCCTCCTCTTCTTGTTTCACTACTTTTCTCTTCTTTTTCTTTTGACTACCTTCACTCCCATCCTTTGAACTTACCGTTTTAATGCTTGTGAGAGGTTCTTCTTCTTTTTGTGTAAATACTCCTATGTCTTCTAGATAGTGCTCCTCTGAAATAAAGCAACTATCCATCACAATGGACTCTAGATCATCATCGTTCTCTTCTTCTTCTATGAAGTCGTTAGAGTCACATTCTTCTAGCAAAGGCTGACACATGAACACTGAAATATCATAACCCTCCTCATCACAATGAGGTGTCCATTGTTCTTCATTGACAACAATGTCCATGGTAGCTAAGATTTCTGCCCAACCATGAGGCTCAAATTCCGCATCTGGAAATATCATCCGCGTATAGGCTGGGTCTCGAACTGGTCTATCTCCTTGAGAAGTTCCTTTTTCTCTTGCCTTTAATCGTTTTTCCTCTTCCTTTGCGACCTTGCACATCCACAAATGAGTATCTTCATGCATCCAAGATGTATCAGATGAACTCCTAGAATGCACAGAGATTGAATCTTCTTGCTCCTTGTGGATAGGATTCCATTGTAGGGGTGGTACATCTCTGAAGGAGTAATCCTTCAAATTGACCTTGGTTGTGACCCCTAAGCATTGCAAGTATAACGAGTTGGTTCCCCAATCCTGTACAACTTGCAGTTGTCATAGGAAGGGTCTTTCTAGGATCATCTCGTAGACATTATTTTTTTCAAAGTTACATATAGCAAAGGTGTGCTAAAACTCTACACCACAAGTGGTTAGAGTTATCCCTTCGAGCAATCCTAGAGGCTTTTCCACATGGCCGTCAACCATCTGAAGTTTCATTCTAGTTGGTGTTAATGTGGGCTTGCCCCATCGCTTCCACAAGGAGGTGGTTGCAATAGCAGCACCAACACCTGAATCTATGATTGCTTTGGTTGTGTAACCTTGGTAGGTGATTGGAAGATAAGTATTACCTTTGTCACCCTCACACATGTCCCCTATTTTTCTAGAGGTACCTCTCAAACTTTTTGCTTAGAGCCTGCTTTTGGCATATCGAAATCAAGTTCTGGAACCTGATTTGCCACATGTTTCTATAACTCAGGTTTTACTTTGAGCAGCTCTTCTAAAGTGAGATGACACTGCACCTTAGTGTTTTTCATGACTTCAGTGTTTCTTGGAACCACCGAGTCTTCATTCTGATCAATATTGTGGGAGCTCTGATCTGGAGAGATTCAAATTCCCATGGACGTGTGAATTGTGGCAACTCATGTAAAGAATTAGATTCAAAATCTAATCGTTCATCTTCTTGTTGCTCTGTTTGTTCTCCATAGATAGACAGGATGTCTTGGGGAAATTGGTCATGAAGATCATCAATCTCAAGAATAGGAGGAGGATTATCCTTCTTCTTGGCCCATTTCTCTTCTTGTATTTCCCGCAAGAACTTTTGAGAGTGTTGTTGAATTGAAAGAGGCTCTCCATCATCTATGGAGTCGGGAACATAGACTTTCTTTGGTGATGCGTCTTCTCTTTCAATAGTTAGTTGAGCCTCTAGAGGTAAAGAAACTTGCGGTTTATTTACCAACTGCTCTAATCTTTCTAGTAAGCCCTGGAACTGCAAACCCGGTGTAATAGCATTTGTCCGATTGAATGATTGATTGGCCTCGAACATAGCTTGAGCTAGTTCCACCATTTTAATGCTCATTTTTGTCCGTTCAATCTCTAAATCTGCTCTAGGGTAGCTCTTGTCTAGGTTTGCAGGTGTTGGCCCTTCTTAAGTCGAGCCTGGTATGCCTTGAACATCATGTCCAAGTCTTCTGGGGTTGGACCTGCAAGAACAGACCCTGGTTGTGGTTTATTTACAGTGGTTGGTGGGTGGGGATGAGGTGGTGTGGATTGAGTTTTGACATGCGAGGGGCTTTGAGAGGCAATATCTTCTATTTTTGTTTTTGCATCTTTCAGGCTTTCTTCTAGTTTGGATAACTTTTTGATCCACTTACGATTGGCTTTCTCCCTATTATCCTTCCATGTTCTTGTTCTTCTCTTACTAGGCTCTCCTGATTCACTTGGCTCTGATTGCTTAGCTGGTTTAGTTTGTTGTAAGGCTTGTGCCCTAGTAATTGCGTGTATAGGAGCCACATTATCACTATTGGAACCTGAATCCCCCACTAAGCCTACTACATTAACGGGTGTAACCCTTGGTGCACTAGAGGGATGTCCGGGACAATCTCTCAGGAGTTGTTCTTTGCCACACTCAAGACAAACAACTTGTATTGTGATGTTCTGCCCTTGTGTCGGAGATAGTGGGTGGGGTGATTGTTGTCCTGGTTTAGGTTGAGGTTGGCCATAACCTCCATGTTCATACAGTCTAGATGCTCTTCGTGATCCTGGACATGGGTTATACCTAGGAACTTCTCTGCCTTGTTCTGTAGGAGAGTACTCGTATGGTCTACAGTGGGATGGTACAAACGGTCGTGGTTGTCTATTCATTGGATAGTTTTCGGTGTTGTAGTTGATGTACTTCTGCTCTTTATAAGAGTACATGTTAGGCGCTTGAGTTGGTTGTCTATCGTAAGGGTAAGGTTGTGATAACCCTAATGCTTCTCCGGTGCAGACATGAGATGGATGATCCCCACCGCAAAGTGTGCAACTTCCTAACATTGGCACTCTCAAGGAGTAGTTCTCGTAGTTCCTTTGTCCTTGTACCCCTAATTTCTTGGCCACTAACTCTGTCACTTCCTCCACATAACTCGAACTTGAAGTTTCATTGCTCCTTGTATTCTCTATTCTGGTAGGATCTTGTGTGATTTTGAGATCCTCAGCTAAGTCGTCTTCCAAATCTATGCACTCCTCAAGACACTCACTTAGGGTTTGCAGTCATTTTACGTATACTAAGATTCTCAATGTTCCATTGGTTAGACCTTCTAAAAATAGGGATATCATTTTTTGCTGAGAAGGTCTCTCTGTCACAGGGCATCAGGTTAATCTTCGTGCTGCATTTTTTACTATCTCATTAGGAGCTTGTTTGAAACTATGTAGTAAGGATGACGAATTGTGCTTGATCCCTCGCTTAGTGAATTCCCAAATAAGTTCTTGGAAGAATTGTTCGATATTGCGAAAGGAATTCGGATCCAAAGATTGAAACCAAGCTAAGGATATTCTCGTAAGGGTTAGCCCAAAGGATTCATATTGCATGAAAAAGTCATCCACTTGCTCTACCCGCAATACCTCCTTGAATTCTGCAATGTGGTCATATGGCTCTCCTGTGCCATCGTAACGATTTCGCATACATTTTGCCAATTGCATTGGTCTCAGTATTTTGCCGGGCTCTAGGGTTTGACTTATGATGGGATAAGCAGATTTTACTAGGTGTATTCCAACTCCTACATCTTGGGGTGGTTCTCCCCTAAATGTGGTTCTATTCAGATTTCCCATTCCCTGGCTAGTGTGGTTATGGGGTTTAATTCCTGGCATGGTGAATTGCTCATGTGGTCCATTGGGTATAGTACCTTGGATCGTTTGTCCTAACTTCACATTTTCTGTTCTTTGCTGGGTCTCAAATGGGTTTTGTGAGGTAGTTGCCTGATCTCGAGCTAACTCCCCTCTTTCATTAATCTGATTAGGGTTTTTGGTTACTACATATATCTGTCCCATCTTGTCCCTATAAACTCCACCTTCATACTTGACAGCTGGTCTTGGAACTATTTCAGATTCTGTAGTGTTTCTCATTCTTGCTACTGACCTGTATAGACCGTCGAGGTAGATGGGTATTCCTTGCAGGTTAGTGGATACATATTGAAGAGACATCCTATATTCTCCTTCCACTATAGACATAAGACCTTCCCTAGGTATGGATCTATGCATGTCTTTAGAATCCAAGAGTCCCTCCTAGTTAAACGACATTTCTCACTGTCTATGAACCCAACACGTAGTGTTAACCCCTAAGTTATGAGTCCCTGACTTGGTTGTGTAGTTGACCTTAGTTTCAAGTGATTTGGTACTTTATCTATCTCTTCCTAAGTTTCTACTTCATCTTAGGTTCATAAGCCTTGTCTACAAGTCCACAAATGTCCTTTGAACTGCTCAAAATCTTGTGGAACCCCTTCCTTCTTGGTCCAACCTGAGGGTCAACTTCAAAATACCTTATCTAATAATCTTGGTATTAATTTTACCGTAACCAGTGGAAGTTTTTGTTGTGCTCCCCATGAGCTTTCCAACAAACTCAAAATCATAGCAAAGGGATTTTGTATGAGAAAGTTATGCCAGTTCAGGGTTCTGGGGTGTAAAACAGGAAAACAAGACCTCTCTGGAATTACTGCAGAACAGGCGATACACGATACTTAGCAAGTATCGCGATACTTGGAAGCAGATGATACACGATACTTGCCTTGCCACGATACACGATATCTCAACTAAATGATACACGACACTTGACACACCAGAAAAGTCACGATACTCGATATTTGGCTGACTGGAAAAATACCACAATATTCGATACTTGAGCCCACACAATACACAATATTCGACCGATTAGACAGATCACGATACTCGATATCCAGCAAGTATTGCAGAAGGACCCTCACGATATTCGATATTGCATAGGTATCGCGAAGAGGAATCCCATGATACACGATACTCGATATCAGGCGAGGGTTAGACTCACGATACTTGACACTGAAAGTCACGATACACGATATTGGGTAGGTATCGCGATTTAAAATCACGATACACGATACTTGGAAATCCCACGATATTTGTGAAGTATCGTTTTTAGATCTCTACGATACTCGATATGTGACCAATATCGCGAGAAATTTTCTGACGATACTCGATATCTACCAAGTATCACAAAAGTTAACTCCACGATACACGATACATGATAGGTATCGCGATCAAAAGTTCACGATATACGATACACGATATCCGTCTAGTATCGTGAATGTTTCTCAGTGATACACGATACACAATATGTGACCACTGCAAGTATCGTGATACTCGACCACACGAGTTTCACGATATCCAGGTATCGCAATACTTCAACCGCGGGAGAACACGATACTTGGATTTTTTGGAGTCCAAATTCAAGCATTCTTGCAAATATGAGTACCTTGTGTCCTCCTTGTCACTCCTATGTGTCTGTAGATGCAAAATCTCCCTTCAAACCCGCGATATTGCACTCACGATACTTGGTGCAGGTTATGTCACGTCCGGGGCTGTTCACTCAATTTTTGGGTATATTGAGGTGTATTTCTTCAATGTTTCAGCTCCGCACCCTCTGTAAGGCTCTTTCTCACAACCACAAGTAAAAAGCGAGGTGAATGTACTCTAAAAAATGGAAAAAACTGAAAAATGAAGGTGGGTGGATATGGTGATGATGATGAAGATGAAGGAGAAGAAAAACTCAAAAACTGAATTGAAAATGGTGATTTTTTACCTTCCAACATTGCTACTCTACGTCTTACCGTCACACACTCGTCCTCTAAGCTCTCTCCCTGGCAACAACGCCAAATTTGGTGTCACTCTAGCACAATGGTGAGTACCAACGTGAGGAGATACACCTCATAAATGTCAATCCGTGGAGACGTGAGGACCGGTATGAAGACCGTGAGCAAGTGATGGCACAAGTGCGTGAGTGAAAGCACACAAGCATACACACACATGCGCACAAGGTAAGAGCAAAGAGTGGAACAATGGAAAGGTTCGATTACAAAAGAGCTCTCTTACAAAGCTGAAATCTACAACAAGCTAAACCCAAAAATGAGCTCTCCAGCCCTTTTTATAGCTTTTGAGTGGTTTTGGCCCTGTCCAGACCTAGTGTCTGGCCTAGTTAAAAATTAGGTTCTAGGGCTTATTTGGGGGCTCAAACGGAATCTAACAATTATGAAAATTGGTAGTATGATACATCTAATACTCCTCAAGCTCAAGGACTCCTTGGCTTGAACAAAATGGAGTTGTAAAAATAGAAAATGGTATTTACAATGATTTTTAGTGATAAAAATCACTATTTTTATAGGGATTTCTTCTAAAAATTTGACATGTGATTCTTGGAGCTCCCTACTTGCTCCTTCTTCTTGTGTGTCCACTTCTTTGATGCGCTTCCATGCTTTGTCCTTGACCTTGAGCTTCAACACTAAACAAAGAAGACTCAAAGTTGGAAGGATAGAAGGGAAAACCTCAGAAACAAATGGATAAAAAACAAAAGTAAGGAGGACAAGAAGAACGTGAGAGATGGTAAGAAACCTGAGAAACTGGAAATACGAGAAGATACTACGCTTATGCCTCATACAGAGGAACTAAACAAGCTAGGATCAATCTTAGTAGACCCAAGACGAGACAATTTGGACATGTGGCTGAAAGCTTACCAAACCAGAATCAGGATTGAACCAAACATAGAGCAGCATGAGAAAGTTTACCCACAAGGGGATTTAGAGAAGGAGAGACTTGCTATATGTAGAAAGCTCATAGAGGTAGCTCAAGAAACTCTCGAAAAGACTATTCCAGTCCTCTTAGAGACGAGAATATCTAAGAATCAATACAAGGAGTGTTTTAAAGAGAATGACAAGAAACCAAAAGAGGAAGATCATAAGGAAGAACTACCTAGCACTTAGGACAAATCAATTTCTATAATCCCTAAACTAGAAGCTGATTGGCCAAGAGCATTGTGGGCCAAGATTCGGGAAGAGCGATGGAAAAAGAATGGAAATTCAAGGCCACCCTTTGAGGAATTAGATGTTGAGGACAATCAGCCAACTCCAAATATGGAAGAAGTATATGAAGAGGTTTCCATACTAGACTGAAATAGAGAGAAGCACACAGCATTTCTACCCTACCAAACTACATGGGAGAATATGAGAAAGAATCCATAATCTTCCGTGCCCCCACAGTACGAGGAAAGGAAAATGAGTCTTTGGGTAAGACCTCTCACAATCTACCAGAACTCAAGAAGACCAAGGTACAATGTCGGTTGATTGTGGAAGAATTATTACGTGCCAAGCCACAAATATGGAAACTGTTAGCAAAATAATTGAAATTAGAGAATGAGGATAATAAAAAAGAAAATAAAGAAATTGTAGTCCCTTCTACTATACAAATCCCTATGGATAAAGTTGGAGAATTTAGTGAAGGAGACGAGGGCAACACATGTTTGCCCATCACGTATAATGGATACATGACCAAAGCCATTCTAGACATAGGAGCAGGTGTAGGCATAGCCACCATAGAGATTTGGGAGAAATGGGGAAAGCCAGCCTTGCGGCCAACATGCATGAAGCTTCAATTAGCAGATGGCCATGTAGAAAGACCCCTCGAAATACTAGAGAATATTAAATTAGCCACCTGCGGAGTGGAGTTTGAGCACACATTAGCTGTATGTCAATTTGGAAAAGCAAATAACTATGAAATGATATTAGGATGACCATTCATGAGACAACTCAAGATATTACAAGACTGGGGAAGAGACGCTTTATACCTACAAGATCAAGGCACTAATACCAAGATAAATTTGCATACATTTGCGTATATGGATGTAACCCCACTACAATGGAATCCCATACACAAGGAAGAGGATGATTTGTCAATTCATAGTGCTTGTTCAAGTGACCAATCATGGATGCACGAAGATGCTCAATTATGGATGTGTAAGGAAGCAAAGAAAGAAGAGAAAAAAACTCAAATATGGCCTATCGGACATCAAAATTACCGACCCGTAGAGGACCCTATGTATATGCCCAAATTTTTTCCTAATGAAGCATTCGAACCACATGGTTGGATGGAGATTCTAGCCACTTTGGATGTATGCGTAAATGAAGAGGTACTAACCATGAATGAATGCGTGGATGAAGAAGGTTATGATGTAAGCTTTTACATGGTAGTCCTTCAAGAGGTAGATGCAAGAGAAGTGTTAGAAAAGGAATGGAAGGAAGAGTATGAAAGCATAGAGATGGAATCAGAGTTTGATTCACAGGAACGGTATTTAGAAGCAGTCCAAGCCAATAACAAAGAAGGAACACCCAAGGTGTTAGCAATAGAAGCATTTCAGATGAGAACAAACCATGACAAAAGGCTAGATAATGCCAAATCAACCCCATACATGTTTGAAGTCCCAGAACACTTCAAAAGATATGAAGTAGAGGAGATGAAGATAGCCATTTAGATGTCTAAGAGAGAGGCAAGAGAAGGAGAAGCATATGATAACAAGGAACAAACGAAGAAATTAATAGTGACTATGGAAGATGGAGAAGAAAGATGCAGATACATAAGAAAAGATGTGTCATCTGAGGAGGGACAAGAATTAATAAGACTAATTCGAGAGTATCGGGATGTGTTTGCATGGACCTACAAGGACCTCAAAGGTGTAGAACCATCCATTTGTTCTCATCGAATACCAAGGACACCTGTTGCAAAACCATCGAAGCAACGCCCTTACACTTATAACGATGTCTATTCAGCAAAAAATAAGGAGGAGATAGACACGCTATTAGTAGCCAGCTTTATTTACGAGATAGAACACATGGAATGGGTGTCACCATTATTGGTCATACCCAAAAAGAAAGGGAAATTACGAGTGTGTATTAACTTGAAGAAAGTAAATGCAGCTATGATCCATGATAGCTACCCATTACCTATCACTGATCATCATTTGGAAAGATCGCAGGTAAGGAAGTCTATAGCTTCCTCGATGGATTCTCTGAATAGAACCGAGTAGCTATTGCTACCGAGGACCAACATGACCGCATTCATAACTGAATGGGGAGTCTATGCTTTCAGGGTGATGCCTTTTGGATCACGAATGCCCCTGCTACTTTCCAAAGGTTGATGTGTCACGTCTTCAAGGAATTCCTAAGAAAGAGTATGGAAGTATATGTAGACGACTTATGCACGTACTCAGGTCGGAGATAGAAGCATATTCTAGAGTTGCAAAGAATATCTGAAAAGTGTCGAAAATATAGAGTGTGCCTGAATCCTGAGAAATGCGTCTTTATGGTGAGACAAGGAAAAATCCTAGGACACATTGTATCTAGAATGGAATCTCTACTGACAAAGATAAAATTAAAGTAATCCTAGAGCTTCCAAGACCAAAAAATGTGAAGGAAGTGCAAGCATTTATGGGTCATTGTGGATACTACCATAGATTTATTCACATGTATGCCATAATTGCTAAGCCATTGTATGGATTGTTGACTCAATTCACGTGGACAGACGAATGTGAGAAAGCGTTTAATGAACTAAAAAAATGACTCTGCACAACACCTATTTTGATAACACCCAACTGGAACAAGCCTTTTCATATTCATGTAGATGCCTCCAACTACGCAATAGGATGCATTCT
This sequence comes from Ceratopteris richardii, assembly GCA_020310875.1. Classification (NCBI taxonomy): domain Eukaryota; kingdom Viridiplantae; phylum Streptophyta; class Polypodiopsida; order Polypodiales; family Pteridaceae; genus Ceratopteris; species Ceratopteris richardii. Next base: position 125,989,372 of record CM035436.1, read on the forward strand.
AGCTCAACCTGCAGATGAAGGAAAATTGGACCACCCTATTGCATATGCGAGTAGATAATTGAATCAAGCTGAAAGAAACTATACAACTATGGAACAAGAAGGTTTATGAATAGTACATGCAGTGAAGAAATTTAGACACTGCCTTCTAGACAACAAGTTCAAGTTCTTCATAGATCATCAAGCCTTATTGTACTTAATCAATAAGCCCTGTAACACAAGAAGGCTAGTAAGATGGTTTCTGTTACTAATGGAGTTCAATTTCAAAGTGATTGTAAAAAAAGGAAATATCCACGTGAGAGCTGATCATCTATCTAGGTTAACACATGGAGAACCACCTAGTGGAGTAGCAGATGATTTACCAGACACTTATCTGTTCAATTTGGAAGTATGTCCTAAGTGGGCAAAAACTTTAATTTCAATACTCACCCATGGACCACAACACTCAATTAACAAGGAGATTAGGAAGGGAATTCTGCAATCGCGTAACTTACACATCATAGCAGGAAGTAAGAACCTAATAGTGTATTGTCAAGATGTGTAGAAGAAGACGAATAGCTCAGCCAAAAGAACTATAAAAATGATTCTCTTTGTAGACCTGTGGTGGCCAACTCTACATATGGATGCACACACCTACATAGGAAGTTGTGAGGTATGCCAAAGGGCTAAGTACCCTATTAGATGAGATGATATGCCTCTAAGACCCATGGTTTGTGTGAGAGCCTTTTCCAAATGGGGTGTTGATTTCATAGGACCAATTAACACACCAGCCAAAGGATCACACGTGGAGTACATAATAGTGGCAATAGATTATCTAACTAAATGGGTAGAAGCAAAAACAACTAGAAAGACTGATGCTCAAACCACCGCCAAGTTTCTCTTTCAACACATCTTTAGTCGCTTTGGACTACCTATAGAAATAGTAAGTGATTGAGGAACACACTTCATTAACGAAGTAATAAAGTCCTTGATGAGTGAATTCCTAGTGATTCATAAAAAATCAGCACCTTATCACCCTCAAGCCAATGGTCAAGCAAAAAGTTCCAATAAAGTGTTGTGTACGGTGATGACAAAGATAGTCAATAGTGGAAGGTCAGATTGGGACAAACAATTGCATCATTCAATTTGGGCCTTTTGTGTGGCATACAAGACAACCATTAGTACTACTCCTTTTAACCTAGTATATGGACAAAATGACATCCTGCCAATTGATTTTTTGGTACCTACTTTATGAGTAGCACAACATTATGAGTGGATAGGACATGAGCTATCTAAGCAACTTGAGCAGATTGAGAGGTTACACGAAACAAGACTATAGGCAGTTGTGGGAATTTATGCCGCGAAAAGGAGACACGAAGCATATTATGATGCTCACATCAAAGATAAAGGCTTGAAAGAAGGAGATTTAGTCCTGGTGTATACATTGAAGCAACATGCGAAGAAGCTTTAGAAATGCGGATACGGACCCTTACTTATCAATATGATCTCAACTAGCAGAGCAGTGAATCTAACCACATTAGATGGAGATATACTTCCTAACTACATAAGTGGTTGCCGAGTAAAATGATACATGGAGCCATTGAAGGATCAGATGTTAGCACGACTCATAGGAGTGAAAAATCAAAAAGAAGAAGAGAGAATTAGAGAAGAAGCATGCCAAGAAGCCCTAGAGCGTATCAAGAAACAGGAGTGGATAAGGCAAAGGGATGAATGATATCTACAGGGAGAAGAACCCATTCCCATGGCCAATTACAAAGTCCATAAAGCCGACAAAAAGAACCTTAGCATATCTCAACCATACTTAAACCTGTGGATTGGAACCATGGAGTACCGATTGGTAGATGCCCTAATCGACTTAGGAGTAGCCCTAAGCTACATACGAGTGATGTTAATTACGCATCTCAAAACAACCATAAGCCCAACTAGTGCTCCGCATGATAGGAATTGGAGGCCAAGTCATAGAATGTGTTGGAGAAGCCGTAATATCCCTCCACCTAGGAAATTCCTCGATGGAGCAAAGATTTTTGGTATGTAGGGATGAAGACTTAGTAGAAAATTTAGTCCTAGGGCAAGATTGGATTATTGAGAATGAAGTGAGCATTAATCTAGCACAAGGATACATATCAACCAAAATAGGACATAAAGAAATATTTAGCTTGTTAGAAGAAAGACCTTCTCATGTTCATGAAGATATCAAGCTTGAGGAAGAAACCTTAGAAAGGAAATACAAGATAAATCAAGCCAGAGCATGCCCAGAGAATATCTTAGTCTACAATTGCCTACAAACAAGGATGCATTGCATGATCATATGATCACCCTTCCCTTGAGAAAGGAATCCAAGAGAAAAAGTGAGGACAATGCTCCTAAAATTATCTACACCAAAGGAAAAACATCCACATGGAAATCTACTACTCGAGCATCATATCAATGGAATACTTGTCTACAATGGATTCGGAAGGATAGAATGACTAAGCTAGAAGATCCAACTCAAAAGCAAACCAGTCATTCAGTGAAAACGAGGAGAGACAATCACTACTGACAACCGCAATCACAATCACCAAGACTCCTAAGTGTATGGCTTCCAAAATCACTAGTAGCAGCCCGAGAGACACACCAATATATGTGGATCCCAAATAAGGCCGGACAGACTACAACTCAAGAGCTAGATAATCTCAAGGAGGTATTATGCCTGAAAAGAGAAACAAGGAGGTCCAAAAGGAATCATCAAAGGTACAAGAGGAACATGACATCAACCAATTAGATTTCAAGAAAGAAAGAGGCAAGGTCCAGAGAATGACAAACCCGAGAGATGCAAAGGCCTCAATCGCCAACTACAAAAGGGTATGGAGACCCAAGAGGCAACACGAACAAGAACAACCTACTCAACAAAATTTCACTTGCACTCATGAAGAGTCCAATGCACCTAGAGCATGCATAACAGGGCCGCATTACAAGGACATACATTTGGCACATTACCTTCTAGAAAAAATTAGTGGTGCACATTTCCATCATGGGAATAGGTCTTAGATTCTACTTCCATAGCAATGAACTTACCGTGTAAATAAATAGATGCTTCGGCTAGAACTAAATTTTGTTTTCTTTTAGGATTAAAAATCAAGAGAGGTGTGGTAAGAGGCCTTACTTACTTAAGCAAGGGGAAATAGAGTGACACAATAAGCAACATATCATTAAGCCACACATAACACATGAGTTGATCTCTACTAGAAGCTGATTTTATCTCTATTACAAGTGCAAATGGATTATGAGGATTCCGAAGCAAATATTCAAGAAGAGGTGCTAGAGTTCCCATTACACAGTGTGACCAAAGCCAAAGGTCGTTGGTTTCGAGAGGATCAACCCACTGGGGATTATCTTTTCTTAGTGACAATAAAGATTATGGAGACTGACCATCAGTTCCCAGTTTTGTCTCAAGATTTCAAAGTCATACATGAACTCCTGTCAACCGTTAACATAATGACAAGGGCAGCTATTCAAAAATACTTCGAACTACCAATCTACAAACGAGACTTTCAAAGATGTACTCAAGTGATGAATACCCTTCAACTAGCATTACATGACCCATTAGTGTCCAAAGCAAGAGTCCTAGATGCGGCCAGAGAGTGGGTAATCATACAATTCATCCATGACTTAATCAAAGAAGCTTTCAGATGGGAAAAATATGGAAACACAGTTTTGAAAGATGAAAGCTGAGGGATGAAGACACAAACATTCACAGACATCAATCGTATCGATATAGAAGAAGAAGTCCATCTAATTCATCAATACTTTTGCTTTCCAAATATGCATCGATACACCACACCACAGGAAATCATAGTGCAGATGTTATCTCATGCTATCAAACAAATCGGTAATCAAGTAAACATGATGCCATACATCCAAGAACATTTTTTCAAAGCTAAGAAGCAGTGGAACCATAAAAAGTTCTTGAATGGAAGTGTCGCCCTGACAATACGTATCTATAATGCATTAGGTATCTGGGAACATTTGAAAGAAATGCCCTCACCTTTAGAGATGGCTAAGTATGCTAGGTTAGCCACGATCCCAAGGAAGAAGAAGGGAGTAAAAATAGTGGAAGAAGTCAAAACCAGCTCTCAATCGAGAATGACAGGCACCAAAAGACTAGACACATGTACTTCCTCGGACAAGGCTAGAAGATAACAAACCAGTTTCAAAAGTGGAGCTGAACGAAGAAACAGTGGCTACCCACCAGTATATGGAAGGTCTGGTAAACCTGCTAGTACAAAGACATCATTACCAATAGTCGCATGAAGACACTGAACAAAGAAAAAGGCTGACTAAAGTTCATCGATATAGAGGGTTGGGATTGGCCAACTCTAGTTCATCGTCCGATACACAAGAAGAGTAGGAACCATCTACGATGAATGTGGACATTAAAAGTGACTCAAAAGATGATGGTAACTGGGAGGAATTGAATCAAGTCATGGATGACTTTGGAGTGGATGGTACAAAGATAAACCAAACTCCTGATGACATAGTCCAAAACACAACGAGGCAAGAATCACCTAAAGAAGGAATTCATGTATTCAAAATGAATGAAGAGATGAACATTCAGATCACGGAGGCTTACTTAGATGGAGAAGCTCCAATAAAGAGACCAAAGGAAGAGAGAGAACACAAAGAAGTGGAGGAACCCAATCCATTCATGCCAATTAGGGTTGTAGCAGAACCCTCTCCATTAGATGTCACTTTTCAAGGTAGTGCTACAAAATCCACCACAAATGAACAAGAAGAAAGCGAGAGAGAAGTGCACCTTCAGATAAGACAAGTGCACAATGAAACCATACATGTGGAACAAGGCAAGGATGTTCGAACAGGGGAAGAACCAAGCATCCCCAAAACATGGCAGGATGTGGATGTGGCTCAATTAAAGCCTATAGTAAAGCAAATGATACAAACCGCTATGGAAACTCAACAACAAATGCTTGAAGCGGATGCAGACTATGACAAGGCTATGAGAGAGAGAAGCCAATTCCAAGTAATAAGTGAAAACTTGTCTGCACAATTAATTCAAGCTCAACAGGCACTCTCAGCCAAGGAATCAGAAGCCATAGAAGCAAAGGACAGATGCACCATGCTAACGATGGAAAACCAAAAGCTCCAAGAGCAACTCAAAAAGCTACACAGAAAACATGAAGCTAGTGAAGCAAAGAGGGCAAGAATGAATGCTAAAAGTAATCTACTTGAATCTCAAATCAAATTGCATATGGAGGAAGTAGACAATTCAAGAAACAGGAATAAAAAAGTGATGAGAGCCATACTTGCAACCAACCCATAGAAGCTCCAGAAATGACCACAAGCAACACAAAGGACTTGGAAGATCAAATTGCAAAGTATGGAGATCAGCCGAAACAAGAGCAAGCTATAAGAGAGGAATGGGAAAAGAGATATATGAATGACACTAATGAACCCAGGAAGAAATGGAATGTGGTAGAGAATAAACTTATTGAACAATACAACGAAGATGCTAATCAAATGGCTACCATATGTGAAGAACTCTTGAAAAATAAGGAGACAATCACACAAGCCACCATCGAGATAAAGGAAAGTGATGAAATTATTAAAAAGCTCAAGGCTCAAATAGAACAACCAGTAACAATGGGGACACCAGTAGTTCCCAGCTCCACAGCGGCTACTGAGGAGATTGAGGTACATCTCTCCCCCCATGCATCATTCACCGATAAAGGAGGAATCAGAGCCAAACACTAAAAGACATAATCCGACTATTGCAGAACTAAGCCGAAATGAGCGGGCACTACTGGTGTCCTAGCTTATGGAACAATTTGAAGAATAGGTGGTTAGGGCAATGAAAGAGGCAAAGATTGAAAGCAAGAGCCTGGAACAGATTTTGGAGCCGTTTAATATCCCTTATGGGCTACGAAAAGAAGAGACACGCCCAGATATAAAGATGACCACCAATAAGGAACGAGATAGCGATCTGCAATTCAACATGCAGACATTCACATATACACAAGAAGAATTTGATAAGAAATATCCTATCTGGAGATGCAAGTTTTTGAAAAAGAATCCTACGTTATGAGTACATTGGGAATCGGCACCATATGTGCTTCAAATCAATCCATCTTTTTGCCTCGTACCTAGAAGACGCTCCTGGATGCAATTTTGGGAAGCACAACTGTTGAGAGCAGTATGGGCACCCAAGGACTGACTAGACAAGGAAGCCAGCGGAGAGAGTCAGAGTGAGGTGAAGGATTAAGTAGATAGAGCAGTCGATGCAAATCTGGCAGATAAGCCCTTCAAATTTTTCCAAATCAACATCTTTATAACAGTGATTTTTATCACTAACCATCATTGTAAATACCATTTCATATTTTTGCAGCTCCATTTTGTGCAAGCCAAGGAGTCCTTGAGCTTGAGGAGATTTAGAAGCTTTAGAAGTACCTACATATCAATTTTCGTATTTTTTAGACTCCGTTTAAGCCCTCAAATAGGCCCTAGAACCTAATTTTTAGCTAGGCCGAACACTAGGTCTGGACAGGGCCAAAACCTAGTCAAAAACTATAAATAGAGCTAGAGAGCTCATTTTTGAGGTTAGCTTGTAATTGATTTGAACTTGTAAGAGCTTTTTGAAAGTAATCTAAGAACTCCATTGCTTCTCACTCTTTGTCTTACCGTGTGTGCGCGTGTGTGTGTATGTGTGTGCATGTTGGTGTGCTTCTCACTCACGCACTTGTGCCTTCACTTGCTCGAGGTCTTCATACCATCCTCACATCTTCCCGGATTGACATTAAAGGAGGTGCTACTCATCACTAAGCTACACCAAATTTTGGCGCCGTTGCCGGGGATCGAGCTTTGAGGACGAGCGTGTGATGGTAAGACGTAGAGTTGTGACGTTGGCGTTGTAGGTAATTTCTTTACTTTTCCTTATTTTTCTCGCCCTTACTTCATCATCATCATCATCATCATCTTCCACCTCCATCTCCATCATCGCAAAAATCTCATTTTTTTGACTATATCTCCTTCCTCCTTTCATTTCCCTCATTTCACTTGTGAGAGAGAGCGAGAGAGCGAACTATTGTGTGCTATTTTTTGCATGTTTCTTGAGTTTGCTTGCAGGTATTGGCTATCCCATCATCCCCAACACGTTGTGCAGGTATGAAAATGTGCATAACTATCTCTGTGTCGCAAGTTTTTGTCAATCGCGATTGACAGAAAACTTCATCTTTTGGTAAAACTGAGTGCACCACAGTAGACTAGAGACCTTGCACTTCACAAATCCACAAAAATTTCAAAAAAATTTGCATTTTCTCTGTCCATCGCGATTGATAGCATCAATCGCGATTGACACTGTCCATTGCGACGGACAGCCAGTCCATCGCGACTGACTGACCTCGACGGACACGTGTCCATCGCGACGGACACCCTTATCCATCGCGACCGACAGAAAAATCGCGACTGATACCTGTCCATCGTGACTGATACCTGTCCATCGCGATTGATACCTGTCCATCGTGACTGTTACCTATCCATCACGACTGATACCTATCCATCGCGACTGATACCTGTCCATCGCGACTGATACCTGTCCATCGCGACTGACTGACCCCGACAGACAAGTGTCCATCGCGACGGGCACCCCTATCCATCGCGACCGACAGAAAAATCACGACTGACACCAGTCCATCGTGATTGACACCAGTCCATCACGATTGACACCAGTCCATCGCGATTGACAAGCCACGACGGACAGCCCTGTCCATCGCGATTGACAGCCCAGTCGATCACGATTGACAACCATTTTCGGCTAAATTTTTAAGGTTTTTTTTTTAAATTGAAGATTTTGGCTAATTTTGGAGATGGATAATGGACTCTAGAGCACATAAGGAGGCTATAGGCAAATAACCCGAGGAAAACCTGTTGCCCTGTTGGCCTGTTTGAACCCTGTTTTAATCCCTGAAGCCTGAACTGACATAACTTTCTCATACGAAATCCGTTTGCTGTGATTCTTGTTTTGTTGGAAAGCTCGTAGGGTATTTTGAAGTTGACCATACCCCGAGGTAGGAAAACTGAGGGATCCTTGGGATTTTTTTCCATAAAGGCAAAGGATAATTTGGTCTGTGAGTTACATGCATGAAAGTGGTCTATTGTGTCATTTGAATCTAAGTCTTGAGCTAACCGTGGGACTTTTACAGGTCCAGTAAGAGCACTTGAGGGCATTCTAAGCAAGAGTAAGTGCAAGCTTGGGAACACGCATCCTCGGCACACCAGGGCAACGACACAAGGAAAGAAACTCAAGGTTGGAAAATCCTCAACATCCTCTATCAATTCGTAGCTTAGGCTAAGTGCGGGAAGTGCTAGGAGTAAGTCAGGGCAACGATAGGCATCAATGAAGTTGAAGACTACCTATGCACTCAAGTTCAAGATTAAACATAATCTCTTCGTAATGCGATAACCTTAAAGGAAAGAATCTGTCGTGGAACGATCAACTTACAGTGTGAAAATTAACTCAAATATTCCTGACGACGTGATTTCTGACAAGAGCATAAACACGGTAACCACTAAAAAGAATCAAGTAACTGATACAAAAGAACTCAGCAACGAGGTTGTACTTGGGCAAATTTGGGCTATTCAATTAGGCTTATGAACCTTAGATCAGGGCGACATCTAGGGAGAGATAGACAAAGTCTTAGGTCTTCAGAGGCTAGTGTCAACCACACTGCTAGGTCTTGGGCCCAGTAGTTGAGCCACCACTCATACTACCCTAGCTCTGAGACTAGTGAATCAGAGATGTCTCAAGGCATGGATCGACCTACGGGAAGTTCAGGAGTGCCATACTTGCACAGGGTAGAAGGCCCGTACAAGATGCAGCTGGCATACCTTAGGACCAACCGATTAGGTGCTAGCATCTATGAGGATGTCCTAGGAAGATCCGTGGTCCAAATCAAAAACCCAGACCAATCTATTGGGCTAGAGCACCCTGCTGTCAAGTTTGAAAATGGTGCATACCTTGATAAAGAGGGAACCATATACGTGGTCACTAGTCACCCGGAGAGGACAGATGAATTCGGGAATGTGATCCCTGAGACGGACATAGATGACCTAGAACAAGGGAACGTAGGAGGGGAGCCCAGGACCCCTCGAGGGAAATCTGTTCTTACTAGAATCCTCAATCCCGAGTGGGTTCCCCAGGACAACAAGAGCATAGATCTGCTTCTGAACCGAGAGACTGACGAAGCCTTTTGGAGGTATAAATCTGATCGGCCAATTGATATAGGAACAATCATGATCTATGAGTTTAAAGATCGAGATAGCCCAGGCAGAGTGACCTATCTAGATCACGCTTCAGAAAGGATCTTTGTGGTTACAGAACATGATAGACATGCTTACACTAGGATGGGTGAGTTTATTTTCCCCCAACCAAAATCTAACGTGTCCTCTGGCCACCTGGGAGCTCGAACGTCCCATGCTCATGGAGTTCAGAGAGACATAAAGAGAGACAGACCTGAGGTAAGCTTTGCCAACTCCTTGGGAAGAGGAAGAACGAGAACGGAAACAAATAGAGTGGAACTTGAGGGACATAGAGCCCCAGGGAACCGAAGAAATGCGGATGAATTCCCTCTATCAAGACCAAGAGAGCACACGAGGACCCTGGGACCGACCCAACTAGTTAAGTCCATGAAAAACTACTTCGATGGCACTGGAGATCCCTACGATCATGTGGCTGAGTTCAGGCAAGTCTTGAGAGCTGAACAAGTGGAGGATCTATTCACGCAGTACAATGCCTTTGGTCTAACCCTTAGGAACACAGCCCTTACGTGGTTTCAACCATTGAATGAGAGACAGTTCAGGAGCATAGACCAACTTCTAGAGGCATTCATTATCGAATTCTCTAAAAGTGGCATAAGACATAACACTTCCTCGCTAATTCACAGCTTCAAGCAAACCCCTCAGGAAACCGTGAGACTTGCTGGAAGAAGATTTAGGCAATACTTAGAGAGATGCCCTGTCCCTGAGTTACCCACGCCAGCTAAGCAAGTGGCTTTGTTCTTGGATGGATTGCTAAGCACCAAATTGAGATCATATGTATACTTGAAGGACCCTAGGACCATAGAAGAGTGTGTACGCATGTGCATTGACATTGAGGATAACCTAGGGGAGGAGTTAGAGCTTTCCAAGATATACAAAGATTCAGATAGTGCCTCTAGCCTCTCTTCCACGCAATCCACATCAATTGAGAAACTCGCTGAGAAAGTGGCTCAAAAGCTAGGTAACTCTAGCAAACAAATCCCAAGGTTCTCCCCGGTAAAAAGATGCTATACTTGTGGAGGCGACCACATGGCGAATGTATGTCCCATTATGGCTCAACCCCAAGTAAATCCTAGTAGCCAGTACTGCACCATAGAACGAAGATACACAAATCACATAGCACAAGACTGCCCATACAATAAGCAAGCGGTCAGGCAAACCTACCCTCAGCCATACCCTCAACAAGGCAGATACCAGAGTCAATACCCACCACAACAGTATACTAGGCCTCAGCAAAATTACCAACCATAATATCAGGCCCAACTGAGACCCCAGCCAGTGCTAGCACAACAACCACCTGCTCCTACTAATGTGATCCCAGTAAAATATGCTGCTGCAGAAGAAAACCTGAATAGAGCTATAGTCCTAGTAACACCATTAATCTCAGAAAGTGATCCTAGTGACCATAGCTTTGATTCTACGCACGTTGGTAGTCCCCAGGCTTACTACATGCAATCTCTTGAACATGGTGAGTCCTACTACAGTGAGGAGCCGAGTGAACCTAATTGGGAGCCAGAGTATGCTAATGTCATGTATGCAAACCCCAACTCTAGGCCCCAGCCTAGGCAGGTAAGACCCCCGTTCCCTAGAGGACCATGCTACAAATGTCAGGGAGATCATCTCATTCGTGATTGTCCCTTACCTCCACCTACACAATCCCAGTTAGTGACGATCCAGGGCTTTTGCCAAGAATGTGGAAAGGAGCATCTCTTACGAGACTGCCCAAAGAATCCTAATAATATGCCAAAAATCACTCCCATTAACGTTATTGGGTTAGTGGTAGATTCCACAAGAAGTGTCACTTCCACTGCACCGATACAAGTGGTCACTAGAGCCCAAGCCTTACAACAGAACCCAGGTGTAGGCCAGGAAAAGAGCCCAGATGTTAGTGAAACAGAGAGCATGAGAAAGAAAAGGACTAGAGCTTGGAGAGATAGTCGTGAAAGAATGAAAAGGCAATGGGCAAAAAAGATGAGTGAACTTGAGGAAAGCCTCAGAGAAACGAAGGCCAGGATAACTGAACTCACATCTCAAACTCCCTCTCACACTACCCCATCACCACCATTCCCATCTCCATCCGACCCGCCACCGTCCAGCCCACCTCACACAATTCCACCACCCCCTAGAGTAGGATCAATCCTAGCAGATCCCACTCCCGAGGACCTTAATATGATGCTTAAAGCCTATCAGGCTAGAATCCAAGAAGGGCCAAACGTAACTGATCATGAAAAGTGTTACCCTAGAGCGGAACTAGAGCTTGAACGAACTAAAATTTGTGCGAAGATGGTGGAGCTGGCTCACACCATGTTTGAAGCCAGTTGCCTATTTAACATCTCTAGTTCAGCGAAGACATAGTTGCACTTTGATGGACTGTTAGAAAGAATAGAGAAGCTAATTGCACAATCACAAAAGGAACCCGCCTCTCGACACAAGGACAAGGCAAGTGAAAGGGCAGGTCTTCCTGCCCAAGAAGCCTACGTGCCTAACTCTACGGAGCCAGACACATCGTCTTCTATGAATCGGTTCACACCAAAATTCCTACGAGAGATTCAAGAAGACAAATGGGCTAAAGAAAGTGAAGCCCCTCCTCCCATTGAACTCGTGGATGACGCTCATGATCAGTTCCCACAGGACATCCCTTCTATTTATGAAGAACAGGAAAGTGTCAACTCTCATGAGAGGTTAGACTTTGAGTCTAATTCCTTGCAAGAGTTACCACATTTCACAGGCCCATGGGAAACCAAGTCTACTTGCCTGAGAGCATCCACAATCATGATAAGAAATGAAGATTCAATCATACCTAGGAACACAGAGGTAGTAAAGAACACTAAGGTGTAGTGCAATCTCACTTTAGAAGAGCTACTCAAAGTTAAGCCAGAAGTGTGGAAACACGTAGCCAAGCAAGTGCCTGACATAGCAAAATCATGTTCCCAGGTAGGATCTCATAGAACAGTGCCTGAAATACCATTGGATAAGATAGGAGACATGAGTGAAGGTGAAGAGGGAAACACTTATCTTCCCATTACACATCAAGGATGCACAACCAAGGCAATTCTCGACTCAGGTGCAGGAGTTGCAATTGCTACCACTTCCCTATGGAAGCGTTGGGGCAAGCCAGCACTCAGGCCCACGAGGATGAAATTGCAGATGGCCGATGGTCACATAGAAAGACCCTTAGGGTTGTTAGAAGGAATAACTCTCACCACCTGTGGTGTTGAGTTCGAGCACACATTTGCTATATGTGATTTTAGCAAAAATCATGCCTATGAGATGATTTTGGGAAGACCCTTTATGCGACAGTTGCAAGTGGTACAGGACTGGGGAACCAATTCCTTGTACTTACAACATTTAGGTGTTACGACCAAAGTCAATCTCAAAGATTACTCTCATAGAGATGTCCCTCCTATCCAATGGAATCCCATCCATAGAGCCAAAGATGATACAGAATCGGTGCATTCCATAGGGTCAGGATCCTCATGGATGCATGAAGACACCCACTTATGGATGTGCAAAGTAGCAGTAGAAGAAGAGAAGAGAGAAGAAGCCAGAGAGATAGGTGCAAAAGAAACACATAGATCAATTCAAGACCCAGCCTATGCGCCTGTAGTCTTTCCTGACAAAGAATTTGAACCCCACGGCTGGGCAGAAATCTTAGCAACAATGGATGTAGCCATCAATGAGGAACAATGGACACCCCACTGTGATGAGGATGGCTATGACATTTCAGTTTTCTCCATAGAGCCAATCATGGGAGAGGCACTGTTAGAAGAATGCAAACCTAGCCTTGATGCAATTGAGGATGTGAGTGACTCCGATCTAGAATCAATCATTATGGACCCACCTTTTGCATCAGATGAAGAATACTTCTATGAAGTAGAATTTCAACCCCAGAGGCACGGAGAGCTTACAAATGATGTAAGGCTAGCCACACATGTGACCCCGAAGGAAGAAGGAAAGAAAAGAAAGAAGAGAGAAGTCACACCAGAAGAGGAAGAATCTTGGTTTGAGGTCCCGGAAAATTTTAAGAAGTATGAGATAGATGACAGGAGAGTCATGATCAGAATGCCTAAACGAGAGGCGCAATCGGGGGAGGCCTATGATAACAAAGAAACCACGAAGAAAGTAGTGGTAGCCGTGGAAGAAGGAGAAGAAAGATGCACATACATGGGCCATGACCTGACAGAAGAGGAAGAGCACGAATTGATAGCCTTGCTAAGAGAATACAGAGATGTATTCGCTTGGAGTTACAAGGACCTGAAAGGTGTAGACCCTGACATATGCTCACATACGATACCCATGACTTCAGAGGCTTGGCCCTCTAAGCAAAAGCCATACACATATAATGATAATTATGCGGCCAAGATCAAGGAAGAGATAGATAGACTGGTTGAAGCTGGATTCATCTATGAAATTGAGCATACTGAGTGGGTATCCCCCATCGTAGTGGTGCCCAAGAAGAATGGAAAGCTACGTGTATGCATTAACTTGAAGAAGGTCAATGCAGCCACAATTTGAGATAACTATCCGCTTCCTATCACAGAACATCTCTTAGAAAGAGTAGCAGGCAAGGAAGTGTACAGCTTCCTAGATGGGTTTTCGGGCTACAATCAAGTAGCCATTGCTCCAGAGGATCAACATAAGACGGCTTTTGCCACTGAATGGGGTATATTTGCCTTTCGTGTAATGCCATTTGGGCTTACCAATGCACCAGCTACCTTCCAGAGGCTGATGTGCCATGTATTTAAAGAGTTCCTGAGGAAGAACTTAGAAGTCTATGTTGATGATCTTTGTACTCATTCCAACATTAGGCACACCCATATTCCTGAACTCAGACAAATCTTTGACAAATGTAGAGAATATCAAGTCTGCCTGAACCTAGAAAAGTGCGTTTTTATGGTCAGGCAAGGCAAGATTCTAGGACACATAGTGTCGAAGAATGGCATATCCACTGATGCAGAGAAAGTGAGAGCCATAGCGGAGCTACCTAGGCCAAAGAATGTCAAGGAAGTACAAGCTTTCATGGGGCATTGTGGTTATTACCGACGGTTTATACACATGTATGCCATCATAGCAAAGCCCATGTACGGACTTCTGACTAACTTTGAGTGGACTGATGAATGTGAAAATTCCTTCAATGAGCTTAAACGACGATTATGTTCAGCACCAATCTTAACCACATCAGATTGGAATAAGTCTTTCCATGTTCATGTGGATGCATTCAATTATGCTATTGGGTGTGTACTCGCACAACCTACCGGTGAGGGTAATATGGATCTTCCAATTGCCTATGCTAGTAGACAATTGAATGCAGCTGAACGAAATTATACCACTACGGAGAGAGAAGGATTAGGCATGGTATATGCAGTTAAAAAGTTTAGACATTATTTGCTTGCAAATAAGTTTAAATTTTTTACTGATCACCAAGCTCTACTGTATCTGGTAAACAAACCATGTAATACAGGTAGATTAGTAAGATGGTTTCTCTTACTAATGGAATATGACTTTGAGGTAGTAGTGAGGAAAGGCAGGACTCATTTGAGAGCAGACCATCTCTCTAGGCTCACATCTGGAGAAGCCCCACAAGGAGTGTCAGATGACCTTCCTGATGCTTACTTGTTTAATTTGGAAGTGGTGCCACAATGGGCTAAGCCACTAGTGCCAGTATTGACATACGGGCCTAACCATCCAGTAATAAACACACAGAATAGAGAGGTAGTGAAAGCCCAAAAGTATCACATCATGGCAGGAAGTATGTACAAGCACACAGATCAAGGGATCTTGGCTTGTTGTGTGGAAGAGGATGAGTACGCTAAATGGTTGCAATTAGCACATGTAGGTGCATTAGAGCAACACTACTCAAAGCAACGAACCCTACAGACCCTGAGGAGACTAGGAGTGCATTGGCCAACCATGGAAGTTGATGTCCATAGAATGTGCAAAGAATGCCCAATCTGCTGCACTAAACCAGTGGAACACGCCACTCTTTATCGAGTGTCTTTAGTGCCAGATTGGAGTGAACCATTAGTAGCCTTCTTGAGGACGAAAACATTCCCTCAAGATATGACTTTGGCCAGACAAAGAAGTTTGGAACAAGAAGCCGTGGATTACACCATCATTGGTGACAATTTATACAAACATGGTAAAGATGGTTACCTAAGACTGTGTGTTCATGAGAACGAATACCTCAAGATATTAGAGACTGCTCACCAAGGTGTAGCAGGAGGACACTTCGGTCCAGATAGGGTGATCAAGGCAATTCTATTTGCAGGATTTTGGTGGCCCACCCTTCACATGGATGCACATACCTACGTGAAGAGGTGTGAGGTTTGTCAGCGAACCCAGTATCCCATACGCAAGGATGAGATGACACTAAAACCCATGATGGGTGGACGAGCATTCTCTAAGTGGGGAATAGACTTTGTTGGTCCTATTAATCCCCTTGCTAAGGGTTCCCATGCTGAGTATATCATTGTTGCCACGGACTATCTAACCAAATGGGTAGAGGTAAAAGCTACGACAAAGAACGATGCTCAGACAACTGCTAAATTCTTGTTTGAGAATGTATTCACAAGATACGGGCTACCTATAGAGCTAGTAAGTGATAGAGGCACTCACTTCTTGAATGAAGTGATTGAAAATCTGCTCCAAGAATTCTTGGTAGCTCATAAGAAGTCTGCCCCCTACCACCCACAAGCTAATGGGCAAGCCGAAAGCACAAACAAGATTCTATGCAATGTACTGACGAAATTAGTGAATAATAAACGCTCTGATTGGGACAAACAGTTACACCATGTTGTTTGGGCATATCGAGTCGCCTACAAAATGGTACTCCAAGCCACCCCCTTTTAGATGGTATTTGGCCAAAACGCAGTGCTACCGTTGGACTTCTTAGTACCTACATTGAAAGTAGCACAAGAGCATAAATGAACGGGTCATGAACTCTCCTCTAGACTTTTTGACCTTGAACGATTAGGGGAAACAAGATTGAGGGCGGCTGCAGGGATATATGCAGCTAAGAAACGACAGAAGGCATACTTTGATGCCCACGTTAAGGATAAAGGTTTGAAGGCAGGCGACCTAGTACTAGTATATACTTTGAAACAACATGCAAGGAAACTAGAGAAGAGAGGCTATGGACCCATGATCATTAACAGAATCTCAACAAGTGGAGCAGTGCAACTAGCCACACTAGAAGGCGATATTCTCCCGAGCTATATAAGCGGGTGCAGAGTCAAGTTATCTCAGGAACCTCTCACAGAGGAAATGCTAAGTCGACTCAATACTGCTAAGAACCACAGAGAAGAAGAAAAGCGAATTCGAGAAGAAGCTCAAGCAGAAGCATTGGAACGCATCCGGAGAATGCAGTTGAGAAGACAGGGTAGAGAGCAACCTAGGACTGATGGATATGCAGATCAAGGATATCACGTGGCTATGTGTGAAGTTTCAGATATCAGCTCCCATAGGATAATTGATCGACGTCCTTTTATAACCTTAGATATAGGACAAGGAAAGGGTGCAAGGACTGTAAGAGCCTTGATTGACTCAGGTGTAGCCACTAGTGCTGTTAAATTGTCTTACTGTAAAGAGTTGAAATTAACTGTTAATCCTATAGAAGCATATCTCATAGGATTGGGAGGTGTGGAAACCCCTTGCATGGGCAAGGTGGAACTTCCCCTCTATATTCAAGACGAAGTAATGATAGTCAAAGTACTAGTGTGTCAAGATGAGGACCTCACTGAGCCTCTTGTCTTGGGTCAGGACTGGATCTATGATCATGCAGTCAACCTAAACCTAAGAAGTGGACTTCTTCAGGTATGGATAAATCATAGCCGAATTACAGTTGAATTGGAAAATGAGGCACTCAAGGAACTAGGTAAAGCATGAACTCTTGGTCCTTCCAGGGGCGCACATGAAGTTGACAATGCTATTCTTGTCCAAAACTGTATGATGCAGAAAGAGGATTGTTTCAACAACGAAGCCAAGGATAAGACGGCACTCCCTTCTTTTCCAAAGGCCAGAAGGATGCACCAACCAACGGTAGATCAACTACAAAGGAAGCAGAGTACTACCTATACTGGAGGCCAAAAAAATGTGCGAAGCAGAATGTCTCAACCGTTGAAACAAGTGTGGGTGCGGAAAGGCGAACACCCGGTTGCGACCATGCCAACCCCACGGCCGAAACCTCTTATTAGTAATCAACAACACGACACTAATAAGAAGTCTTTCATAAATTCTTCTACGAAAGTAAAGTCTATTTGGGTACCCAAGAAGTCGATGAAGGCCAGCCCACAATCACGACAAATCTGGGTGCCTAAGGCTTGCTTGCGGGCTCAAATAGCTACACCAAGGCCACACACGGTACAACATGTTTCACTCACTCGAACATCTGATGCCCAGTCTTACACATCACACACGGACACATATTCTTCCATGCGCACAAGTAGAATCACTTGTAAATGGGTCCCTAAAAAGCCTCATTTTCAAGTAGATACCCCTATCAAACTCTTCAGAGCCTCCACAAAATCAAGATGAAAGCCCATCCACTGCATTTGGCAACCTAAAACTTGTAATAAACCCCCGGACCCCAGTTGTAAATCCATGTCCACCTACTAACTACGTCACTCTCACACTACATCATTCCACTTAGTTCTTAGGTCTACCCAATTCCTAACTACACACACAAGCACCGAGCACTTAATAACCCCCTAATCTCTCCCGAACCTCATGTTAATGTTGTAATGAGGACAAAAACGGTTCTATCTTGTCCTTTACAATGTTAACACATGTTTCTATATTCTCACAGAATCAGGAGACAAGAAGTAACATGGCAGATACGGCAGGAACTAGCGCTCAAACAGAAACGAGCCAGCAAGTGGTGGACTTAAACAGTTTACCCGTTTTGCCTGAGACAAACGAAAGACCAGAAGAATTGCAGGCCATCAAAATCATACCTATAGCGGACCCTCCCAGTGGCCATACCATGCTCGTAGGAAAAGCTTCCCACTGGTTTAGTGAAGTTGCAGGACCCTTGGGAGAGGGAACATACCTATGGGAATCAGAGTTGGACTTCAATGGGAAGCAAGGTAAATACCATTTCTTTACAAGAGAATTCGAGAAGTTACAAAATGCAGAAGGTCTACGTTCGGTATGGGAGAAGGCAGGATTGGATGCATATTTCAGTGCACGGCTCCCAAAGCCTGACTTCATGCGATGCTACTATCTCATCAACACCTTGACTCCAAACAAGAACCCAAAAAGTGCAAGCTCATTTGTGATCCCATCTCTAACAAAAGGAAATGAGCTCAAGAGGTTTAGGTTATCCAACAAATTGGTGAGAGAGGCCCTAGATATGCCCAGAATGCATATTCCTACAGAGAAGGAGACCCTACTGCCTGATTACATGAAGAATCGAAGCCTCACCAAACTCAAGGACATGGTGTCCATGACGCCTAATATTGCAATACACCTTCGCATGTGCATGCAACACTTTACTTTTCCTGCCCAAGATAGATTCACCATGCCACCCAAAAAGATATGGTTTAGTTTGTATCTGGCAGAGAAACAGAGCCTTACCATCAACTTACCCCATTGGATAATTGACCAGATACACCTAGCCCACAAACGATGGCCGTGGAAGCATGTGTTATATGGATGTTGTGCTCTGACTAGAATCATTTATAGATGTCTGGCTTATGACATCCCTATTCAACGGGCCCTGATGTGGAATCGAGTAGAGCAGTTCAGAGGCAGGACATCCACTGGACCCCCTTCTAAGAAGATGAGAGGAACTGTCCAAGTCCCTTGTTCTCAACCACGTGGAGCCACCCTAACACCGGATGTTACCCCTCCACCCCGAAGAGTCCGACCATTCACACTCCGACTTCCAAGACGCAGCACCGATGGTCCTAACTTGATATTCCCTCCCATCCCAACAGATCTTGAATTTCCCGGAGGTGCACTTTGGAAGAACTCACGAATGAAGATTTCGAACAATTATTACAAGATGTAGAGCTGGAGGCAGAAGAGGCACAACAAGGGGAGAATGTGCAAACGCAGACAACAACCTCCCAAGTACCTGTCACCACAGTTGAAGTGGATGAAGAGGATGATGAAGATGAAGAATAGGAGGAAGATGAGGAGGATTATGATCAGGAGCATCAAGATGAGCAACAAGAAGTGCCAGAACTTGTAGGTGCACCTGCATACACAACTCAGCTACAAAGGTTATACGATACAATCAAGGCAGTACAAGAAAGGCATCAAGTCTCTCTTGTGTCAAGCCAAGCTTTGATGCAAGAAATGCTATCAGATGATGGGGTGGATCAACATTTTATTGACACCCTCAAATTAGTGTCAGAATCTTTAGGAGTTCCGGAGGCTGTCCACACTGCAGTCCGCCAGTCCGTGAGGTATGACAAACGCAGAGTCGACACATTACCACGAGCAGGTAAGACTATCCGGATGCCCGTCACAGAACAAGAAGTAACCATTGAAGCCACAGCTACCCCCACCACCACCATTGACCTCTCTGCTGAAACCTTCGTTCAGACATCACCCATCTCACCCCAGCACCCCCCAGCACCACCTCCCACCATGGAAGAAACGGCAGTCATCACCTCTACCTTCACTTATAACCCAACCTCATTCACATCATTCTCATTTCGAGAACCCACCTCACAAGACACCCTCTTCTCCTTCATCACCAATCCCTTGTACACCTCAACCCTTTTATCCTCCGAACCCATAATTGGTCATCCCATAATTCCAAGTGTGGTTGGAAACCCAGCACCCACAGAAGGCACCCTGTGTTTCCCAGCCTATCCCCCAATACGAATACCTCCATTCCATGACCCTCCCTTCCCAGCTGTCCCCTACACCTCATTCAACCTAACCGCACCACCCCAACAACCATCCTTCGTGGCACAGTCCATCAGCACTCCAATGTTTCAGAGGCACATTTCCCCGATGTTTGCAACGACATCAATCTACACGAACACCACACTCACTTCACCTACCATACCCACCTACATGGTAGCCCGTACACACCACTCTGTCTGACCCAATGGACATTTCACCCACCACAGCACCCCTCCCCACAATTCCACCCTCTCCCCCTCCACTACCCCCCACCTCACCACTCAACACATCATTAGGAGACATAGCATTCACTACCTCCCTTCCCATTCCTACCTCCCCTGCATTCCAAACTTTTCCCCTTGCATCTCATAATGTAAATAGCATGTTCACTACATTACTTGAGTGTGCACATCAACTACAACAAGAATACCATCAATTGGAAGAAAGGACTGCGGCCCTCCAAGCAGAATCTCAGTGTCTACAAGCTAGAGTCAACACTCTTGAAGATGATTACCAAACACTTCTAGCAGAACATACCACCTTACAACAGGCTCACACAGAATTGGAATCGAAAATATCGACAGTGGATGATCAAGCAGTGAAGGACTTGGAAAGTATGCTCGAGTCCCAAATGATATCCAATGCTACACTTAGACGCAATCTTGGGCTATTAAGGAAGCATATGGAAGCAGCACTAGAAGAAAACAAGAGGCTTCAGCAACAAAACCAAGACAACTTTGAAGCGGCTATGGAAGGAACTACAGGAGCAACCATTAGCCCTACCAAGTATAGAGCAGTCCCATCAGAAGACATTCGCATCTTACTCGAAGAGCATGCAAATTTCTTGGAGTCATATGAAAAGTTAGAGGTTGAATGTGCGGATCTAAAGAAGCAGATAGCGAGTGCCCCCACAACTCAACAGGAGCCGATAATCTTGCAACACTCTACAGAAGAAGTAGAGACCCTCCGGAAACAGGTGGCAGAACTCCAAGCACGCCTCTTACCATATGAAAGGCCACCCTCGCCAACTGAAGAACTAGAACCTGAAACAGTTGTGGAAATCCCTGTCGATGATAGCTATGAAGAGCCGTACGAGCCGATGCCCACACCCGGCAGTCGGGTAACAGAATGTTGGAGATAGACGTCTGCGGAAGCACGCAAACAGCACAAGGAAGAAGAAGAAGCTTGGAGCACAAACACACAATACTGAATGTATTACTAGAGAATGTACAAAGATAAGTAGCCCATTAGGGAAATAGGCGTATATACAAACCGGGGGAAAAAAGCCTCCTAAAGAGGGGAAAAAGTCCCCCGGCGGTCCTAGAGTGTTCACACACATCACTACCTAAATATATCAACAAATCCCCCCTAGGAGTGATGCGGTGAACAAGGAGCTAGCACTCATGTATAAGGAAGTGCCAAGCTATGTGGAAATCACTCCACAAAAGGAAGTAAGCCCAAAGCTTTGCGGAAAGCTTCAAACTTCTCCCTAGGCAGAGCCTTCGTGAAAAGGTCTGCAATGTTCTCCTGCATGGGCACATATGCCAAGCTGATCTCCCCAGCAGAGAACCTCTCCCTGACATAGTGATAATGCACCTCAATGTGCTTAGTGCGAGCATGGAACACAGGGTTCCTCGCAACTGCCAATGCGCTCTAACTGTCAATGAAGATGGTGGTGGCAGAAGACTAGCCAACACCCAAATCAGCCATAAGGCGTCTGAGCCACACACACTCAACAGTCGCTGTGAAAGCTGCCCTATACTCAGCCTCACAACTGGATGTGGCCATAGTAGGTTGCTTCTTGCTCAAACTAGATATACATGAGCTACCAAGCATGAAGCAAAAACCATTGGTGGACACACGAGTGTCATAGCAACCAGCCCAATCTGAGTCAGAAAAAGCATGCAAATCTGGCGGTGGTGATCCCCCCTTGGGATAAAACAACCCAAGTAGCCGAGTACCACTCAAGTAGCGAAAGATGCGCTTAACCGCTTTCCAATGCGTGACTCCTGGGCAATGCATAAACGTGCTCATCTGTGAGACAACAAACTGAATATCTGGCCGAGTAATGCATAGGTAAATCAAGCATCCAACAGCCTGCTGATAGAGAACAGCATCAAATGCATCTCCAGCATCATGAAGACTCAATCGTAAACCTGTCTCCATAGGAGTGGCAATAGGCTTACAGTCTTCAAGGCCAAAATGCTGCAATAATGTGTCAATATATTTTGTTTGACACAAAGCCATTCCACCATCAACGTGCATAAACTGAATGCCCAAATAGTGATGCAAATGCCCCAAATCAGACATCTCAAATGAGGCATGCAAATCAGCCTTAAAATCAGCAATATGTGTCTCAA
This sequence comes from Ceratopteris richardii, assembly GCA_020310875.1. Classification (NCBI taxonomy): domain Eukaryota; kingdom Viridiplantae; phylum Streptophyta; class Polypodiopsida; order Polypodiales; family Pteridaceae; genus Ceratopteris; species Ceratopteris richardii. The sequence continues at coordinate 126,011,892 of CM035436.1, forward strand.
TAGGACCAGTGAGCAGCATGTCATCAACATAGACAACAATGATCAGAAGCACATCATTAGCACGTTTAACATATAAGGTGCTTTAAGTTGGACTGTTCTCAAAACCATGTGCAATCAGATAGGCATGTATCTTCTCATACGAAGCACGTGGTGCTTGCTTTAAACCATATAATGCCTTCTTTAACCTGCAAACCTGGTTGTCATGCCCTTTCTGCACAAAGCCACGGGGCTGAAAAACATACACTTCTTCATGCAAGTCACCATTCAGAAATGCTGTTTTAATGTCCAACTGATGTACATTCCAACCATGATGGGCTGCAAGTGCACAAATGCTCCAAACAGTAGTCATACGACATGTAGGTGGAAAGGTCTCATCAAAATCAATGCCTCTTTCCTGTGCATAACCCTTTGCAACAAGCCTAGCCTTATATCTGTCAACTGTACCATCAGGTTTACACTTCAGCTTGTATACCCACTTAGTGCCAATGGCCTTCTTGGTAAGAGGCAAGTCACATAAAGACCATGTACCATTCTTCATTATAGCATCATATTCAGATTGCATAGCAGCCATCCGATTTTTTGAATTTTGTGCTTCATCAAAAGAAACAGGCTCATTCTCATCACAGAGACTAGATGCAGCCATAGCATAGCAATCTGATGCAAAGGAGGCACTATGAGAGCTTGAACGAGTACGATATGACAAAGGTGCATCTAATTTGCTGTCACGCAAAGTCTGCACCAGCCATTTTGGCATAGTTTTTGCCTGCTCAATATCAGCTCTCTCATCAACAAGTGCATCATGTAAATCTGCATAAGAAATGGAATGATCTGCATCATCATATGAAACGTGCAAAGGCTGAGAAGTTGCCTCATTAGGACCAGCACTAGCTTGTCCACCTATAAAAAGAGGCATCAAAGTATCATACATGGCTTTGGAGCTAACAAATGTCTCCTTAGTACATGAAAGCAATGGCTGAATATCATCTTCCACAAAGACAACATCACGGCTAACCAGAATGCGTTTAGTCTGTGGATGATACAGACGATAGCCTTTACTTTCAGAACTGTACCCAACAAAAATACATTTTACTGCCTTATCATCCAATTTTCTGCGATGTTCAGGCACTAATGCATATGCCAAACAACCAAAAACACGCAGATGAGCAACAGATGGCTTGCGGTCATGCCAAGCCTCATATGGAGTGATAGACTGCAACGCTTTAGTGGGACACCTGTTCAGTACATATGCTGCACACATGACAGCCTCAAGCCAGAAACTATGTGGTAAAGCCTGACTTTTGACCATGCACCTTGCCATCTCCATGAGTGACTTGTTCTTTCGTTTAGCAACTCCATTCTGTTGAGGTGTATACGACACTGTACACTGGTGTTTTATCCCATGTTCAACCATAAATGCATTAAAATCTGAAGACATATATTCCCCCCCTCGATCAGAACGGAGGGTGCCCATTTTACATGCTAACAGATTTTCAGCCAAAACCAAAAACTGTTTGAAGCACATGAACACTTCGGACTTTGCTTTGAGTGGATATACCCATGCATGCCTGGAAAAATCATCAATGAAAGTCACGAAGTAAAGGTAATTTCCAAAAGAGGGTGTCTGCATAGGACCACAGACATCACTATGTACAAGCTGAAATTTCTGCGTAGCCCAAACTGAACCATCTTTTGGAAAGGAAGAACGCTGCATTTTGCCCAAAATACAGCCTTCACAAACATGTTTTCCAGGTGCCTCAAGTTTGGGCAAAGAGGACACCATTTCATATTTTTGCAGGCGTAACACACTAGCAAAATTCAGATGACCAAAGCATGCATGCCAAAGCTTTGCATCTAACATAGCCTGAGAATCATGAACTGCACATGCCGAATCATTCCCAGATCTTTCATAGTCTATGAGCTTATACAGCCCACGACATAAAATGCCAGAAGCAATAATCACATTGCCATTTGAGAGATCATGGACTGTACACCTGTCATCAACGAATTCCACAACCAAGCCAATCTTGGCTAATGCAGAAACTGATAACAGGTTCTTTTTTATCCCTGGCACAAATAAAGCATCTAACAAAGTGAAAGAACTACCATCAGCAGTAGTCACAATGATCTTACCAACTCCCATAACAGGATAAGAGGAGTTGTTGGCGCATGTGACAATATTCCCTGTAGGGGCAGGCTCGAGTGAAGAGAAGAAACTGTGCTACGAGGTAATATGTTTGGTCGCCCCACTGTCAAAGTAACAAACATCTGAGTCTACTGCAGACATGCACTGATCATGAGAAGATGGGTCAAAACTGTAGACAGTAGTAAACGCCCATTCTTCTTCCTGCACAAGATTTGCAGACTCTGTTTTTGGTGTAGAGGCCTCTGCAACAACCATTCCAGCCTCTTTCTTCTTTGCCTCTTTAGCAGCCAGTTTTGGACAGTTCTTTATAATATGATCATTTCCTTTACAGTACTTGCAGAAAAATTTCTGCTTTTCTGATTTCTTCTCATCTTTATCCTGGTTCTTCGATTGTGCAGCATTTGCAGATTTCTGCTTACTAGTAGAAGAGCTCCATTTTCCTTTGCGCTTCTGACTAGCCAGGAAAGCTTGATCTGCAACACGCATAATGGACCTGTTCTGCCTGGACTGATCTTCCTGCAACAGAACAGAGACTAATTCCTCAAATGACAAGGCATTCAGATTGCCTTTCATCATCAATCAAAGAGTAGAGGAAAAACTCTGATATGAATCATGAAGACCATTCAGAACGGTCTGCACAAGTGAGCTATCTAGTATAATCTCATTAGCAGAAATCAATTGTTCCTTCAGGTCTTTGATCTTTGTAAGAAAACTGTCCATAGAATCACCTTCATTCATGTGCTCACTCTCCAACTGTTTTCGGAGGTAAGCAACACGAGCCTCATTCCTAGCCTGGTACAAAGTGGTAAGTGTATCCCAAGCATCCTTTGTTGTTCTGCAAGAGCGAATGTGAGGAATAATGGCACGTTTGACAGACAAAGCTATCAATGCATGTGCCTGGGCATCTCTGCCATCCCAACGAATCTGCTCTGCAGTAGGTGCAACAGAAACAACAACACGAATAGGAATCTGTAGAATATCATCTTTGACACCATCTTCATAAGCTCCAACACCTGTATTTGCAATACTTGTCGTTACAGGTGTAACAGGATGTCTTTCAACACCCTGCACAATGTTCCACAATCCTTTTGCAACCAGTACATGTCGCATCATATAAGCCCATAATGGGTAGTTGGTACCATCCAACTTATCCTCAACAGCCAACATACGGAATAATACATCACTGCTTTCAGCCATGGCCGGTGACTAAAATACCTTGATGCAGAAAATTGACTGTATCTCAAAAAGTTGAACAGAACGGCCCAAACGAGTTCTGCTAGACCTGTAGCAGACTTCGAGACGCTTAAACTGGCGAACAGAAGCTGGTATATACCTTTGGCACAAAAGGACGAAATAGCCTGCACAAGCGCTATGATAGTGCGTTCGGAGGAGTGTCGACGGCACCCTAGAAGAAGCGACGACCTGCTCTGATACCAATTGTTGGAGATAGACGTCTACGGAAGCACGCGAACAACACAAGGAAGAAGAAGAAGCTTGGAGCACAAACACACAATACTGAATGTATTACTAGAGAATGTACAAAGATAAGTAGCCCATTAGGGCAATAGGCGTATATACAAGCCGGGGGAAAAAAACCTCCTAAAGAGGGAAAAAAGTGCCCCGGCGGTCCTAGAGTGTTCACACACATCACTACCTAAATATATCAACACAGAAGAAGGACAAGACACTTTAGAAATTGGAGTTCCAGATTGGGTCAAAAGGATCGAGAAAGTAGGAAAGACACATGATGATTGCGTTGCCGTGCAAATTCAATCTCTCACAAATCTGGAGGAAACTGTCCTTCCATCGTCTTACTTTCAGAACCTATCCCAACAACGCTTGATCACAACATCAGAGACGCAATACATGCCTTACTTTGTCTTGCTACATGATTATAATGTAGAAGTTAGAAGGCATACAGGGAAGGAGCCCACATTCGCCACTCAATTTGAGCCAGTGGACTTACCGGCAGATGCCCGTGCTAGCTCGATCTTCCAACCCAATTGGCGTGCACGTCTACTAACCGATTACCCTGAGATGATGAGCACATGGGCAACCATGCCACTGTACATCAAGTATAATCCATGCTATTGCCCAATAGTACGTCGCAGATCCTGGCAAGCATTTGCAATCAAGGTACACAACAATAAAGAATGCTCGGCTTGGGTTAACTATCCATATTTTGCTCCGCCTCGAGGGACCCCAACCGTAGCCTACATGATATCAACAAGTGACACTGGTCTACTCGCCTCAATAATGTACCCGACATAACAGCGAAAATGTGTATGAAAATATTCGAGCTCATGACCATTGTCTTCAAACCCTTTCGGAAGGTACAAGCTCCATACATCTCTGCCCCTGGATTCTCTCAAGGTAACAAGGATTTAGTCTACGACATGAGCCAGACTCCCTCGGTCACTATAATCTTTGCCTGGCATGCACGAATAAAGTATTTACCCGCATGCTTCAAGCAGACATTTGAGGAAATGTTCTCTACGGGATTCTGGGAATATCATTCGGAAATTTTCATTCCCAGACCAACACATTTGCTACATCTATTCGCAGTAGAACAAGCCATCCATGCAGATCAGTTATGTTTGCCACATCCGGACATTCCAGGACCAATTGATTGGGATCGCATGATGACAGATTTGGCCCGAGGACTACGCATACAAGAACATAAACTTGCCACTCATGTGGTGGACTATTACATCCAGCACTCCCAGCAACAAGAGTCTGTCAGAGACGATAGACGCGAGAGAGGGGGGGGTGTTGAGAGCAGTATGGGCACCCAAGGACTGACTAGACAAGGAAGCCAGCAGAGAGAGTCAGAGCGAGGTGAAGGATTAAGTAGACAGAGCAGTCAATGCAAATCTGGCAGATAGGCCCTTCAAATTTTTCCAAATCAACATCTTTATAACAGTGATTTTTATCACTAACCATCATTGTAAATACCATTTCATATTTTTGCAGCTCCATTTTGTGCAAGCCAAGGAGTCCTTGAGCTTGAGGAGCTTTAGAAGCTTTAGAAGTACCTACATATCAATTTTCGTATTTTTTAGACTCCGTTTAAGCCCTCAAATAGGCCCTAGAACCTAATTTTTAGCTAGGCCGGACACTAGGTCTGGACAGGGCCAAAACCTAGTCAAAAACTATAAATAGAGCTAGAGAGCTCATTTTTGAGGTTAGCTTGTAATTGATTTGAACTTGTAAGAGCTTTTTGAAAGTAATCTAAGAACTCCATTGCTTCTTACTCTTTGTCTTACCGTGTGTGCGTGTGTGTGTGTATGTGTGTGCATGTTGGTGTGCTTCTCACTCACGCACTTGTGCCTTCACTTGCTCGAGGTCTTCATACCATCCTCACGTCTTCTCGGATTGACATTAAAGGAGGTGCTACTCATCACTGAGCTACAACAACGCTAGGGTAGCTTAAATAATACATGGCTAAACTATCTGTTATTACCTAGTCAACCATGCAAGTCTTACCGACAGAAGAATACATGGTGAAGACCATCGAGTTTTGGATCTCCAAATATGCGACACTACCGGATTTATCCATTAAAATGACAAACAAAATTTTAAGTATGCTACTTATAGTAATAAATGTATTTCAGCACGTGCAATATATGTTTTTTAACTTCATCAGAATTAACCAAGGAGCAGATGCCCTAGTTTTTTATCTATCTACTATCCCTAGTCGCTTAACGCTCATGGCAATATACTCAAGACTTGTGTTTTTGCCGAGTCCATATATGCAAACATTCGAAGAAGCATTTTTTACAGGGTGTTTTGAATACTTTCAAAAATATTTGTCAAAATGTCTTCCAACTTAAATGTGCAATTGGTAGCCTATGAACTAAGCTTTTTTGCAGACCATAGGCAGGCACCCGATGATGGAGTAAAGTCAAACCAATGGAAGGAACTTATGATATATCAAGAAAATTCCCTTAATCATAGACAGCAGAAAGTGATTCAAACGTACGCCCGTCGCTAGACTTTAAAGCCTATCGAGGACGATAGAGTTCAGGAAGGGGTGGTGTTGAGGGAGAATCAAGCAAAAGGAAAAGACAAAGAAGATCAAGACAAAAGCTTCACTAAATAGAATATATATGAAGAAATATCTATGTAGGAAGCCCTGTAGGGGCACACAACATCCATCTCTGCATAGAGCCCCGTAGGGCACACAATAGTGGGAAGTATGCAATAGGCAAGGATGGATCAAGGCCAGCAATTATCCATGAAGAAGTGCAAGAAGATATCTGGCTGATCTTGAGCCCCAGAAAGGTGCTTCCACCTCTTGATCTTCGGGAGGCCAGCCATTATCCATGAAGAAGTGCAAGAAGATATCCGGCTGATCCGGAGCCCCAGGAAGGTGCTTCAACCTCTTGATCCTAGAAGATGTGAGAGAAGATTCAAGAACAGGGCCTTTAAAACGTAACGCCAGCCTAAAGGGGAGGCAAGGCCCACCAAGTGATGCATGCAGCAGAAAGATGTAAACAAGCTGCAGACAAAAAGCAAAGCCTAGTGTCAAGGGACGACAGAGACAAAGAGGGGGAGAGTGTTGTAGAGAAAATAGAGCACTAACGAGGTGGCCTAGAATTTTCAAAATTATGGGCATAATTTTTCTTCTTCAAAATCCTAAAAACTTCCCTCGAAGCTATGTAAATGCAATAGAGGCATAAGCCCAAAATCCTTGTAACATAACTCTTGTAAAATATTAGGAAATTAGAGATTAGTCAATAAAGTGTCGGTGTCGTGTGTGAAAGGACCAATTTTAGGGCACACATATGTAAGTCACTTTGCGACTCTTGTGAAAGACTTTTTGCCATTGTGAAGAAGGGGAGCAGAAATTCAAATTTGCTTCTTTCCGACTGATTTCCTCCTTCTCTATGATCTTTTGTGTGTGTGTAATTCTTGGAATGTGTGTGTAGGACTGTTATCTATCCCTTCTGATCATTTTTGAACTATTGTAGTGTGTGTGAGCCATCACGAGTTGCAGAGCGAGTGTTGGTGTTTGCCACCATTCACTAAATTTGTGCATAACTTGAAGAGCATTTATGAGATTTGACTGAAAACCAATAGAAGCATCTCGTCAAAAGCTTGAAAACAAACCTGTTATTGGCCATATTCCGAGTTCAGAGCTGGGAGAAAAATTCGAATTTGTGTTTACTACTGTAAATGGTATTGCGGCATGCATTTTCGGGGAGTTAGTGGGTTGGAGAGGTAGTTAAGTCTTCTCACATGCATTGTAGCTCAACCACTTCACTTTCCATCATGTGCCCACACGTCCTCATACACTTGGTTCATGTGGTTCCTCGGATTGATAATTAAACGTGTATCAATCCACCACTATATGCACTTGTGGGGCGATTGAGATTTAGTCTCATCGACACAAGTCCCTAAGGCTTCATGACTTAGGTACACAATTACCATCATAGGAAACATTCACAATAGAATGTGGATACATCTTTGTTATGTTTGCATAGGTATCTCAATGGCTATGCCATCCATAGTCACCATGCCTCAAAGAAGCATATGTACAACTAGTTGTGTGTCATGCAACTTCAATCCAAGTCTAGTATTGTTTGATCTAGTGCTCGAGGTCTTTGGTACTCCTCAGCCATCTCTGTGGCCAAACCTTTCAGAGTCATATAGTCTTCATTTGTTATGGTGGTAGAGGTATTCCAATTCGTGGGCTCAATCGCATGCACAATTTAGTATCACCTTAAGTGCCGGTTCAATACATTTAAGTGATCCTGATTTACTTTGTGATGCTCAATGCTATTTGTTACATTAAGTGATCCCATACTTCATGCAGTTAAATATACATATCCACTTGCAATTCTTTTTTTAAAGGACAAACCCAATATTCCCATATCTTCCCCCATGAGAAAAGGGGAGTCCTAAGTGGCAAGTTGTGACAATCATAGTACAAAATGGCAATGCATCAAAGGAGGATTTGGAAGTGTTGTGGCAAGCAAGGTAGGTCAACAAATTATATAAGGACCATGCATACAATGAATAAAAGGGAGAGAGTAATATATTAATGTAGATAGTACATTATAGACACACACAAATATATGCGGTTAGTTAGTCGGTGCAGATATAATCATGATTAGATGTCGTAAGCAGTTAGTTTGAAGTTTCAAGGCACAAATTAGAAGAGAACTTGTGGTGTGGAAGTGGAAGATATAGAGTTAGACTAGTAATTGGTGAATGCTGATAGAGAGGGTCAAAAGTTGTGCGCTTGTGAAGTAGAGGATGCTCAGAGGGGAGAGTAAACAGTTGGCAAGGTTCTGTGCTTAAATGTGAACAAGAAGAAGAAACCAACTAGGCAATGATTATCATCTTTGAGAGTTGTAGTGCTTAGTCCCTTGAGTAGCTTGCATGTAGAGTACTAGTTCAACATCGAAGAATTGCATGGTGTCAGTGACTAGTACGGTGGCAATGTTGCAAAAGATCAACATTTTTGGGGATCACTTAGATGAGGAGGCATTGAATCTAGCCACAATTTCCTCTTATTCTTCTTCTATACCAAAGCTTCCTTCTTCCTCCTCCCTTTGTGTCTAAGCCTACAAGAATTGTGTGACATTCTAGGGAAAAATTAGGAGCTTAGTGGAAATTTGTACTTGTAGTTTCATTGAGATCAAGAGAAAGTATTTTATATGTCTTTACATCTATGCTCAGTTTTTAACAATTGTACCTTTCTTCTATATCCTATAATCGAAAAGGATTCTTAGATGTCAAAAGCAACGTTGTTGATTTCTCAGCCACTATTTTGTAGTTAGTATTTGATGGTTATATAACTATGTCCCCACTTTATTTCTTTTTTATTGGATTGTAAACATTTTTGGCTCAGTATGCTAACATTGTTAGACTTATGTGTTCCTTGAGTAGCTTTGATGTGAAATTTTTCCCTATACATGGTCACTTTCTACTCTAGTGATTTTTTCCCCATGTTACCACATACATGATTCACTCATATGTGGTGATACTTTTTGCTTAGGGATACTATCCAACTCTTCCTTCAATTCTAAAGATTGTCAATTGAGAGAGCTATTCTAGCCATCTGTCTTCTTCATGTGTTTTGTTGTGTTTCTGCTCCTTGTGTTTTCTTCTTGTATGTCTCTCGCACTTCCACGCACACCCAACAGTGGTATCAGAGCAGGTTCATCTCCCTCTCAAGTTTTGGTTTTTTGCATCATGATGCATGCACACTTTTAATAGTGCAAATCAACTTGAGAGCCTAGAACAATGAATTTTAACATGCAATAAACATTTCCACCAGTTGCACTAAAGTTTTACCCCCATTTCAAAGTCATTTGTGCATTCAAAATTTCCATCAGAGTGACGGATTGTGAGCTGAAATTTCAACATTTATTTCAACTTTCCTTGAAGTAAATATTTTGTCACATTCTTGTTCTTTAGTAAAATGGTGGGTAGCAATGACTTGTTCCGCATGCTTCAAGGTGAAGATAAGCTTGATGGAACCAACTATTCAATGTGTTCTTGATGATGAAGCATGTTCTTGTTGTGAAACAACTATGGAACATAGTCGTAGATGTGGATCATAGACCCACAAGTTCTTCTACGTCATAGTCTATTGTCATAGATGGAACTTCTTCTTCAAGTACAATGGTTATTCCTTCCCCACCTACATAGGAGCACTTTAGATGGGATGAAAAAGATGCTAAAGATCATGCATTGATTTCACTTTTTGTGAAGCTTCATATAGTTCCACACATTCAATCATGTTCTCTATCAAGGTAGGCATGGGGCACTCTTGATTCTGCGTAATGAAGCATGTGTTGCATACTTGAGGAAGCAACTTGAGGATGTATGCATGGCTGCAAATGAGTCTTTGGATGTGTATATGACACACATAAAGGACTTGAAAGAGCAATTGGCAAACATAGAGGAGATTATTCTGGATTCATCACTCATCTCTACATTGTTGAAAGGATTACTAGAATATTTTTAAAGATTTGCTATTGCATTCCATTTGCTTGCAAAAAGGAATCCCAATATGTATGCATTTGATGAGGTTGTGTCTATTCTTTTGCAAGAAGACCAATCTAAAGTGGATAGGAGTGGTTTGATTGAGGGAATGCAAGCACTTGTTATCTCACAAAAAGGGAAAAGCAAGTATGTGTCAAGTTTGGGATCATCAAAACCAAAGCCTCAACCTTCCTCTTCCACTCATTCCTCTAATGATGCTAATTTGAGAGAGAAGAAGAAATGAAAATATTGCAAAAAGGTTGTTCATACTATTGATGAGTGTAGAAAGCTTGCTAAGCACAATGAAACGAAGAAGGAATCCAACATTTTATTGCTGAAAATTCTTCAAATGCAAAGAATGTTGAAGCCAACATGGCTCAAGATTTTTGGGCATGTTTTGTTACATGTAATTATAATTCATCTTTGCATTCTAAATGTATGGTTGTGAGTGAGGATGATTCAAATTGGTTCTTTGAGAGTGGTGCTTCAAAGCACATACCTTCATGCAAAAGGTTTTTTGCATCTTTGAAAGATGCACCCAAAGAAGGACATGTGGTATCTACAAACAATGTCTCTTATCATATCATTGGGGTAGGAGAAATTGAGCTTATGGCTACAAATGGAGGTGTAATTCTCTTGAAAAATGCATTGTATGTGCTCGGTATCAAGAAGAACTTAATTTCAGTTTAGCTGATTCCCAAAGTTGGACTTCATATACAATTTGTGGATGATAAGTGTATGGTTCATGATTTCAACAATCGTGATATTATCGTGATGTCCAATACATTATGTAATGGCTTGTATTGCATGGATTCATACAAGAGGGATGCCTTGAATGCCTTGTAGGTTGCTCATACTTCTTCCATGGCTGAAATGGAACTTTGGCATGCTCTTTTTGGTTTCTTGAACTTCAATATTTTGCTTTACTTGCAAAAGAAGGAAATGGTTATTGGTTAAGGTTTCTAATAGGGTATATATATACTTGGGATTTTAGTAGTTAAAGATCATAGTTTGAAAGGTTAATGGATAAAGAACCTCATGAAGTGCAAAAACATGATTTTGTGCAAAAGAATTAGCCATAGGTATATCAGTTTGAGTGAGGGTCATGGGAGTGGGAAGCTTTTTACCACAAACAATTTCATATGGTGCACATCCAATAGTGGTGTGTTTTGTTATTATATGCAAACGATAATAAAGGAATTTTCTCATCCCAACTACTTAGATTATCTAAAGAATAACAACATAATAAATCTAAAATAGTATTATTCATAGCTTCACTTTGCCCATTACTTTTAGAATGAAATGCAGAGTTGAAGTCTATTTTAGAACCTAAATTTTGAAATAATGCAACCTAGAAATGATTACAAAAACAAACATCTCAATCTGAAAGAATAACTCTTAGAAAACCATGATATAAGAAAAATACATTTAATAAATAAAATAACAGCTTGAAATGCAGAAATAGTTTTTTTACAAGGAATAAAATACACTTGTTTACTAAGCCTATCAACAATTGTCCAAATCATACCATTATGAGATGAAGTTGCAAGAAGTCTAGTAATAAAATCCATGGAAATTTGTTCCCATAGTCCATAGGTATGGGAAGTGGCATGAACAATCCAAATGGTTTATCATGATGTCTTTTCACAGATTGACACACAATGCAATGGGAAACATATTGTGCAATATCATTTTCCATATTTGACCGAAAGAAAAATTCATTACACATAGAAATAGTGCTTTGTATGCCCCTATGACCCATATATGGTGGTTCATGCATCTCTTTCATAAAAGAAATCTTTCAAACCTTGTGTGATGCATAACTTGTGTTGGAAATACAAGAATCCATTATGAAAAGTGTAGTGATTCTCATTAGATGGTGTAAAGTTATTGAAATCATTCCATATTTTTGAAAAATATAAATCAAAAGCATAAGTAGGAATCATGCAATGAAATGAATGAATATGAACAACAAAAATATTATTGATTGAAACAATATTTGTTTGTGTGGATGGGAAACGACTAAGGGCATCAGCTACGACATTAGCTTTGTGAGGTTGATATTGAATCATAGGCTGAAAATTTTTAAAGCATGCAAAATTTTTAAACCATGCAAAACAACTAAAACGTCCTTATCATATGTGCTATAATTCTTTACAAAAGGTTTAGTTTCCTACTTTCAAATCCAATAGGATGGCTATTTTGAATTAATACAACACCTATACCTAAACCACTAGCATCTTTAACTACATGGAAAGGTTGTGCAAAATCTAGTAATTGCGAAATACATGCATGTGAAAGTGCATGTTTGAGTTTTTCAACGGATTGTTGTTGTGCTAATCCCCATGCCAATTTTAACTTTTTCTTCAATAATAATGTGAGTGGAAGTTCTAAATAAGAAAAACCTTTTACAAACTGTCTATAAAAACTAGCTAACCCTTGAAAAGAGCATACATTATTGATATATTTAGGTAGTGATGTGTGTGAACACTCTAGGACCGTCGGGGCACTTTTTCCCTCTTTAGGAGGTTTTTTTCCCCAAGCTTGTATATATGCCTATTGCCCTAATGAGCTACTTATCTTTGTACATTCTAATGGTAACACATTTAGTGTTGTGTGTTGTGCTCCAAGCTTCTTCTTCTTCTTCCTTGTGTCATTTGCATGCTTCCACAGACGTCTAACTCCAACATATGGTATCAGAGTAGGTCACCGCTTCATCTGGACATTGTCTACACCTCTCCGGTTGCAGTCTCATAATCGCACAAAATTTTGTGAGCATACTCAAGGCGTTTCAAAGATCAAAACTGCTTCACTCTGTAGTGTCGAAATCGTGATCTGAGCTTGTTTTGATCTCCGAATGCACTATCATGGTGCTTGTGCAAGCTGTTTCTTCTTTTTGTGTCAAAGGTATATACTAGTTTTGGTTCACCAATATAAGCATCTCAAAGTCTACTATAGGTTTAGCATAATTTATCTAGGTATTTCTATTCAACTTTTTGAGACACAGTCAACTTTCTGCATCAAGGTATTTTAGTCACCAGCCATGGCTGAAAGCAGTGATGTATTTTGTATGTTGGCTATTGAGGATAAGTTGGATGGTACCAACTACCCGTTATGGGATTATATGATGGGACATGTATTGGTTGCAAAAGGAATGTGGAACATTGTGTAGGGTGTTGAAAAATGTACTATCACACCTCCAACTGTTACAACTGCAGGTACTAATGCTGATGTTGAGGGTGTCCAAGATTGTGATATTCTGCATATTCTTGTTTGTGTTGCGGTTTCTACTGCACCTACTATAGAGCAAATTCATTGGGATGGCAGAGATACCCAGGCACATGCATTGATAGATTTGTCTGTCATATGTTCCATTATTTCTCACATTCACTCTTACAAAATAGCTAAGGATGCTTGGGATACACTTACCACATTGTACCACGCTAGGAATGAGGCTGGTGTTGCTTACCTCCGAAAATAGTTGGAGAGTGAGCACATGAATCAAGGTGATTCTATGGATAGTTTTCTAACAAAGTTCAAGGATTTGAAGGAACAATTGATTTTTGCAAATGAAGTCCTTCCTGACAGTTCATTTGTGTAGAATGTTCTGAATGGTCTTTCGGACTCATATCAAAGTTTTGCTTCTACTCTTTGTTTGGTGATGAAAGGCAATCTAAATGCCTTAACATTTGAAGAGTTAGTTTCTCTTTTGTTGCACGAAGGCCAATCTAGGCAAAACAGGTCTATTATGCACGTTGCAGATCAAGCTTTCTTGGCTAGTCAAAAGGGCAAAGGAAAATGGACCTCTTCTACTAGTAAGCAGAAATCTACAAATGTTGCACATTCGAAGAAGGAAGACAAAGATGAGAAGAAAGCAGAAAAGCAAAAATTGTTTTGCAAATACTGTAAAGCAAATGATCATGTCATTAAGAGGTGTTTAAAACTCGCTGCTAAAGAGGCAAAGAAGAAAAAGGCCAAAATGGTTATTGTAGAGGCCTGTACACTGAAAATCGAGTCTCCTAATCTTGTGCAGGATGAAGAATGGGTGTTTACTACTATTTGCAATTTTGAACCATCTTCTCTTGAGTAGTGCATATTTGCAGTAGCCTCAGATGTCTGGTACTTTCATAGTTGGGCGACCAAACATATTACCTTGCAGCGTAGTTTCTTCTCTTCACTCAAGCCTGCCCCTACAGGGAATATTGTTGCATGCACCTACAACTCCTCTTATCCTGTTATGATCATTTTGACTACTGCTGATGGTAGTTCTTTCACTTTGTTAGATGATTTAATTGTGCCAGGGATCAAGAAAAATTTGTTATCAGTTTTTGCATTAGCCAAGATTGGCTTGGTTGTGAAATTTATTGATGACAGATGTACAATTCATGATCTCTCAAATGGCAACCTCATTATTGCTTTTGGCATTTTATGTCATGGGTTGTATAAGCTCAAAGACTATGAAAGATCTGTAAATGATTTGGCATGTGTAGTACATGATTCTCAGCCTATGTCAGATGCAAAGCTTTGGCATGCACGCTTTGGTCATCTAAATTTTGCTAGTTTGCTACGCCTGCAAAAATCTGAAATGGTGTCCTCTTTGCCCAAACTTGAGGCACCTGGAAAACATGTTTGTGAAAGCTATATTATGGGAAAAATGCATCATTTCTCCTTTCCAAAAGATGGTCCTATTTGGGCTACTCAAAAATTGCAGCTTGTACATATTGATGTCTGTGGTCCTATGCAAACACCTTCTTTCGGGAACTATCTTTACTTTGTGACTTTCATAGATGATTTTTTTGGGCATGCATGGGTATATCCATTGAAGGCAAAGTCCGAAGTGTTTATGTGCTTCAAACAGTTTTTGGTTCTGGTTGAAAATTTGTCAGCATGTAAAATGGGCACCCTCCATTCTGATCGAGGGGGGGAATATATGTCTTCTGACTTTAATGCAATTTTGGTTGAACATGGGCTAAAACATCAGTGTGCAATGCCATATACACCTCAATAGAATGGGGTTGCTAAATGGAAGAACATGTCACTCATGGAGATGGAGAGGTGTATGGTCAAGAGTCATGCTTTACCACACAGTTTCAGGCTTGAGGCTGTCATGTGTGCAACATATGTACTTAGTCCCACTAAAGCCCTGCAATATATCACTCCATATGAGGCTTGACATGGTTGCAAGCCATCTGTTGCTCATCTGCATGTTTTTGCTTGTCTCGCAACTGCATTAGTGCCTCAACAACATCGCAAAAAATTGGATGATAAAGCAATAAAATGTATTTTTGTTGGGTACAGTTCTAAAAGCAAAGGCTATCGTCTGTATCATCGATAGAATAAATGCATTCTGGTTAGCCATGATGTTGTTTTTGTGGAAGATGCTATTCAGCCCTTACTTTCATGTACTAAGGAGACATCTATTAGATCCCAAGACATGTATGATACTTTGCTGCCTCTTTTTACAGGTGGACAGTCTAGTGCTCGTCCTAATGAGGCAACTTCTCAACCTTTGCAGGTTTCATGTGATGATGCATATCATTCCATTTCTGATGCAGATTTACATGATGCACTTGTTGATGAGAGACCTCATATTGAGCAAGCAAAACTATGCCCAAATGGCTGGTGCAGACTTTGCGTGACAGCAAATTAGATGCACCTCTATCATATCGTACTTGTTCAAGCTCTCATAGTGCCTCTTTTGCATCAGATTTCTATGCTATGGCTGCATCTAGTCTCTATGATGAGACTGAACCTATTTCATTTGATGAAGCATAAAATTGAAAACATTGGATGGCTGTAGTGCAATCTGAATATGATGCTATCATAAAAAATGGTATATGGTCTTTATGTGCCTTGCCTCCTATCAAGAAGGCCTTTGGCACTAAGTGGGTATACATGTTGAAGCATAAACCTGATGGAATAGTTGGCATGTATAAGGCTAGGCTTGTTGCAAAGGGTTATCTGTAGAAAAGAGGCATTGATTTTGATGAAACCTTTTCTCCTACTTGGCGAATGACTATTGTTCATAGCATATGTGCACTTGCAGCTCATCATGGTTGGAATGTACATCAATTGGACATTAAAAAAACATTTTTGAATGGTGACTTGCATGAAGAAGTGTATGTTTTTGAGCCCTATGGCTTTGTGCAGAAAGGGCATGAAAACGAGGTGTGCAGGTTAAAGAAGGCATTCAGTTTATGCAAGTTGATGGTGGAATGGCTTTGTGTCAAACGAAGTATATTGACACATTATTGCAGTATTTTGACCTTGAAGATTGTGAGCCTATTTCCAGTCCTATGGAGAGAGTTTTATGTTTGAGTCTTCAGGATGTTGGAGATGCATTTGATGATTATTCTCTATCATCAAGCTATTAGATGCTTGATTTACTTATGCATTACTCGGTGAGATATTCAGTTTGTTGTCTCAAAGATGAGCAGGTTTATGCATTGCCCGAGTGTCAAGCATTGATAGGTGGCTAAGTGAATCTTTCGCTACTTGAGTGGTACCCGGCTACTTGGATTGTTTTATCCCAAGGGGGGATTACTACTGCCACATTTGCATGCTTTTTTTGACAGTGATTGGGTTGGTTGCTATGACACTCGTGTGTCCACTAGTGGTTATTGCTTCATGCTTGATAGCTCATGTATATCTTGGTTGAGCAAGAAGAAGCCTATTGTGGCCACTTCTAGTTGTGAGGTTGAGTATAGGGCAGCTTTCACAGCGACTGTTGAGTGTGTGTGGCTCCGACACCTTATGGCTGATTTGGGTGTTTGTGAGTCTTCTGCCACCACCATCTTCACTGACAGTCACAAGGCATTGGCAGTTGCAAGGAACCCTATGTTCCATGCTCGCACTAAGCACATTGAGATGCATTATCATTATGTCAGGGAGAGGTTCTATGCTTGGGAGATCAGCTTGGCATATGTACCCATGTTGGAGAACATTGTAGACCTTTTTATGAAGGCTCTACCGAGGGAGAAGTTTGAAGCTTTCCGCAAAGCTTTGGGCTTACTTCCTTTTGTTGATTGATTCCACATAGCTTGGTGCTTCCTTATACATGAGTGTCAGGTCCTTGTTCACCACATCACTCCGTAGGGGGATTTATTGATATATTTAGGTAGTGATGTGTGTGAACACTCTAGGACCCCTGGGGCACTTTTTTCCCTCTTTAGGAGTTCTTTTCCCCCAGCTTGTATATACGCCTATTGCCCTAACGGGCTACTTATCTATGTACATTCTAGTGGTAATACATTCAGTATTATGTGTTGTGCTCCAAGCTTCTTCTTCTTCCTTGTGTTGTTCGCATGCTTCGGCAGACGTCTAACTCCAACATACATCATTCACAGATTGAGGTACAAGCCATTATTCAATTACTTTAATTTTCTTTGGATCAATGTGAATGCCTTCACTAGAAACAATATGGCCTAAATACACTAATTCGTTTTGAAAGAAATAACTCTTTTTTGGGTTGGCATAAAGTTCGTTTTTGTGTAACCAATTAAAAACAGTTGCTAAATGATTTTCGTGGTGATTTTCATTCTCACTATACACAAGTATATCATCAAAGAAAACAAGAACAAAAGCTTGGTAATTAAGAAAAATGTTACTCATCATACATGAAAATATATCAGGTGCATTGGTGAGTCCCAAAGGCATTACCATGAATTCAAAGTGACTAGTTTGAGTTCTAAAGGCAATCATATAAATTTTATTTTGTGTCATTTGTATCTGATGATAACTTGATTTAAGATCAATTTTTCTAAAGATATGTTCTCCACGTAGTTTATCTAGCAAATCATCTATCCTAGGAATAGGACATCTCTTTTTAATTGTGATCTTATTGAGTGCTCTATAGTCAATGCAAATCCTATAAGTCTTGTTCTTCTTCTCTACAAAAAGAATAGGTGCTCCAAAGGGAGAAGAACTAGGCCTTATAAGTCTTTTATGGAGTAGATCCTTAACTTGATTAGCTATTTCTTTTTTAGTAACGGTCCATGCCTATAAGGTGATTTATGGGGAGGAGAACTACCAGGGATTAAGTCTATAGTATGGTCAAGAGATACCCTAGAACATGGTAGTTTAGAAGGAAAACCAGTCATAAAACAATCCTTATAAGAATCCATAAATGATTTATGTGCATTAGGAAGTGTATGTGTATACTCAACTATGTTATTGAAAAATACATGAATTGTAGCCTTTCCTAAATGCACATTTCACTTGATTTTAACTAATTAATGGAAATGGTTGGAAGTCATGCAGTGAAGACAAACAAATGTCTTGGTTGTTAAACTTAGAACTCATTGTGTGTGTATGATAATCAATGCATGGATTATAATGATGAGAAAAAAGGCATACCAAGTATAACATCATAGGACTGCAAAGGAGCAATTAAGAATATGTTTTTATCTATGTATGAAACAATAAAAATTTGAACGTTATGCACTTTACTTGTAACATTATATCTATTTCCTTGAAATGCAACCTCAACTTTATACATAGAAGGGAGTGGATGTAACGAAGATCTTGCACTAGTGTATAAGAAATAAAATAATGCTAACTATTATCATCATGTAAAATATTAACAATTTTACCATTAATAGTACCTTGCATGCAAAGTAAATAATGAATAGAAATTTTGTTGCCCAAGTTACATAGATCCAATCAGGTTGAGCTTCTTTATGAGCCACTTGCATGTTGTGTACTTGAGCTCCGATACGCTTCATGTCGTTAGTTCAGAACCTTCATTTAGCTTTACTATGACCAAACTTACTAGAATGCCAGAAAGTGATATGGGGCCTCTTTTGTTAAGCATCCATCGTTGTTGGTTGAAGAGTTGGAGGTTTGGCAGGATGTAAAGGGGTTGGCTTGTGAACTAATGTGAAATTGGAATGAGGAGTGTGTTGAAACGTAGGTGGGTGCTAAAAAGTAGGGGAAGAGAAAATAGTGAAAGGACACTTGGAAGAAAAATTGGGCTTCATTGGTTATTGTCGTTGACGCATTTATTGTAAGCTAATGGACGTGGTGATGGATTGAAACTCCTCAACATCATGTGCAAAACAACTAGCTTCATGGAAGGTCGTAGGATGTAGTGTGTTTAGCTTGACTTAGATTCCCATCTCCAAACCATCTTCATACTTTCATTGCAAGGTATCTTGTGGAATCACTTCAAGGGAATGAATAAGTAGTAGTACTACCAAAAGCGTTAATGTAGGTAGACATAGTAGCTCCATCTTTCCATCCAAAATTTATCCATGATGGATGAGCATGTAAGTGGAATTGGGGGCAAAGGAAAGACTCCTTGATCTGTTCTTGAAATGTTGTCAATGTGGTGGGGTTGTCAGTGCTATGCCGTAAAACATTCCACCATAATTGGGCCTTGCCTACCAAATAATTAGTAACAAATTTCACTTTCTCAATATCAGAATATGTTTCATCAGAATAAAAGTCATCAAATTCAAAAAGCCATGAAAGAACAAATTGGACATCCTTTGCCAATCGAATTGCAATCTTGGATTGCCTGCCTTGTTCTTGAGCAGTTACAATGGCCTTCACTGTAACATAATTCTGGTAGGAGATGGTTGAACCACACCCTAAGAGAGAGAATTAGGAAGTAATCCTCAACCATGGCTTTTGGGGCAAGTGGTTAGCCCATCACATTCCTAACCAAGAGGTTGTGAGTTCAATTCCTTACATTGGTATCAGAGCCTAGGAAGTAGGCTTGGGCAAAGTGGAATGATCCAATGGCCTCTAAAAAAGGCGCTTGGGCATCCTCCATGTGAAAGGGTAGGAATTGTGGAAGGTGCGCGCGTCGGTTTCAAGGATGGACCTTACAATGATTGGGGTGTATCTCTCAATCCGTAGGTCGGATTGAGGCATGTGATATACCGTTGGAAAGCTCTCGGAACGAACTTTCCAATGAGCTAGCTTTGAAGTGTGAACTCCTTGGGAATCCTTGGGTGGCACTTGATTGAGTGTTCAAGATACCAAGCATGGGTGAGAACAAGGTTCAAGACTGAAGTTGAGAACAAGGGCTCGAGACACCAAGGTTGCGAACAAGAAGGTTCAAGACACCAAGGTTGAGAGCAAGGGTTCAAGAGACCAAGGTTGCGAACAAGGTTCAAGAAACTGTGCGAGGTTGAGGAACATCAATTCAAGGGCACCTAGGGAGTTCAAGGGATTGATCACCGAGGCTAGAGTGATACAAGAGCAGATCATTGAGGACAATGATCGACCAAGGGGGGAAGAATGTAACATAATTCTGGTAGGAGATGGTTGAACCACACCCTAAGAGAGAGAATTAGGAAGTAATCCTCAACCATGGCTTTTGGGGCAAGTGGTTAGCCCATCACATTCCTAACCAAGAGGTTGTGAGTTCAATTCCTTACATTCACCACCCTTACTAGTTTGTTTTCATCACTCTGTATTTGTTGGAGTGCAGCATCACGTTCTTTTATCTTGTCCTAAGCATGTTGGAGTTCATGCCGCAAATTCTCTAATTTTTTCTCAATTGGTACCCCACGTAGGGGTGATGTACCAAAATTCTCAATATTATGGGTAGGGTCCATGGCTTTATAGAGAATCAAAACCTAGGATTAAGCATGTGAAAAGAATTTTAACAATAATTTAAATTTAAAACAATAATAAGTTAATAAATTAATAAATAAAATAAATGAGAGTGTTTGATAAATAAATAATTAGTAAATAAATAAATAAATAAAAGAGTATTAAATAAATAAATTAATAAATAAAGCAATCAATCAATCAATAAATAAATAAATAAGGTGAAGAGAGTGTTAAAAATTATGTTAAATATTAATTAAAAGGAATGGGATATCAAGAAGTGAAAATAGACTAGTGGATAAGGCTTATCTCTTGTAAGTATGAGGTTGTGGGTTGAAATCCCCTACATGCTAAATAGGGAACTAAGTAGGCTAACTAGGGAAATAACTAAGCTCTTATTGCCACTCATAAGTTAGAATTGGTTCGCGCATAGCCAATGGCTACCAATGGAACCAAAGGGAACCAAAGTGAACTAGGAGAACCATGAGTGCCAGAGAAGCCAAAGATGCCAAAGTTATGCCATAATTCTCTGCCTTAGTCGACTAATTTTACTATTTTTACAAAAATGTCACTTTCTAAAGCGATCTATTATTTTTACAAAAAATAACTAAAATACTATCTTCTAGATATCTGAATAAGTCCATGTGCATTCACACCCTCATGACTTTTCGCCTGCTAAATCAAAACACAAATCATATTAAAACCCTCAAGACATTAAAATCCATATAACATTACATTATTCCATAAAGTATAACATGATTTGACGTGATGATTGTTCTATTTGAGAGTTTTCAATACAATGTGTGGATTTAGGTATGTTTTAATCTTGTTTGAGTAATGCGATGTTTTCATGCAAGTTTTCTTTGTGATTTATGCAACATTTATGCATATGTTCAATATATTTACATTTTAGGCCATGAAAAATGAAAGTCTCAGTATATTTATCCTTAGAGTCATAGAATATAAAAATATTGGTTATAGTATCCAAGAACGAAGGTGATTGCCACCAGAACAATTTGTATTTGTCCCACAAAGGGAGTGAATCTCAAAAAAAAAATTGGGTCTGAATAATTCAAATTGTTCAATCTCAAGTTGTATCTCATGAATTTAATCTCTCTCATAACATGCTTGAAAAGAGGATTGTATTCTTTTAAGCCAAGGTAACAAATACTCCTAAATACTACTGCAATTGTTTAACCCAAAATCCTAGGATCATAGTGGTTCTCTATCATTATTCAGCCCAATAGTTAGAATTTCTAGGTGTACAGAGAAGACCGAAGCATGCAAAGATACAAATATTTTGCTTTGAAGAGTGGTAACGATTTAAAGAGAGAAGTGACAAAAAAATATTGTTATTTACAAGTCTAAAGGCCTCAATTCATCACGTAAAACTTTTATAGTAGATAGGATATTGGAAATTAAGCCTGCAATACAAGAGCACTCTCCGCTACCTCCTGTATGGAAGAGCAATCCGTTGTAGTAAAGGTAATAATCCCTAGGTTTTTTTTTTTTTTTTTTTTTTTCTTGTAAGAGTGTCTTCTCATGGGCATTTCCATCTTGCCTTCAGACTGCTTTCATACCGTGCATCTTACTCTTTTAGGGTTCCCTGAAGCATCTTGTAATCTCTAGCCTTGTTGGGAATACATCTTTGTACATACTTCTAATAACAAGATCATGCTTTTCCAACAAAAAACATATGAGGGCAGTACTGTAGATTCGGACTCCTCATCACATGCGAATAAGAACAGAAAATAACAAACCCTAAAAAGATATAGCACAAACAGAAAGACAAAAGGATAGTTGTTCCCAACTATATTCCTTAAAATAGACTGCCTTCTTAGAGCATGATCCTCAGCTCAAAATTTGGCCCACAAGTACGTAGCGTACCATGAGCTTCAGAATTAAAATCCATAGGAAGCATCCAGCTTGACAGAACCAGAGAACAATGTGTATGATTAAGTGAATGGTGAACGTAAAGTAGACTGTGTAAAGCTTGTAGAAGTAGGCGAAGGGAACTTTCTATGCGCCCTTGTATTTGAGCTCTCTCTCAAGGCCGCATTCTCTGCACTTGTATCTCCGCAGCCAAGTGCATCAGATATGGATTGCAAATCTTTAAAACCAATTCTGTGGTCAATTCCACTACTTTCGAACAATAGCTTTTGCAGACCATGTATGGCCTCTCGAGATGGAGAGATCTGCATCCTTGAATTTGAGCCTTTGTTGTTACAGGCAACATGAATCTCACTGCTCCCTCTCGAGTCTGCATTCTCTGCACTTGTATCTCCGCAGCCAAGGGCATCAGATATGGATTGCAAATCTTTAAAAGCAATTCTGTGGTCAATTCCACCACCCTCGAACAATGGCTTTTGCAGACCATGTATGGCCTCTGGAGATGGAGAGATCTGCATCCTTGTATTTGAGCTTTTGGTGTTACAGGCAACATGAATATCACTGCTCTTTGTCGAGCCTGCATTCTCTGCACTTGTATCTCCGCAGCCAAATGCATCAGATATGGAGTGCAAATCTTTAAAACCAATTCTGTGGTCAATTCCGGCACCCTCAAACAACGGCTTTTGCAGACCATGTATGGCCTCTCGAGATGGAGAGATCTGCATGTTATCTACGAAGTTACACAGATACACGACACCCCTATTGGCAATGTCCTGCTTGCTTTCTATGGTATCAATTTTCATGCCCAGGCTTTCCACAAGTCTCTTCACTGTCTCAATTTCAAGCCCATACTGTTTCACTTCAATACGAACTTCAGAAACCTCATTCTTCAACACTGCTTGAAGTTCCATGGTCTGATCCAGGGTACCAGAAAGCCGTTGAAGCCTTGATGCCAGATGCCGTTTTGATGCCTGCAAAGCTGCTGATACTTGCTCGAGCTGCTTTGAAACACACGAAACTGCATTTGACATGCTTCGCCTTGTAACAAACATAAAGTCTGAAAGTGACAATCCCTTCCAGCGAATATAGGCGTAGCCTGTCCCTCCAATCAACAATAATGCTGGAAGCGTCAACGAGAAGACTGAACCATTGGACCTCGATCCTTCAGAGATTATCGTGACTGATGGAGATCTTTCAGAAGCTAAACTGATCAGCTGTGCAAGGAGCTTGGGATCCAATGAACCTTCACCAGCACGTCCATCATCATTCTTCAAGTGTTTCACAAGCACCTTGAAAGTATCCTTCCCACAATCTGAAAAGCTGCCATTATTAACGAACGTAGTCCCTACTATACTTGCACCAATGCGTAAAAGAATCTTTGAGGCAGACATTGGATACCGAAACAACCTTCAGATACTCCAACTCAAGAAACGATCAGTCTCCTTCGACTGCAATTTCTCAAGGAATAAGGTAGATATTTAGAGGGCGTCGCGCTGCATTCCGAACGAGGGACGTCGTGGATGAACGTAGAGCCTGAGAATATCGTGTACGAAAACCAAAAGTAGACAGGAGGTCGTGGAAACCGCGCTGTAAATATGCTGATTCTGCTGATAATCAGAGTTCTTGTAGGAATAAAACACAATGCCTCTTAATATAGCATAGAGAGATGCGGCCTGGTGGGGGGTAAAACGAAACGCAAAAGCAAAAAGCGAGCGAAATCGCGTTTAGACCCAAGGTGCGGGGTAAAGAAAACGCAAAAGGAAAAAGCGATCAAAATCGCGTTTAGATCGAAGTTCGCGAGCTAAGGCTCAATTCACATTGAACGGTGTCCCCTATTTTTCGGAATCTAATCCAATCAAAACCTGCCACATAATGGAACTTTGA
This sequence comes from Ceratopteris richardii, assembly GCA_020310875.1. Taxonomy (NCBI): domain Eukaryota; kingdom Viridiplantae; phylum Streptophyta; class Polypodiopsida; order Polypodiales; family Pteridaceae; genus Ceratopteris; species Ceratopteris richardii. The sequence goes on from CM035436.1 coordinate 126,036,367, forward strand.
AGCTGATCATTCACAAAGAGTGACGGCCCAGGACGATTTCCATGCCATGTCATGGAAGAGATCTTAGTTTATTGTTCCGACCCCCCCCCCCCCCCCCTCCCCCTCCCACCCCAAGAGTCTTATGTCTACCACGTAGGATTTTACAATCACATTTTACCCTTTGTTCCGTCACCTTGTGTGAATGCATGGGTGGAAGACTTGCAGAGATTATGTGATTCCACCTGGAATACACTCAGGAGCGGCTCCTCTTCTGGAGTCCTGGTCTGAAGCAACCCTAAATATTGATAATCTTTTTTAGATTTATCTAAAAGCTTGATAATCAATGTTCAAGTTTCAATATAATTCAAGGAAAATAGATTGTTTCAGTGACCCATCTATTCACATTTTCTGCCAGTTTGTAGTGTGAATACAGGAGGGACGGTAGAAATAGCCAATAACTTGAACAATAGATGTTAATATGAGAGCCTTTCTCGATACTTATACTTGGAATCAAAACTGAAATGCCTACAAATCTTTAATTGTGTGTAGATACCTCACTCACATAAAATCAATGCCAATGTGTGTAACATAAATTGCATGATGTGTATCAATTTCAATAACATAATGTGTCACAATTACAACATACTGCATGTATACATTATAATGTATAACAAATTATAGTGTAGCGTACATGATGTGTTTAATGTAATGCATATAAGTTTCACTAGCATAACGCATGATACATCAGAACTTTTTGGCTTCCAACAACAATTCAGTGACAAAAACATTTGTATACGGGATAGGCATTGATGACAATAACTGTATCAATGCCACATGTAAACTCAAGTTGGGCGAGCTTAGTGATTGCAAATATGTTGCCACTCTCATGGAGATAGGTTTATGGTTGAGTCTTCTAGATGCTCAAGATGCATTTGATGTTGTTCTCTATCACGAATTTGTTGGATGCTTGATTTACTTGTGCATAACTTGGCTTAATATTCAGTTTGTTGTCTCACATATGAGTAGTTATACACATTGCATAGGTGTCAAGCATTGGATGGCATTTAAGCTTTCATTAATCTCTTGGTACGCATCTACTAGGATTGTTTCATCCCAAGGTGAGATCATTACCACGATATTTACATGCTTTCTCTTGATTATATTGATTTTTCTATTATGACACGCATGTATGCACCACTAGTTTTTGCTTCATGCTTGGTAGCTCATGCATGTCTTGCTTGAGCACTAATGTGGCCACTTCTATGTTTCAATTTCTGGAAATTTTGTGCTCAACGCTAAATTAATGATGAGAGATTACAGGCTTTAGCACATATCTCCAAGAATTGGATTACATAAAAGCTTGTGTAATAGAAAAGACTATGGAAACATTCCATTTCATGAGAGTTTCAAAGAGAAATAGTTTCACGAAGCATCCTTAAGCTTGGGTGGTTCAAGGTTGACATCTTGGCACTCCTTGTGCATATGCTTGTGCTCAAAGATAAGTGCATTCTTGGATCGCAAGATAAACTTTAAAATCTGGGATTGGAGATGCCATGATGTTTGTATGTATTATTTCATGTATGGACCATGTCACCATGGATGATATATTATGGATATTGCTCACTTATGTACGTGGTACAATTCATGACCCATGATAATATATGATGTTTTGTGTATGATATTTATATGCCTTCCCTAATGTCATGAACGATCATTGATTATCTGACATGATGATTGTTCTATATGAGAGTTTTGAACAATGTGTGGTCTTAGGTATGTTTCAATGTTTTTTGAGTATTGTGATGTTTCTATGCAAGTTTTCTTTGCGATTTATGCAACATTCATGCATATGTTCTATATATTTACATTTTAGGCCATGAAAAATAGAAATCTCAATATATTTACACTCGAGGTTGTTTGAGTTTGAGGTCTATAACGTAGTAGATTTAAATCTCAATTTTTTTTTGCTCCAAATAAAGTTCCTCTAAATCGTTCTCGATTTAAATCTCTCTATAGTCTTTATTTTTTCTCTTTGACCTTGAAGAAGTATTGTTTGACTCATGATTCGATCTTCTAGCTATATATCTTAGAATATGAACAACTTGGCTTATGATCTGGAGATTGTTACTAGATCTCTCATTTAACATCTTGTAGTTGAACAAAAATCATTGCTATCGAGATTGGTTTCATTTTTGTCTCATCATTTATCCTATTATTATCCCCTCAATAATATCTTGGTCATTTATACTAGGAATGTGATTAAGATGTTGGAATTGTCTATTTTTAGATGTATCTATTTTTTGTCACATATGTATTTTGTGCTCCTCACATGCCTATGATAGAGATCTTTATTGGCTCTACATGAATTTCAAGTACGTGATGATGGAAAGCTGAATAATCTTCACTATTGACACTTATCTATGAGTGTATTAAATACCCAATAATCTTTCCATACAATGCCAAGTTGAACACATGGCCATCACTATGTGATCTTTTTATTCTTTTGCATTTCCAACCAACAAGTAGCTATTGATATATATGTGAAAAAAATACAAATCTCTCTAAGTGAATAAAAACCTTGATTTTTACTTTGGTTCTAAATGATTTGAACGATTAAATCTCGATTTGAATATCATGATTCAAATTTCTTGGTCACACCATGGTGTATGGAAGCACGCAAACATCACAAGGAAGAAGAAGAAGAAGAAGAAGAAGCTTGGAGCACAACACACAATATTGAATGTATTACCTAGTGAATGTACAAAGATAAGTAACTCGTTAGGGTAGCTCTTTCAAACTATATTCCTTACAAAAGAGTGCCCTCTTAGAGCATAATCCTTGGCTCAAAAATTGGCCAATAAATATAAATGGCCGTAGAAAGCATCCAACAGGACAAAACCACAGAACAATGGGCATGATCATGTAAATGTTGAGCGTAAAGTAGACTCTGTAAAGCTTGTAGAAATAGGCAACATGAATCTCTCTGCACTTGTATCTCCATCCAATTGCATCATATATGGATTGCAAATCTTTAATACGGAGTCTGTGGTCAACTCCACCACTTTCGAGCAATGGCTTTTGTTGGTGCAAGGCAATCAACAATTGAAGTTCTGATGAAGTTTTGAAGTCAAGGATTGAAGAAAATATCAATTCATGAAGCATGAAGAAAGTATATGTTCAAGGAATGAAGATATGTATACATATGTACATTAACTTAGAGTTAGTTCACTTATACTTTGTATGGTGATGAACTTGTACATATTTGAAGTAAAGGTAACCTTATTCCTCATAAAGTTTGAAGAATTCAATACACAGGTGAAGAAAGGATGGGAGATTCTCTTCTGATAGAGAAACTGGATAGAGAGAACTATCCAGCATGGTCAATGAGAATGGAAGCTCATCTTATGAGCAAAGACTTGATAGGTTACATCACAAGTGAAGAAGAAAAGCCTCAGTTCAGAGATCCTAGTGTTCCAACTAGTGATGAATTGTCAGATTTGAAGACTTGGATGAAGAGAGATGCTCAAGCTAGGAGCATTATCTATATGGGAGTTAATGACTACTTGCTACCTCACATTAGAGGTCTTGAAAGTGCAAGTGATATATGGAATGCTTTGGAGGAGCATTTCCAAAACACCACAAAGTCAAGGAAGGCATCCTTGTGGGCAGAGTTTACCACATTCAAGAAGAAGGCTCCTCAATCCATCTCAGATTCTGTAACAAGGTTGAAGGACATTGCAGATGCATTAGGAGCAGTTGATGAAGATATTGAGGAGGATAAATTGGTAAGACAAATCCTCACAGGGTTGAGAGGTGATGAAAAATGGAAGCCATTCATTTTGTCTACTGAATTATCACTAGATCATTTTACCCCTGATTTAGATCAGTTGCTAGGACACATGTTAACCTTTGAGCAGGATGTCAAAGGTGAAAGTGATAAAAGTGCAGATCAAGCAATGTATTCAAAGGATAAGAAGAAGAATATTAAAGGGAAGCAACAAACAAATGAAGATGAAGGTACAACTAGCTAAGCTAACTTCCTAAGAGGAAGAGGAGATGGTAAATGTAGAGGAAGATGCAGAAGTAATAAAGATGGAGTCAAAGCTTGCTAGATTTGTGGTAAGACAAATCACTTAGCTAATGATTGTTGGCATAATACTCAGAATAATGGTGGATATAATCAGAACTTTAATTCAAGAGGAAGAGGTGGCAGAAATCAAAGAGGTAATTTCAGAGGTAGAGGTAGTAGAGGCTACTTTGGAAGAAATGCAAGTAGAGGATTCCAAAGCCAACAATACAACAATACCTACTACAATTATGCTTCAGATCAGAAGGAGGATTCAACATTGATAATGAATGCAACTTGTGAAAGACAAAGTGAAGATCAAAGAGTTTTCTACATTGACTTAGGGTGTAGCAATCACCTGAGTGGTAACATAGCTTTGATGACTGATTTGGAGAATAAGGTAACTAATCATGTAGTTCAAACAGGTGACAATACAAAGCACAATGTGAAGTCAATTGAATCAGTGAAGGCCAAGGATGGAAGTACTCTCTTGAGTAAGGTTTTGTATGTTCCTACAATTCCTAAGAATCTGATAAGTGTAGGAAAAATTGTTGAAAAAGGTTATGAAGTTAGGTTCACTAATGAAGGAATTTTTGTGGATGACCCTAGCAATGGGTATAAACAAATTGTTTCAGGGAAGAAAGAAGGAAGATTGTTCACATTGAAGATTCAAGGTAATGTTGGTCATGCCTCATTCACTTATGGAGGACATAAAGTCTCTGAGTTAGATCTTTGGCACAAAAGGCTTGGACATTTCAATGAAAGAGGTATCAAAGATATGGTTAACAATGGTTCAGTGCTTGGATTGCCTAATGTTGCAGGTCAACATATGACATACAGATGTGAGGCATGTCAATTAGGTAAGCTCATAAGAAATCTTATTGCAAGCATGGTTTTATGTATTCAGAGAAGCTTGAATTGGTACACACAGATGTGTGGGGACCATCAAAGGATTTCAGCATCAATGGTTCAAGGTACTATGTGATTTATGTTGATGATGCTACCAGATGGATCACTATTTATGTGATCAAAGATAATTCAGAGGTATTCAATACATTCAAACATTATCATGTGTATGCAGAGAGAATTACAGGTCACAAATTGAAGAGATTAAGGTCAGATGGAGGGGGAGAGTATTTCTCTAATGAGTTCAGTGATTACTTGTGGAATGTAGGTATAAAAAGGGAAATTACTTGCAGGTACTCTCCTCAACAACATGGTGTAACAGAAAGGAGGAATAGAACTCTTGTTGAGTTTACAAGATCTATGATGAAGGAAAAAAATTGCCCAAATTATTTGTGGGCTGAAGTTGTAAATATAGCCACATATTTGGTCAATACATTACCATGTAAAGCTTTGCAGGGTATGACACCATATGAGGCATGGTGGGGTAAGAGACCTACTCTAGATCATTGCAAAGTATTTGGATGTTTGGCATATGCATATGTGCCATCTCAATTAAGGCACAAATTGGAACCTAAAGCTGAAAAGTATGTGTTCATTGGATATGATGATAAACAGATGGGATATAGGTTGTGGAGTCCATCCACAAAACAATTTCTTGTGTCAAAAGATGTTACATTTGATGAGCAAGGTACTTGGTATGCAGGTACAATCAATATTTATGCAAGTGACGAAGAAGTTTTGAATCAAAAGAAAGGTAAATCAAAGGTTCAAATATTTGATGAAGAGGAGAACAATGAAATACAGGTTGAAGTTGAAGAAGTGCCAAGGTTTGATCCAGAATGTGATGAACCAAAAACCTCAAAGAGTGGAGAATTTAGAAGGTCATCCAGACACAAATGGCAACCTACAAGGTATAGCTATGACACTTCTTTTTTGGCTACCAAAGATTATGCTTATATGATAAAGGCAGATGAAGAGGCAAAAGGTAAGGAAAATTGGGAGAAAGCTATGCAGGAAGAGTATGATGCATTGATGGAGAATGAGACATGGGGTTTGGTTCCTAAACCAAATAGTCAGAAGATCATTGGATGCAAATGGGTCTACAAGACAAAGAGGTTTGCAGATGGAAGTGTGTCTAGATATAAAGCTAGACTTGTTGTGAAAGGTTTTTCTCAGACATATGGTATAGATTATGATGAGACCTATAGTCCTGTGGCAAAGATGACAACCATCAGGACACTCATAGCCATTGCTACATGTAAATGTTGGAAATTATGTCAATTAGATGTTAATAATTTTTTTTAAATGGTTATATTTTAGATGATGTTTTCATGGAGCAACCACAAGGATTCAGAGATGAAAGGTATCCAGATCATGTATGTAAGCTCAAGAGAGCTTTGTATGGTTTGAAGCAAGCCCCAAGGGCATGGAATTATAGACTTGTAAAGTTCTTGAAGGAACTTGGGTTTCAAGTATCAAAAGCAGATAGTAGCTTGCTTGTTAAAGCAAGTGATGATGGGTTCATTTACATGTGCATATATGTTGATGATATAATTCTTACAGGTACAGATGAGAAAGGCATTCAAAGCCTAAAGAAGCAAAATGGAGAAAGAATTCAAGATTAGTGACTCGGGAGACTTGTCATATTTCTTGGGCACGGAGATCTCATACACTCAACATGGAGTGTATATAACTCAAGAAAGTTATTTGAAAAACTTGTTGGTCAAGTTTAAAATGGATGATTGCAGGGTAGCACCTACTCCAATGGAGGTAAATCACAAATTGAGCAGATATGGAGGAGAAGAGTTCAAGGACATGAAGCTATATCAAAGTTTGGTTGGTAGTCTGATCTATGCTACATTAACTAGGGCTGACTTGTCATATGCAGTTGGAGTGTTGTCTCAATTCATGCATTGTCCTAGGAAAGAACATTGGGTTGCAGGACAAAGGGTGTTGAGGTACATTAAGGGTACACTCAAAGAAGGTTTGTATTATGGTTTTACATCAGATACAAACATCAAGATATATAGTGATACAGATTGGGCAGGTAATCATGATGATAGGAGATCAACATATGGATACTTGTGTTATGTGGGAGATAAGTTAATCTCTTTGTGTTCAAAGAAGCAACACACAGTTGCTTTACCATCCACAAAGGCTGAGTATAAGGGTATGGTTGAATCTGCAAAGGAAGTGATATGGCTCAAGACTCTGATGAAGAGTTTTGACATCATCCAAACTACACCTACTATTCATGGAGATAACATGAGTTCATTGTATTTAGCTGCTAACCTTGTTTTTCATGCTAGGACTAAACATATTGAGATTCAGTATCATTTCCTAAGAGAGAAGGTGATGGGTAAAGAGATTGAAGTCATACATACTTCAACAAAAGATCAGATAGCTGATATGCTAACCAAAAGCTTGGATGGACCAAAGCTACAGAGATTCAAAGACATGGCAGGTATAAAGAAGATAGAGAGAAACTCAATTGATGATTGAGGGGGAGCTGTTGGTGCAAGGCAATCAACAATTGAAGTTTTGATGAAGTTTTGAAGTCAAGGAATGAAGAAAAGATCAAGTAATGAAGCATGAAGAAAGTATATGTTCAAGGAATGAAGATATGTATACATATGTACATTAACTTAGAGTTAGTTCACTTATACTTTTGTACGGTGATGAACTTGTACATATTTGCCTATATATACAAGGAAAATGTTGGGGAAAATATGAGAGAGCATGTGATTAGAGAAATTAGAAGTTTTATGAGTCATTAGACACTTTAGAAGTGAGTAAGATCTCTCTCATCACTCAGCTGTAAAGTTTTCCAGAAATGAAGAAATGTTGCGCCCGATCTTTCTGAGTATTCTCCTTCTGTGCTTGATCATTTCAAGAATTCTTTTGTAGGTGTCTAATTCCATAGTTAATAAATCAATGGTTAAATTTTTAGAGCCTAATTGTAAACAAGCTGTGAGAATTATGAGTAGGAACATTCGTATGTGAGAAAGTGTCAAGTATCTTCTGGAATAGGCACAATCCCGATGGTCAAAGAAATGGTCAGTTCTCAGTGCACAGTGTAAAGTTTTGCACAAATGAGGAGTCAAAATCTAAGTTGGAAGCTAAGCCATCTATGGCTAAAAGTATTTGCATAAACAAGTTCTAGATTGAGAGAACCAAGCTTTAGAAGTTGCAGGTGTTAAAGTCGATTGTAAAGAACTACAGTTTTAGACATAGGTGACTTGTTAAGACCATTTCTCAAGATCTATTGGGTCTTTTTGAATGATTTAACTTGGAGGGGTGCAAAAACTATAGGCAACAGTTTTATCAAAAACTTTACACGTTTGATAAGTCAATGAGTGAGTTATGTGCAGCAGACTTTCTGTGTAGTCATCTTCTTCACAATTTGTTCAAGATTTTGGAAGTTTGGTATTGATCCTCAAAATTGGTGAAGGTTTTGAGTTACTCTTGTTATAGAGGTGCTCTAACTTCAAGAGTAGCTTGTTCTTTTGGAGATTAACACTCTCCATCAGCTTTTACAGTCCATGTATGGCCTCTCGAGATGGAGAGGTTAGCATCTTTCCTACGAAGTTAGGCAAATAGTACACGACACTGCTATTGGCAAAGTCCTACTTTCTTTCTGTGGTATCAATTTTCATGCCCAGGCTTTTCACAAGACTTTGCATTGTCTCAATCTCAAGCCCATGCTATTTAGCTTCAATACAAACTTCACAAACCTCATTCTTCAACTCTCTTTGAAGTTCCATGTTCTGATCCAGGATACCAAATGTCGTTTTAATGCATGTAAAGCTGTCGATACTTGCTCGAGCTTCTTTAAAACACTAGAAACTACATTTGACATGCTTTGTCTTGTAACAAACATAAAATCTGAAAGTGACAATCCCTTCTAGTGCTTGTAGGTGTAGCCTATCCCTCCAATCAAGAATAATGCCAGAAACATCAAGGAGAAGACCTTCACCATTGGATGTTTCAGAGATTATTGTGATAGATGGAGATATTTCAGAAGCTTAAACTGATGAGGCCTTGTCATAGATGTTTAAGCTGTGCAAGGAGATTGGGATCCACTGAACCTTCATGAGCACGGTCATCATCGTTCTTCAAGCATTTCACAAGAACCTTCAAAGTATCTTTCAATATGGAATAGGTAGGATAGCAGCATTTTTATTGTATGATTTATATATAAATCTCAAACTATACTAGAACATTCATAAAATGCATAAGCAAAGTATGTAAAGCAATTCCATAGTAAAACAATCATAGATATTTAGCTAAATAAATAAAGACTAGATATAGAATAGTACTAGTAATCAATCCTTCATATGCATTAATACCTAATCAATTCTAAAAACTATCCATTTATATCTTGTATAGTTTGATCCTTGCTAAATCACTTAAACATGAGAACTAACTATTAGAAGACTCATTTTCAAATCTTTTATAGTACCTAACTTTCAAAGTAACATTTTTTTTTTTTTACCAGTAATAAAAGTAACATAAACTTACTATAGATTCCTAAATATCTAGGTTGCATTTATTCGATCGAATAATTAAAAAATATCGAATACGCTTGCTTTATTCATGGTTATCCAAATAAAAACAAAAAACAATGGACATGGATAAACTTTCGATCAAAAAGCTTTCGATTGAAAAAAAATTATATCGAAACACTTTCGATCAAAAGCACGTTCGATCGAAAAGCGATTCCTAGCAAAAATATATGTATAATTTTACATTCGATCAAAAATTTCATTGTGCACATGCTTGATTGCTACTCTTTAGAGCTCTAATCTTACCATTTCTTTCATAGAGACCTTCCTTCACCGTATCATTGAGGTATTGATTTAATTTTTATTTATTCTTTATTTTATTGTTTTGTTCATTGTATCATGCATATTGTATGATTTGCATATGCATCTTTTACATATGCATGATTTGTATTTATATAATTAGTTTTGTGTTTTTTAATCATTGATTGTATACATGATCGACTCGCGAAGGCGTTTCTTACTTGTATACATTGATGAAGAAAATTTTAAAATAAATCACTACTATGATTGTCTCACTCGCTACATCGATTCTTATTCTCACAGTTGTATAGCACTCAACAATAGATCTATTGGGGTTGTTTGAATCATCACCTCAATTCCTACTCTTTCAATACTATAGGGAGTGTATAGGGACTATTGTGATTGTATGATTCTTTGACTCTTACTCTCACAATGGTCACTTAGATTTTGATGCGAATACTTAGTATAGCTCACAAGGTGTATAGAAACTATTGTGATTGTCTCATTCCTTGACTCTTACTATCACAGTAGCTATATACAGTCTTGTGACAAGACGCATGCATAGTATAGTGAATGTATATGAACTATTATGAATGTCTGATTCTTTGACTCTTACATTCTTAATAGTTACATAGACTCACTTCAAGATTACCTCAAGCTAAGAGATCATGAAGGAGAGTGAATTGACGATATAACTAGCTATGAGGGTCTTGTGGTATCCTAAACTATGCTACCTTGACAAGAAATGACATTTGCTATGGAGTAAGTGTCTTAAGTCAATTCATGCACACTCCTAGGAAAGCTCACATGGAAGGAACCAAGAGGATACTCAAATACTTGAAGAGAACCATCAATGAAGGCTTGTATTACCCATACACATCTGATATAGACATCAAAATTTTATGCGATGCAGCAGAGTAGGTAGTATTTAAAGATGCTACAAGAAGCACATTAGAATATATATTTGACCTTTACAGGTACAAATCTTATTTCATGGTCCTCAAAGAAAAAATCCACTTTTGTTTTCTCATCAACTAAACCTCAATATAGAGGAATAGATAATGCAAGACAAGAAGCAATGTGGACCAAGACCTTGTATTCTAATTTAGGATTTAAGTCATCTACTCCTCATATCTTTGGGGATATTATTAGTTCATTGCATCTTGTTGCTAACCGAATCTATCATGCTAGGACTAAGCACATAGAAGTGCATTATCACTTACTATGAGAGAAGATCACAAGCAAGGAAATTTGGTTAGCATATGTATCTACTCACCAATAATGTGCAGACATGATAAACAAGGCATTGGATGGAGTCGAGATGAACATGTTCAAAGAAATGATTGGATTACAAGAGATATTAAAGAATTCAAGACTCAAGCATCTTAGGCCTGAGGTTCAGTTGTTGGTGCAAGGAGCAAGCCTAAGATATTTTCTTGTGCTCTTGGATTTCTTTTAGCTTTCATCATACATAAATGTAATTCATTTTGAGCCTATGGTTATGAGGTTCAAAGGTTCAAGCCTTAAACTTATCTTAGTCAATTGTAGAAGCAAAAATATGAGAAAAATGTATGATCTAATGGGAGACAGAATCCATGAATCTTTTTTAATTCAAATTCAAACTCATCCTAAGATTCAAAAATACCTTTTAAGGTAGATGATTTAACCAACTTCAAGCTCAAAAACATGTATAAAATGACTATATTTTAGTCATGGGATATCAAAGCATTAAAGAGAGATTTGAGCTGAGCTTATGAGCTTATGTTGTACTCACTTAAAGTGAGAGAAGTCCTCCCACAAATCCCTTCTATCATAAGTGCATTATCAATATACATTATGATTCATTTACATTGATTACGCATTCTGTGTTTGCTACTACAAAACTTTGAGTTACACAAACATCTTGTTTGGCTCATTTCATAGTGTTTGGATACCCAATATCCAATCTATCACTTGGATCTCTTAGGTGGTAATGTTACATGCTTACGTAGAAAGTTTCATCGATATTGGATCTGTAAATGTCAATATTTAAATGTTTGATTGTGATTGTGTCTACACATATCCTTCGTCCTAAAAAGTTGGGGTGACCCTGTAGGCTTCTTAAACTTATTGCTCTATGTATACTGAGGCTTAATTCATGAAATAAATTGCTTTTTTTTAGCTTAAAAATTAATTGAAAGCATGCATGAACTATCCGGTCAATTTGTACTAGGGTGTGAGCTTTGAGAATTTTCCTAAGATCTTCTCATCCCAAAATAAAAAGTTTTCTCAAGCTTTGTGATGTTCAAACTTATTTGTTTTGTCACAAGTATTTGAGAGTGATGTTCCAAAGGACTTAGTAGTTATTAATGCATTGCAAATCTAATGGAGTGTACTAGGTATCCTAGAAGTCATCTTGGCTAGTGTTGAGCAGGTTTTTGCTAACACACTCTCATCTTTGTCAATATCTCATCACCTCTCCACACAAGTCTGTCTTTGTTGTATCTTATGGGAAAACATTGGGACATATTATCTCAAAGCAGGGCATTCATGTTGACCTTGATAAGGTGCAGGCTATCCTAGAGTCCCCTCTACCCAAGTCTCCTAAATAAGTTCTCGCTTTCTTGGTCAGATTCAGTGGCACGGTAGCCATCTACAATTCTTAGCCCATATTTCCATAGGGATTAACCAATTTTCTACTATCCCACCTTGTGCATTCTTATGGATCCTTGAGTTTTAGCTTGCCTATGACCAGTTGACAACCCTATTGACTCAAGCTCCTATCTTTGGAGCACTAAAGTCGAAGTAAAATTTCCATGTTTGGTTGATGCTTCTGACATTGCCATTGGCAGTGTGCTCATGCAACAATCTACAAAGTGGTAGAAACCTACATATTATGTTAGCAGTATGCTAGCCCCAAAAAAAAATTACTCAATGGTTGAATGGGAATGTCTATGATTAATTTATTCTATCAAAAAAATTTGGCATTATCTACTTCAGCATAAATTTACCTTCCATGTGGATCACTTTGCTTTCACCTACCTTGTGAAGCAACAAAACCTCGTAGGCTGTTTGGCTCACTCGATTATCCTATTACAAGAATTGGACTATGATGTAATCTATCACCCTGGTTCTTCCCATGTTATTGCTGAATTTTTTTATTGTGGCTAGATTCCAATGAAGCTTTGACTAGTATAGATGATTCATTCCCTGATTGTACTAGCTATATGGATACACCCAATCACCCTACTATCCAATGGATTTTTTTTTGACACTTACTATGATACATTACATATGTTTCTAACCACGAGCATATAACTTGATAGTTTGTCGTAAGTGACTCACAAGTAATTGGCCTAATAAACTAGATGCTTTCGAGTTATTTTTGGTGAGTTATACTATCAGGATTAGTATGGACCTTGGATCCAATTTGTTATGACCCATAAAGTACCATCCATCTTAGCTATGGCACATCCAATATGATAACAGGACATTTTTGGTTGATGTTACTTTGCAAAAAGTCTTGTATACCAGTATTTGATGGCCTGCTATGCATCAACACATTCACCAATATATGCTACCTCGTGATCCTTGTTACAGAACTGGACAAAGGCTACCCCATCAATGTTTCCCCTTACAATGAATCATGCCTCTTGAACCTTTTTAGGAATGTGGTTTAGAATTTATTGGTCCCATCACACCATTGGTAGTCTCTTCTCATAATTGCTATAACTTAACCTATTTTGACTATGCTACAAGCTAGGCAGAAGCTTGGGATATGAAGATTTCTATTGCCCTTACATTCACTCCATCATTGACTTACGAAATTTTTCCTCATTCTCAATAACCTTTAGAAATTGTTTTCTTATTGTGACACATATTTTGATTATGATGTAATTAAAGCTATGAATAGTAATTTTATGTTGTACACAAGTAAAGTACCTGGTATTATCCTTGAACAAATGGATTGGTGAAGATCACCAATAATAATATATCGACAATGTCAAATAAACTAATGCACAAAAGTCTAAAATGTTAGGAAAGCTACTTCCTTATGTTCTATAGGCTTATCGTACAACCTACAAAGTCACTACAAGATTTACACCTTTTAAGCTTGCCTATGGTATTGACGCAATTGCACCCATGGAAATAATTATCTTGAGCCTCTGCATTGCTCTAGAAATAAGTTCCTATTGGAAGAATCTTTGTTTCACTATATGGATGACCTTAGTGCTCTTCTTTAAGCTCACTTTGAAATTTTTCCATTGTTGCAAGAAATGTGGATTCGCTAGGCCTGTACACATGATTGTTATTTGAGGTCCCTTGTGTTTGAAGTTGATCAATGTGTCCTCTTTCATAACTCCAATGCCAATAAAGTTGTAGGGAAATTTAAACTCTACTTGTTTGGATCGTATTGGATCTTGATGTGGGGCACTCTGACAAAATTTTGGTTGGAATCTTTGATTGGAGTACCACTCAATTTAAACTCTATCCCTTTTGATTACCCAATGTCATGCTATCTCAATGCCCATCTATATAATGTGCCAAAGCCATTCTCATTTGCATGCGTGCATCATGGACATGATATTTTATATTAAGCCTATTTTTTTGGTCTTTTCCCTTACCATATCGGCTTCCACCTTATGCTCTATATAAACCCTATTTTTTACCACACACTTTTTATCTTACTTATGTGATGCTCTGCTATACGTCCATATTCAATCTCTTGCATTGTACGATGGAAGACCTTGCCCCTATCAAACCTTTCGTGACCACCACGCTCAATCCCATAGACCTTAACCTTCACAAGTGCCACCCCCTTTCCCATGCCTTGTAGGACTAGGGTACTAAATTATTGCAATGGCAATGCATGATGATGGATTCTCCTTCTTGAGTGCTCCACATCGATACCCTCACAATGGAAAGTCAAGCTCTAGATTTTGCACATAGAACTCCACATAGTGCGTACATAATACATAGAAAACACACACTATAGAGAGAGCATGAACACAAATTTCTTAGGTGTTGCAAATGTGGTGGAACTTATCTTCGGGGGCTAAGCATGCCACTATATGATTTATTAAAGAACATATACAACACGCATTGGGCATCCATTTGTCCTTTCACAAGGACACTAAGGGTAACAATCTCCCACTAAAGACCGATATGGCCAAAGTTACTATGGGAGAAAAAATAAGAATGATAAAGAATACCTGAGTGTAAGTATACAAACTATACCTCCCACTTGATGGGCATGTTAACACAGTATACAAGTAACTATGTAAGATCATGGATCAAGTAACTCCAATCAAGTGACAAAAGTGCCAAAAGCTATGTTGTGGTAGAGGGGTTTAGTCAAAGCACTTGGAGAATTATCTCTAGTATGAACCTTCTCAAGAGTAATATGCTTAGTGGCTAAGAATTCTCTAATGAAGTGATACCTCATGTCAATGTGTTTGTTCTTTACATGATAGACCAGATTCTTAGCCAAAACGATGGCACTCTGACTATCACTAAGCAGACGAGGTACATGCTAAGGTACACCCATATCTCAAGCAAGATGAGAAAGCAACAATGATTCCTTACATGCCTCACTTACTACAACATACTCTACTTCTGTGGTGGAAATAGCTCTACATTCTTGAAGAGGAGATCTCCAAGAGATAACACCTCCAACAAAATAAATAATGTACCCTAATGTAGACTTTCAATTGTCTACACAACCAGCATAATTAGAATTTTTGTAACCAATAATGGATGCCTTTCCTCTACCTAAACATAGACACTTGCCCTTAGTGCCACTCGGATATCTCAAAATCATCTTGAACACTTTCCAAATCTTCTTGCCAAGATCAGACATATATCTTGTTATATTTTATGGAATAATGGAATGTTATATGGATTTTACTGTCTTGAGGCTTTTAAAGTGATTTGTGTTTTGATTGAGAAGGTGAAGATTCATGCGGGTGCAAACACACGTCGACTTATTCAAATATTTTTTGAAGTTTTTTAGAAGAATATTTAGAAGATAGTATTTTTAGTTATTTTTGTAAAGATAATAGATCACTTTAGAAATATATGTTTTTGTAAAAATACAAAATCATGATTTTGTAAATAAAGTAGATTTTTGTAAGAAGCATGCTTTTCAAAGAACCGCCCTCATGTATCTTCTATTCAAGACATAATAAGAAATACCTATAAATACACATGCTCTGATAGACCCATCGATTAGAGTATGTGGAGGGAGATTGTACCCAATCGTGTGTCCAAGCTCTTGTCTCTATCTATTCTATTTATGCTTTTGTGAGATTTTGTTTCTGTTTCTATCTCTATGTACATGCGTCTATGGGATCTGAAGGTCAATAGTGGTATCAGAGCCAAGACACTAAAGTATTTTGATGGTGATGCACTAGACTGTGCTCTCCTTCTTGAGAGCTCCATGATGATATCCTTGGAGTAGAAAACTAAGCTCCAAGCACCGCACATGATACTCTGCATAGAGGCTAGAGAATATGCAAAAAAACACAATACACAGGGAGCATGAACACATCCTTCTTAGGTGTTACAAATGCGATCGAACTTATAGTTTGTGGCTGACCAGACCACTATATATTTTATTAAAGAACATATACAAAGAAGTGTCTGGTGGCCGTTTTGCCTTTCACATGGACACTAACAATAACAATCTCCCACTAAAGGCCAATATGGCCAAAGTAACTATGGGAGAAAAATAAAGAATGATAAAGAATACCTAAGTGTAAGTATACAAACTATACCTCCCACTTGATGGGCATGTTACATAGTATACAAGTGATTGTGTAAGATCATGAATCAAGTAACCCCCATCAAGTGACAATAGTGTTGAAAGCTATCCTATGGTAGAGCTTTAGTCAAAGCATCTGCAACATTATCTTGAGTGTGAACTTTCTCAAGAATAATGCACTCAGTGGCTAAGCTTGGTCTTTGCATGATAGACCAAATTCTTAGCCAAAGCAATGGCACTCAGACTATCACTGAGCAAATGAGGTACATGCTGAGGTAAACCCATATCACAAGAAAGACGAGAAAGCCACAATGCTTCCTTACATGCCTCACTTGCTACAACATACTCTCCTTCTGTGGTGGAAATATCTATACATTCTTGAAGATAAGATCTCCAAGAGATAGCACCCCTAACAAAATGAAAAATGTTCCCTGATGTAGACTTATAATTGTCTACACAACCAGCATAGTCAGAATCTGTGTAACCAATAATGGATGATTTCCCTCTACCTAAGCATAGACACTTGTCCTTAGTGCCACTCATATATCTCAAAATCATCTTGACCGCTTCCCGATGTTTTTTTCCAAGATTAGGCATATATCTTCTTACAATTCTGACTGCAAATGCAATGTCTGGTCTCGTAGCTACCATGCATACATTGGACTACCAACAACAGAGTGATAGGGAATTTTGGTCATTAATTCCTTTTCCTCATCTGCGTTGGGGCAATCATCCTTGCTCAATTTAACATATGTGGGTAAAGGTGTGCTCAATGCCTTTCCACCCTGCATATTGAACTTGTGAAGTACTTTCGATATGTACTAACTTTGAGACAAGTATATGCATCATTTACTCCTATCACAAGTAATGCACATGCCAAGAATATGTTCGGCATCCCCCAAATCCTTCATATCAAATGTTTGACTCACTTCTTTTTGAGAATTGACAAGTCATAAGCGGACTTCCCAGCAATCAACATATCATCGACATAAAGTATTAAGCATATCAAGCTACCATCTGAGCATCTCTTTGTGTAGATATAATGATCCTCATTGCTTCGAGAATAGCCTTTAGACTTCATAAAAGCATCAAAATTTTGGTACGATTGTCTAAGGGACTGTTTAAGTCCATACAAGCTCTTCTTGAGCTTACAAACTAGACTTTCCTTGCTAGGAACTACATAACCCTTTGGTTGTTCCATATAGATCTCACATGTGAGATCTCCATGCAAGAAAGAAATTTTCACATCCATTTGGACTAGATCTAAGTCCTCCATTGCAAGGAATGCAAGCAACATGCGCATGGTAATCATATTGACCACTATAGAGAAGATTTCCTCAAAATTAACACCATATTGTTGCTTAAAACCCTTTGCAACAAGTCTTGCTTTATACTCTGGAGAAGCAGTATCTGATGTGAATTTCACTCTATATACCCATTTACATGGTAAAGCTTTCCTACCCTTTGTCAAAGGTACTAAATCCCAAGTACCATTCTTGTGAATAGAATCCAACTCACTCTTCATGGCACGCTCCCACTTGACATGATCCTTAGTTTGAATAGCCTCTTTGTAGCAAGAAGGCTCTCTAGCATCTGTTAGGATAACAAAATCTAAACCTGGAACATATGTATGAGGTGGATGTGAGACATGTGCAAAGCATCTCAATGGAGGATTGGTATCCTCAAACACCACTCTTCTCACTTGAACCTTCTTAATGGGTTGTTTATGCATCTTAGACTCATTGAAAATGAGATCACTACTTCTGATCATTGATCATGTTTCAGGATCCCATAAGCAATATTCAAATTGTCCTTCTTGACCATATCCAAGAAAAATGCATTTCTTTGACTTATGGTCCAACTTTTGTCTAAGATTCTTGGGTATATGAACATATACTTCACACCCAAAAACTCAAAGATGATCATAATATGGTGGCTTCCCTTTCCATAACTCTTGTGCCACTTTCATACCTTTGGCAATAGTAGGTCAAAGGTTAATCACATGAATTGCACTCAATACTGCTTCTACCCAAAAGCCTTGTGAAAGGTTTGCATGATGCACCATAGAGATTACTCTATCTTGAATAGTTCTACTCATCCTCTAAGCTACACCATTCTATACTAGAGTATAAGGAGTTGCAAACTCTCTACAAATTCCTCTCCACTGGCAGAAAGGTTTGAATTCATGTGAGGTATACTCACCCCCATTATCTGAACATAAAGCTTTGAGCTTAGTTCCTTTTTCAGCCTCAACTGAAGCAAGCCATTTTCTGAAAGTAGAGAATACCTAATCCTTCGATTTGATAGGATATACCCAAAATTTTCTAGTAGCATCATCTATGAAAGTGACAAAGTAAATAGAACCACCTAATGAACTTGTGGGCATAGGACCACACACATCTATATGAACGAGATCTAAAGGCTGAATTGAAGAGTCAATGTGCATTCTATGCACATTTCTGGCTTGCTTTCCATATTGACAATGCTCACAAAATAAAAAATCAGAGAAAGATAACAAAGGTAAGTAGCCAGAATGAGAAAGATTTTCCATTCCACTATGTGATATATGGCCCAAATGAACATGCCAAATACAAGCCATAGGTTGTTCAATAAACAGCTAACAAGTGTTCTTTCTGTGATAAAAAAAAGGAAAAAGTGTGCCAACTTTGCTTCCTTTTGTAATAACCATATTGCCCTTTGATATGCAAAAGGACTTTGCATAGAAGACCACCTTGTAACCAAGTTCATCAAGTTGGCCAACTGACATCAAAGTGCATGATAACTAAGGTACATGGTGTACATTATGCATAATAAATTTTGAACCATCAATGAACTACACAACCATATCTCCAATCCCTATAACATCACACTGGCAAGAGTCACCAAGTCTCATGGTACCAAGAGACTTTGCTGCATAATTAGAGAACCATTTGTTGTGTGGTGTCACATGGAAAGAAGCATCACAATCTAGCAGCCACATGTTGGAAAGAGAATCAACCATAAGAGCCTCAATTGGCACAGTACTATTAAGTTTCAAGAAGTAGATGGTGTAGGTAACTATTTAACATGCCCATCAACATTCTGTCCTTTACCTTTAGCATTCTTTAATGCATAATAGTCTTTCTTCATGTGTCCGTTCTTATGAAAATAATGGCATTTGATATCCCTCTTCATTGATTTACTTCTACTCTTATTTCGTTGAAAATTATTTTCCTTGTTCGTGCTCATGCCATGTTGCTGATTATTTCCTTGGTAAGAATCACAGACATTATATGCATTTCCACTCTGAGTGCCAACCATAGATTTTCTATGAATCTCCTCACTAAAGAGTGCTCCACATATGTCATCACCAGTTTACCACCAAGTGCACTACTGCTAATAGTTGTGCAAAATGTATCCCATGATGATGGCAAGGTGTATTACAACAAGACTGCTTTCTTTTCGTTATCCACATCCATTTTCTGAGCCTACAACTGGGAGAATATAGCATCAAACTCATTTAGATGAGTAGCAACACTATCTGTGTCCATGCAAAGGTCATATAATTTTCTCATCAGATACACTTTATTTGATGCCATCTCTTTTTCATGTGTATTGCATAACTTCTTCCAAAGCTCCTCTGCACTTTCACAGTCTAGTCCTCTAAAGTAAACATTATCAGCCAGGTGCAATTGAATGATAGACCTAGCCATTTCATCTAACTCTAGCAATTTCATCTAACTCATCCCAATCATCTTCATCCATGTTAGTAGGCTTCTTTGAGATTCCATTTACTTGTTTCCTTTGCGTCCTTTGAATCAACACATCTTTAATCTGATTCTTCCATAGAGAAAATTTTGTGCTATCAAATTTTGGGATCTCAAAATGGTCTTTGCCCTACAAGTTATAACTCCTCCTCAAAACACTGGCATTAGACCCAAAACCACCATACGTTCTTGAGACCTATGATGCCATGATGGTAAACAACAAAATAGAATGACAATAGAGCTAAAAGAGTCCAAACACCAATGAGGCTCAAAGAAGGATGACCAAATCTCATATTCTACGAGAGAATTCAACAATCTTCCTAGAAAAATGAATCAATAAACAATAATGACCAACCAAAAGGATTATGTGAAGATAAATGTGCTCACACCAATAAGTGTATCAAGGAGTAAGTCGACCACTGTATAGTTGACAAAAGCCGAAAATTTGGAAAACTTTTGTCGGAGTATCCTCTAGAAAATGAGCATATGACTAGTGTCAAAATCTCATAAAACTACAGGTACTAACATGTTTACCTACATAGTGAATCACTGACTCGACTGCATATAATAAGTTACCCGAAAGAAGCCAACTAGGCTTATCGAGCACCTATGAACAACTATCATACATCTCCTATGGCGAGGGTGGGTAAGTCTTCCACCTACATCACCGAAGAGACCCCAACATCTGGGTGTCTCCTAGCTAAGAAAACCTCACCATGATCCTCTTTATCAAATGTAAAAGGCTTTATGCAAAAAACGTAATTGTTATATGAATGAGCACATGGACATACATAAGAGATATCCACAGAAGCATACATAGTG
Organism: Ceratopteris richardii; assembly: GCA_020310875.1. Classification (NCBI taxonomy): domain Eukaryota; kingdom Viridiplantae; phylum Streptophyta; class Polypodiopsida; order Polypodiales; family Pteridaceae; genus Ceratopteris; species Ceratopteris richardii. The sequence goes on from CM035436.1 coordinate 126,057,433, forward strand.
TATATGTGCTCAATATATGAAGTAAAATGACGTTGAAAAGCTAAATGCACAGCCCAAAAGCTAGCCAACAACACCTGTAAGTGTATGTCAACTCTATTGTTTAGGTTCAAAAACCTGCATGAATTTGTAGTGGCTGCTCCCACCACAAATGAAACCTTTCAAGAAACCTATAGTTTTATGAGTGTGGCTGAAAAGATGACCCCAAAGGTCAATACTTATTTTTGTAGAAGTACAAAGAACACTCTTCTTGATGTTCTTGAAACTGTGTGAAGAGACCTATGCACAAAAGAACTCCAAAATGGATCCAAAAATCACCTCGAAAATGCTTCAAAAATAAGTTTTGAAAGCAAAGAATGAAGCTTTGAGGGACCAAAACATGTTCAAGGTGATGTTTACATTAGTCTTTCCCCTTCTTCAGAAACCACAAGAGTGTAGCTTAGTGGCAAGAGATTGCCATGGTTAAGCGAGCACCGGGGGGAACAATATTGGGATGGGTGACCTACCGGGAAGTACCAGGAACCTCTATCTTTCTTGATCCTTGAGGTCCTCCCTTGCGCACAGCCAATGGCACCAATGGTGATTTTGGTGACTCGGATGACAAGGTCTATTCCTTGGTTGCCACCTTAGTCATAAGCCTTGGGTGGGCGGGCCGGTGCTCGCTTCGCTTGCACAAAAGAAACAAAGCTTTTTTGTCCAACTGCTCTGATACCAGTGAAGTATTTCAATGGCGATGCACCATAGTGAACTCTCCTTCTTGAGAGCTCCATGATGATATCCTCAAACTAGAAGCCCAAGCTCCCAGCACCGCACACGATACTCTACACAGAGGCTACAGAATACGTAGAAAAACATAGTACACAGAGAGCATGAACATAGACTTCTTAGCTGTTACAAAAGCGGTCAAACTTACAGTATGTGGCTAACGAGGCCACTATATGTTTTATTAAAGAACATATACAAAGATGTTTTTGGTGGCCATTTGGCCTTTCACATGGACACTAATGGTAACATGCACGTCTACGGAGGTCTATGTATCAGTGTCCGATCATGGTTCATGGCATCCGTTCATTAATCAAAAACCATCTCAATCGTCCAATCCAATTTTCATTTATCAAGTTCGTTTGTTTTGGTTTGCCGGTTTGTTTTTTCAAACTTTTTCGAATTTGGTACTATGCATTGTGCTCATTGTCACACTCGACCCCCTCTACTCACGGTCACATTGTACCCCCTGTGCTCACTGTCAAACTCTACCCCCTGTGCTCACTATGCTCACTGTGCTCATTGTACTCACTATGCTCACTGTATTCAGTGTACCCACGATACCCCCTGTGCTCACTGTGCTCACTGTTCACTATTTCGTTATCAAATTTGGTTATAAAATTCATTTATCATTCGGTTATCAAATTCCTTTATCAATCTGGTTATCATTCGGTTACTCCTTTGGCTTACTCCCTTTGCTATGGGCATAGAACTATGGCATAACTTTGGCATCTTTGGCTTCTCTGGTACTCATGGTTCTCTTGGTTTAATTTGGTTCCCTTTGATTCAGTTGGCAGTCGTTGGATATGTGTGAACCAATTCTAACTTATGATTGGCAATAAGTGCTTAGTTATTTCCCTCATTAGCTTACTTATTTCTCTAGTTAGCCTACATATTTCCTTATTTAGCATGTAGGAGATTTGAACTCACAACCTCATACTTCCAAGAGATAATCCTTATCCACTAGCCTATTTTCTCTTTTTGATACGCCATTTCTTTTAGTAAATATTTAACATAACTTTTAACACTCTCTTCACCTTATTTATTTATTTATTTAAATACTCTCTTCTATTTATGTATTTGTTTATTTATCTATTTATTTATTTATCTATTTATTTATTAATCAATCTCATTTATTTTATTTATTTATAACAATACTATTATTATTATTATTATTATTATTATTATTTATACACTATTCTTAAAATTCTTTTCACATGCTTAGTCCTAGGTTCAAATTCTATATAAGGCCATGGACCCTATCCATAACACTGAGGTTTTTAGTACACCCCTACTTGGGTAACGCCTGAGCAATAGTTGGAACTTTTGCATCAAGAACTCCAAAATGCTCGGAATGAACGTGATGCTACACTCCAACAATTGCAAAGTGATGACAATAAGCTAGTTATGGTGGTAAAGGCCATTATCACTGCTCAAGAACAAGGCACACAGTCCAAGATTGGTGCTAGAAATTTCAAATTTTCTCAATTTGATGGACGAAAAGATGGCCAGTTTTTCCTTTCATGGCTTTCTCAATCTGATGATTTTAATTCGGACAAATCATATTCAGAAAAATGAGAAAGTGAAATTCGTTAATAATTATTTCATGCGTAAGGCCTAGTTATGGTGGAATGTTCTCCACCATAGCACTGACCGCCCAACCACATGGGATGCATTTCAAAAGAAGATGAAGGAGTTCTTCCTTCCTCCCCAATTCCGCTTACATGCTCATCGAGCATGGACAACTTTTGGATGGAAAGATGGAGATATTGTTTCGACCTACACTAAATGCTTTTGGCAATGTCTACTGGTTATTCGTTCGCTTGAAACGATTCCTGAAGATACCTTGCAAAGAAAGTATGAAGATGGTTTGGAGATGGTAATCCGAGCCAAGCTCAACACCCTACATCTTGCAACTCTCTATGAAGCTATTTCTTTTGCACATGATGCTGAGAAAGAGTTTTAGTCCATTACCAAAGCCATTCACTTATAAGAGACGTGTCAATGACAACCACCAATCGAGCCTAATTTTCTTTTCAAGCGTAATTTCACTACTTTTCAGCACCCCCTACTTTTCCAAGCCTTCCTCAATCCAATTTCTCACTAGCACCCAACACAACCCCGTTACACCCTACCAAACCTCTAACTGTTCAAATTACAATGATGGATGCTCAACAAAAGAGGCCCCATATCACTTTCTGGCATTGTGGTAAGTTTGGTCATACTAATGCTAAATCTAGGTTCCAAACTAATGAAATGAAGCCCATCGGAGCTCAAATACATAGCCTGGAGGTGGCTTCTAAAGACGTTCAACCTGATTGGACCGAAGAAGCACTAGAAAAGGATCTAGGTACCTTGGGTAATGCAATTTGTATTCATTCTTTACTTTGCATGCAAGGTACTATTAATGGTAAAGTTGTTAATATTTTACATGATGATGATAATTTGCATGATTTTATTTCTCATACATTAGTGTAAGATCTTCATTTACATCCACTCCCTTCTATGTATAAAGTTAAGGCTGCATTTCAAGGAAATAGATATAATGTTACAAGTGGAGTGCATAACATTTGGATTTGTATAGGTTCATACATAGATGAACATACATTCTTTATTGCTCCTTTGCAGTCCTATGATGTTATACTTGGTATGCATTTTCATCACCATTATAATGCATGCTACAATTCATGTATTGTTTTGGTCAATACCATAGTTGATTACACACATACTCTCCCTGATGCACATAAATCATTTATGGCTTCCTATAAGGATTGTTTTGTGGCTGATTTTCCTTCTAATCTACCACCTTCTACGGGATCTCTTGAACATAGTATAGACTTAGTTCCTGGTAGTTCTCCTCCCCATAAAGCACCTTATAGGCATGAACCTTTACATCAACAAGAAATAGCTAATCAAGTTAAACGACCTAGTTCTTCCCCCTTTGGAGCACTTGTTTTTTTGGTAGAGAAGAAGAACAAGACTTATAGAATGTGCATTGACTATAGATCACTCAATAAGATCACAATTAAAAATAGATATCCTATTCCTAGGATAGATGATTTGCTAGATAAACTTCGTGGAGCACATGTTTTTAGAAAAAATGATCTTAAATCTGGGTATGATTAGATACGCATGACAAAAAATGACATTTATAGGACTACCTTTAGAACTCATACTAGTCACCTTGAATTCATGGTAATGCCTTTTGGACTTACCAATGCACCTGCTACATTTGCACATATGATGAATAGCATTTGTTGGAAGCAACCAGAGGCCCAGACGACACGGAAGCATGTAACGACAGAGCAGGGAGCCAGCCGAATCGTTTTCAAATAATTATGTTTTCAAATACTTTCCAAAAACCTCCAACAGTGATTTTTATCACTATTGTAACATATGTAACATAGAAAACCCCATTTTGTAATCCATAGCTCCATTTTGTGCAAGCCGAGGAGTCCTCGAGCTTGAGGAGCTTAGGTAGAATGCGCGTACCAATTTTCGTTATTTTTAGATACTGTTTACCCTTCCAAATAGCATCTAGGACCTAATTTTTAACTATGCCGGTCACTAGATGTGAAATCGGTCAAAACTAGTCTAGAAACTATAAAAAGAGCTAGAGAGCTCATTTTTGAGGTTAGCTTGTTTGAGGTTAGAGTTCTTTTGAGCTTGTAATAGTGTTCTTGAGTAATAGAGCTAATTTCCCACCTTCCATTGTGTCTTGCTTGTCTCTTCGTAGTGTGTGTGTATGTGTGTGTGCATTTCTATGCTTCTCACCTTCACTCTCACTTCATCTCACATTCACGATCTTCATATCACTCCTATCTCTTCTGCGGATTGACATTAAGGAGGTGGAGCTTCTTAACGTGGTTCTCACCATTGTGCTAGAGCAACACCAAATTTGGCGCCGTTGCCGGGGATCGAGTCTAGGACGAATGTGTGATGGTAAGAGTATAGCAAGAAGTGGCGTTGGAAGGTAAAAATTTCAGTTTTTGTTGTTGTTTTTACTTAGTTTTTAGTGTTTTTCACCTCCCCCACACTCCATCTTCATCACCGCATCATCATCTTCATCTCCAAAAAAATCAGAAAATTCACCATATCCACCCATTCTCCTCATTTCCCCTCATTTGTGCATGCGAGAGAGTGAGAGAGAACTTTTGTGCTTGTGTGTACTTTTGTTTTCTTGAGTTTTCTTGCAGGTCCAGAGCTCCAGTGCATCAGGAAAGCTTGGAAAAGGTAAAATTTTCAGTTTCTGTCAGAAATTTCCGACTGTGTCAGACCATCGCGATGGTCTGCAAAGTTCGGAATTTGGAGAAGGCGACCACACCAGCGTGTAGACGACACCAGCGCCTCTAGGAATCCACAGCTGCATTCACAAAATTTGCATTTTGGTGGACCATCGCGACGGTCTCTGACCATCGCGATTGTGTCACACCATCGCGATTGGCTCACGCCATCGCGATGGCTTGGCCGGACCATCGCGATGGTCTCTGACCATCGCGATTGTGTCACGCCATCGTGATTGGCCCACGCCATCGCGCCGACGGTGCCACGTGGCAATCTAGACCATCGCGACGGTGCACTTCAGACCATCGCGACGCTTCAAAAATTCAGACCATCGCGATTGGCTCACGCCATCGCGCTCAGACCATCGCGCCCAGACCATCGCGACGGTGCACTTTCAGACCATCGCGATTGTGCATGTTGACCGTTGACTGACGCCATCGCGACGGTGCACTTTCAGACCATCACGACGGTCCATTTTCACGCCATCGCGACGGTGCACTTTCAGACCATCGCGATTGTGCAAGTTCACGCCATCGCGATTGTGCAATTTCACGCCATCGCGACGGTGCACCCTCACGCCATCGCGACGGTCCCAGACCATCGCGATTATCTCTGACCATCGCGATTGTGCACCCCCATCGCAAATTTTAGGGTTTCATTTTTTGGCCAATTTTGGGGCTATTTTTGGGAAATTTTTGGGTGATTAGACTCATAGGAGACCCCTTTGCTCATATTTGGAGAAAAACCTGTTTGTCAGTTTTTACCCCCCAGGGCCTGAACGGTCATAAATTTTTCATCCGAAGTCCGTTTTTTGAGCTTAATAGCTCGTTAGAAAGCTCTTGACGAGTACTACGTGACCTCAACTATTTTTTTCTTAAAGAATACATATATTTTTAGATAAGCTATTTTGAGGTTGACCTAGTTTGGGACTTGAAAGCCAGGGGCCCCTGCAAGCATTAAAAAGTTGGGCAAAAGGGAAGGGACTTAAAAGGTGTATGTACTTAAGTGCTTGATCATCCAACTGTGAATTGGTCTAATATTGGATTTTTCCAGGTCTAGCAAGGGCAATCAAAGACAACCAAAGCAAGGCAGTGAAGGGCACAAAGCTTGGGAAGCGCGGCTTCTTGGGCATCAGAGCAACCAGAAAAAGCTGACTCGAGGTTGGAAGATTACTCAACCCCCTCAGTCAATTCTTAGCTTAGGATAAACGTTAGCATTGTGGATTAAGACGATAGGAACGCCTCAAGTTCAAGAGAGTTAAAATTATCAAGTCAAAGACTACAAGTAAAGGTGTGTGACACGAAAACCTAAAGGAAAGAACCTAAGTCTGACGGAACGAGAACTCAAAATTATCACGGAAAGTCGAATTCCTGACGCATACATTAAGACAAGAATCTAAAGAAATCTAAAAAGAATCAAGAAAGTAATAACAAAGAATTGGTGACGATCTGAGCGTGTACTGAGTGTGAAAGGAAGAAAATTAATGAACCTTAGATCGGGCAAACATATAGGTAAGTCAGACCGACGAAGCCTTAGATCATCAGAGGCAAGTGTAAGAACTACTGCACGATCGTGGGCTCAACAATTGAACACTAGTTATCCCTACGAGAGCTCAGATACTAGTGATTCAGAAATGGCATTTAGCACAGAAAGACCAGAAGGAGGGTCGAATGTAGCCTATTTAGAAAAACCTGAAGGACCCTATAGAACACAACTAGAGTTTCTCCGAACCAACCGATTAGGTGCTCGCATCTATGAGGATGGTTTACGAAGGCAAGTGGTGCAAATGCACAACCCCGATCAACCCATTGGATTGGAATGTCCAGTGGTGAAATTCGAGAGAGACGCGTACATAGACAAGGAAGGAACGATGTACATCTTAAGTACACAGCCAAACAATACCAATGAGTTTGGCGTGATTCAACTAGAGACGGAAGCAAAACCTCAAGGAAAATAACCATTAGAAGAGCCTAGAACACCTAGAGGGAAATCTGTACTGACACGAGTACTAATCCCGGATTGGATCCCTCAAGACAACAGAAGCATAGAGTTGTTTGTAAATAAAGAAACTAATGAAGCCTTTTGGAGATACAAGACCGAGATACTTAGTGAGGTAGGTATCATCACTATATACGAATTCAGGGACCCCGATACACCTGGAAAGGTTGTATACCTGGATGAGACTTCAGAAAGAGTCTTTGTGGTACCCGACCGCGCTAAAAACACATACACATGGAGAGGAGAATTGGTATTCCCTCCATCTAGAACAAACATGAATACAAGTCAACAAGGGGCAGGAACATCCTCAGCCCATGGAAATCAAAGAGAGGGAAATAAAGAGAGACCAGAAGTAAGCTTCACTCATCCCATAGGGAGAGATAGAACAACCACGGACACTAATAGAGTGGATAGACAAAGAGATCATGGAATACCAGGTGGTAGAGATGATTTTCCTCTACCTAGACCACGTGAACACTCAAGAATATTGAGACCCACTCAATTAGTAAAATCAATGAAGAATTATTTTGATGGGACAGGAGATCCCTACGACCACGTCGCAGAATTCAAGCAAGTACTAAGAGCCGAACAAGTTGAAGACATGTTCACGCAATACAACGCATTTGGACTAACGTTAAAGAATACCGCTTTAACTTGGTTCCAACCATTGCAACAAAGGCAATTTAGAGACATCCATCACTTTTTAGAGTCATTCATCACTGAATTCTCTAAAAGTGGGATTAGACATGATACGTCTTTGTTGATTCATAGCTTTAAACAAACCCCTCAAGAAACAGTTAGACTCGCAGGACGTAGGTTTAGACAATATGTTGAACGATGTCCAATGCAAGAGCTACCTTCACAAGCTAAGCAAGTGTCATTGTTTCTAGATGGCTTGTTGAGCTCTAAACTACGCTCCTACATGTACCTAAAAGAACCCAGAACGCTAGAGCAATGTGTAAGAATTTGCATAGACATTGAAGACAACCTAGGAGACGAGTTGGAACTTTCAAAGGTCTATAAGGACTCAGACTGTTCATCTCTAGCATCCACGAAATTGTCTAGCTCAATAGAAGACCTAGCAAAAAAAGTGGCCCAGAAACTAGGAGTTTCTAGTAAACCTAGGGTGCTAACAAACAAGCATTGTTACACCTGTGGTGGTGATCATCTGGCAAATATGTGTCCCAATGCACCACAACCACAAGCCAACCCTAGTGGCCAATACTGTACAATTGAGAGAAGATACACGAATCATACAGCTCAGGACTGCCCGTACAACAAACAAACCGTGAGACAGAACTACCCGCAAGCATACGCACAGCCAGGTAGGTATCAAGGCCAATACAATGCTCAACCTTATTACTATAGGCCTCCTCAGAACTACCCATACCAGGCTCAACAGAGACCTCAACCTGTCTTAGCTCAGCAGCCACCCCCACCAGCGAATGTCATCTCAGTCAAATATGCTGCTGCAGAAGAGAACCTAAGTAGGGCCTTAGTGCCTTCTTCACCTTTGATCACAGAGAGTGACCCACACTCAAACAGTTTTGACTCTACGCATGTCGATAGTCCACCCGCATATTACACAGAGTCACCAGAACACGGGGAGACATATCATTAAGATAGTCCACCAGTGGAACCTAGTTGGGTGCCCGACTATGCTAATGTGATGTACACAAACCCAAATCCACGGCCCCAATTAAGACAACAGAGACCACAGGGCCCTAGAGGACCATGCTTTAGATGCCAAGGAGATCATTTCATAAAGGATTGTCCACACCCCCCGATAGCAGGACAATCACAGTACTATAACATCCAAGGCTTTTGTGCTGATTGTGGCAAAGAGCACATAATCAAAGATTGTCCTAAGAACCCTGTTAACGCTCTGAATGTGACACCGATCAACGTGATAGGTATTGTAAATAACGCAGATGGATCCAACCCTACATACGTGCCTATCCAAGCTATAACAAGAGCCCAGGCGCTCTTACAGAACCAAAAGCTTAATCAAGAGAAAGTAGCCGAAACCAGTGAAGTTGCAGAATCTAGCAGTAAAAAGACAAAATCTTGGAAAGATTCTAGAGAAAGAATTAAGAGAAAATGGAGTAAAAAGATAACGGAGTTGGAAGGAAGTTTGAAGGAATCTAGAGCCAAAATCCAAGAATTGACCTCACAGGAATTGAATCAAGAGAATCCAGCTCAGAAATCAGGAACAGTTTTAGCAGAACCCATACCAGAGAATCTAGACATGATGTTTCGTGCATATCAGGCTAGATTAAAAGAGGGACCTCAAGTAGCTGAAATGAGTAAGAACTACCCTCGAGCTGATCTAGAAATTGAGAGAACTAAACTTTGCATGAAGATGGTAGAATTAGCACAAGCTTTGTTCGAAGCCTCTAGATATCTTAATTGGAATAACATGGCAAAACCGGAATTGCATTTTCAAGGACTAATGGAGAGGCTAGAATATTTGATCGAAAGCAAAGAGAAAAAGGATCAGCCTAGGAACCCTATTGTCCCAGAGACACAGGAAAGGAATGCACCATCCCTGTCTCAAGTACCCAATACAGAAAGTCAAGACAATTTGTCTTCCATACATAGGTACTCACATGAATTTTTGAGAGAAATACAAGAAGAGAAATGGAGAAAGGAACAAGGAACCCATCCTCCTATTCAAGAAATAGATGACTTGCAAGAACAATTTCCCCAAGACATCCCCTCTATATACGATGATGTAGAGGAAGAACAACTGAGTGAACACACAAGATTTGAATCTAATTCTTTACAAGAATTACCTCCGTTCACAGGACCTTGGGAAGCAAAGTCTATTAGTATGAGAGCACCCACGATAATAGTGAGGAATGAAGAATCAGTAATCCCTAGAAACACGGAAGTGATCAAGAATACCAAAGTACAATGTAACCTTACTCTGGAGGAGTTATTGAAGGTAAAACCAGAATTGTGGAAGCATGTAGCAAATCAATTCCCCGAGCTTGCTACTACTCCCTCACCAATAGGATCACAAGATAAGGTACCAGAGATACCCGTAGAAAAGATTGGAGACGTGAGCGAAGGAGAGGAAGGTAACACTTATCTTCCGATAACCCATCAGGGCTACACCACGAAAGCCATCTTAGATTCAGGAGCCGGAGTAGCCATAGCTACCACCGCTTTATGGAAACGTTGGGGTAAGCCAGCATTAAGACCCACCAGGATGAAGCTACAAATGGCTGATGGACACATAGAAAAACCATTAGGCTTACTAGAAGGTATATCTCTCACCACTTGTGGTGTAGAATTTGAGCATACCTTTGCCATTTGTGACTTTGCAAAAAACCATGCTTATGAGATGATATTGGGACGACCATTCATGCATCAGTTGCAAATTGTACAAGATTGGGGAACTAATTCTTTGTACTTGCAACATTTAGGAGTGACTACCAAAGTCAATCTTAAAGACTATTCACATAGAGATGTACCCCCAATAGAATGGAATACCATCCATAAGACACCAGTAGAGATGGAATCTGTGCACTCATTAGAATCAGATCCTTCTTGGTTGCATGAGGATACTCATTTATGGATGTGTAAAGTAGCCAAACAAGAGGAAGAAAGGTTAGAAGCCAGGACCTTAGGTGCAGAACAACATCCACGAACCCTAAAAGATCCAGCCTATGCACCTGTAGTATTCCCAGACGAAGAGTTTGAACCCCATGGTTGGGCAGAAATCCTAGCAACCATGGATGTAGCCATTGTTGCGAACATTTGTTTTATGTAGGGTACAAGTTTCAAATTATGTAAATACCTTTGGGAAGTCTTCAAATACTTCAAGAAGGCTCATATTATTCATAAAATGTAGCAAAAATACCCCGTGAGTTCTAGAACATGGTGAGTCAAATTAGTGAGTCACAAGGGAGCTTCAGTGGTGTCCTAGTGGAAGGTCGATGTGGCTAGTTCTCAAAGTCCATCAATACTTTGCTTATTTGAGCACTTGAGTCATGTAATACCTCCATCCAAGTGTCTACCACGAATTTAGATGTATTAGGAAAGTTTTAGATTAGTTTCCCATGCTATAAAAAGAGGAGAAAAGTCATGATCTTGTGGGATGTCCAAGAGAGTCATATGTGTATCTCTACACTGCTGTAGTTTTGTATGCAGAGATTGCAGAGCTTGTATCTCCCTCATTATATATCCAAACTACATGTTTGATAGCTCATTGGAAAGCTCTTACTGTCTATTTTCATCTTGTAAATTTTCATAATCATTGGATTTGTGAGCTGAGAGCAATACGCTGTGCAAGTAGTGTGTGTTCTCTGTTTTTTATCCCTGCTGAAGGTCTCCATTAAACCTCAAACTTGCAGAGGTCATATCTCCTTGTGTATGTATCCAAATCATGTGTTCTTTGGCTTGTTAGAAACATCTCTGTTTCAAGGTCTCCATTAAAGCTGCATATTGCAGAGGTCATAGCTCATTGTGTATTTATCCATTTGACGTGTTCTATATCTTGTTGGAAAGCTCTTAGAGTCTAGTGTATGTGTGTGAAACAGTTTTGGAAAATTCCAAGTGAGTAAAGAGAAATTTGCTCTGCAAGAAAATTGGTCTGTGCATACAAGTTTGTGAAAAAGTCAACTAGGTCCTGTTGGGTTTCACCTACTTCTAGCTGTACTTTGGAGATCAATAAACTCCAACATTTTGTATGTGGTTGATACAAAGAAAGTATATATGTGATATGCTGAAAAGGTTTGGTATGCAGGAATGTAAATTTGTTTCTACTCCAATGGAATGTAATGTAAAGCTAAGCGCAAAGGAAGGTGATGAGTTGCATGATATGAATGTATATAGATCCATGGTAGGATCTTTGATTTATGCAACAAAAACTATACCTGATATATGTTATGCAGTGGGAGTATTGTCACAGTTTATGCATGAACCTAGAGTACCTCATATGCATGCAGCGAAAAGAGTGCTTAGATATTTGAAAGGTACCATGAACGAAGGATTATTTTATAGTCATGATGCTGATCTAACTCTTAAAGTCTTTAGTGATGCAGATTGGGCTGGAAGCAAAGATGACAGAAGATCCACAAGTGGATATGTGGTAATAGCAGGAAACAAGACATTAACATGGAGTTCAAAGAAACAACCTACAGTTGCTTTATCTTCTACAGAGGCTGAGTATAGAGGTTTAGCATTGGCTACTACTGAGGTTATGTGGTTTAAAAAGTTGTTTCATGACTTGAATGTGCAGGTTGATGTACCACTGATATATGGGGATAACTTGAGCAGCATTCATATGACCTCAAATCCTATTTTTCATGCTAGAACAAAGCATATAGAGGTTCACTATCATTATGTTCGAGAGAAGGCCATGAACAATGAAGTGCAGGTTTCTTTTGTTGGAACAAAGGATCAAGTTGCAGATATCTTCACCAAATCCTTGGATGGACCAAAGCTTCAAAGATTCAACTATATTCTTGGCATGAAGGAAATACCCTTTGAAACTTGAGGGGGAGAATGTTGCGAACATTTGTTTTATGTAGGGTACAAGTTTCAAATTATGTAAATACCTTTGGGAAGTCTTCAAATACTTCAAGAAGGCTCATATTATTCATAAAATGTAGCAAAAATACCACGTGAGTTCTAGAACATGGTGAGTCAAATTAGTGAGTCACAAGGGAGCTTCAGTGGTGTCCTAGTGGAAGGTCGATGTGGCTAGTTCTCAAAGTCCATCAATACTTTGCTTATTTGAGCACTTGAGTCATGTAATACCTCCATCCAAGTGTCTAACACGAATTTAGATGTATTAGGAAAGTTTTAGTTTAGTTTCCCATGCTATAAAAAGAGGAGAAAAGTCGTGATCTTGTGGGATGTCCAAGAGAGTCATATGTGTATCTCTACACTGCTGTAGTTTTGTATGCAGAGATTGCAGAGCTTGTATCTCCCTCATTATATATCCAAACTACATGTTTGATAGCTCATTGGAAAGCTCTTACTGTCTATTTTCTTCCTGTAAATTTTCATAATCATTGGATTTGTGAGCTGAGAGCAATACTCTCTGCAAGTAGTGTGTGTTCTCTGTATTTTATCCCTGCTGAAGGTCTCCATTAAACCTCAAACTTGCAGAGGTCATATCTCCTTGTGTATGTATCCAAATCATGTGTTATTTGGCTTGTTAGAAACCTCTTTAAGTCTAATTGTATTCTGGAAAGTTTCAAAGTCATTGGAGTTGTGAGTTAAGAGCAGTAGTCTCTGCAAGTGATGTGTGTCCTCAGGTTCATCTCTGTTTCAAGGTCTCCATTAAAGCTGCATATTGCAGAGGTCATAGCTCATTGTGTATTTATCCATTTGACGTGTTCTATATCTTGTTGGAAAGCTCTTAGAGTCTAGTGTATGTGTGTGAAACATTTTTGGAAAATTCCAAGTGAGTAAAGAGAAATTTGCTCTGCAAGAAAATTGGTCTGTGCATACAAGTTTGTGAAAAAGTCAACTAGGTCCTGTTGGGTTTCACCTACTTCTAGCTGTACTTTGGAGATCAATAAACTCCAACATTGGTATCAGAGCAAGTACTTGGAGGCTTGGAGAAGGTTATCATACCTTGACGAAGAATTTGAAGCTATCAAGGAAGCAGTTCATCATCAACACTACACAAAGGTAGAAGAAGATTGCAAGGAGGCATCTGAAGCAACATCCAAGCAAAGAAAGGTGCACATACCTCATTTACAAGGTAAATATTATATTTCTTCTCATCACACACATTGGAAAGGAGGCTTAAAGGAGGAAGCTTAGCATTTGTATTATGGGAGACCAACATGCACAAATAGAGAAGCTTGATAAGACCAATTATCAAGCATGGAAGTTTAGAATCACATCATACTTGCAAGGTAGAGGCTTGTATGGTTTGATTGACGGCATAGATATCAAACCCACATTACCAGAGGACCCAAATCAGCAACAATTGAGGGAGTTTAGACTTTGGAATGAGAGAGACAAAAGGGTTATATTCATTTTATCACAAAATATTCAAGATTCAATGGTAGGACACATACAAGATCTAGACACAAGTAGAGATGTTTGGCTTGCATTGGAAAGGTTGTATGCTACAGGTACAAGAGCAAGGAAGATTCAACTCAAAAATGAGTTGAATAACATAAAGAAAGATACAAGGACATCGGTCAATGATTACATATTGAAAGTTAAAGAGATTGCAGATCAACTAGGATCAATTCAAGCTCATGTGGAGGACGACGACTTGGTTGCACATACTCTCAACGGACTCAAAGATGATGAGAGATGGAAACCCTTCATTACTTCAGTTTATGTCAGAGGAGAATTACCAGATTTTGATCAACTTATTGCCCTCATGGTCACGGAGGAGATGAATCTAAATGGTTCTACTTCAAATCAAAAAGGATCTCAAGGACAAGCTCTTTATGTAGGATCATCAAGAGGTGGAAACAGAGGTGGAAGAGGTTCAAATAGAGGTCGAGGAAGAAGGAACGATGATCAAAGGACTTCAAGTGGCTTCTTCAACACAAGAGGAAGAGGAAGATCAAGCGCTAGAGGTACGAGAGGCTACTACAACTACAACCAAAGACAAAGGAGTGAAGATAATAAGAACAATTGCTATATATGTGGAAGGTATGGACACTATGCCAAAGATTGTTATCAAAATGAAAATAATCAAGGTGGTAATCAAAGAGGAGGCTATTCAAGAAGAGGTAAACAACAAGGAAATTATGCAGTTGAAGGTAAAAAGTGATGATTATGATTCTCTTCTTATGATGAATGTAGAAACTAAGATGAATTGCAATAGCGATGTATGGTATGTAGATAGTGGTTGTTCTAATCACATGTCTCATGATGCTTCATGGTTTTCTAATATGCATAATCCGTCATGCAAAGGTCATGTTGAAACAGGAGATGATACAACACATAAGATTATGCAGGTTGGAGATGTTGTTATGCAGGATAAGACCAAGACAAATTGCTTGAAGGATGTACTTTATGTGCCAACGATCACTAAGAATTTGATGTCGGTTGGTCAAATGGTAGAAAAAGGTCTACAAGTGAGATTTAATCATGCAGGTTGCTTCATTGAGGATCCAAAGCAAAGGAGGTTAATTGCTAGAGGTCAAAAACAAGGTAGATTGTTTACATTCAAGGTAAACCCAAATCATACAAACTATTTCTCTTATGGTATGCATCGAATAGCAGAGCTTGATCTATGGCACAAAAGGATTGGACACATGAATGTACACAGGTTAAAGGAGCTATCAAAGAAGAGGATTGTTGAAGGATTACCTGATCTTACTAAGCAACATATGGTGCATCTTTGTGAAGCATGTCAAATGGGTAAGCAGAGTAGACAACCTTTCAAGCATTCAAGCTATGTAAGTGATGGTTTGCTAGATCTCATACACACAGATGTGTGGGGACCTACTAAAGAGGCATCCTTGGTTGGTAATAAGTACTATGTATCATTCATTGATGATCATAGTAGAATGACATTTGTGTATTTTATTAAACATAAGAGTGAGGTCTTTGATTGTTTCAAGAAGTTCAAATCATATGTCGAAAAGCAAACAGGAAGGTATATTAAGAAGCTAAGATCCGATGGAGGAGGAGAGTATTTCTCTCAAGCTTTTACTGATTTTTTGTATGATGAAGGTATCAAAAGAGAAGTTACATGCAGGTATACTCCACAACAAAATGGAGTCGCAGAAAGAAGAAGCAGAATCATAGCAGAAGCATCTAGAAGCATGCTTAATGATATGTGTTTGCCTAATTATTTTTGGGCTGAAGCTGTTAGCACAAGTGTTTACATTATGAATAGAGTTCCGACTGCTGGAGTTCATCATTTGACACCATATGAGGTATGGCATGGAAGGAAACCAAGTGTAAGTCATTTGAAAGTATTTGGTTGTGTATGTTATGTACATGTACCTAGTGAGGTGAGATCTAAACTTGATGCGAAATCAGAAAAATGTATATTTATTGGTTATGCAGATACTCAAAGAGGATATAGATGCTATAATCCTCATACCAATAAGGTTGTTGTGTCAAGAGATGTAAACTTTGATGAATCACTTTCATGGTATGCAGATAAGAATTGTTTGCAGGTCATGGATGAAAATGAAGAAGGTGTGGTTGAAGGAGATGAATGCATAGTTCAGCCATCAGGAAGTTTGAATGATGAAAGGAGTGGTTTAGATGAAGAAAGAGGATCACCTTTCAATGGAAGATTAAGGCAAGAGTCACCTCCAAGTGTTAAAAGTAAAGGTAAACTCAAACTTGTTGAAGTTAATGATGAAGGAGAGGAAATTAGTGATGTATGTGAGTATGGAGAATCATCAAAGGTTCCTAATAAGAAAGGAAGAGCATCTACATTGGAGGTAAGAAGAACTTCAAGAGTAAGTAAGCAACCTCAAAGGTATACTTATGAATCTTTCATGAATACTCATTATGCTTTTATGACAAAAGTTGAGCAGGAAAATGAACCCACATGTTATGATGAGGCCAAAGGAGATGAAAAGTGGGAGAAAGCAATGAGAGAAGAAATGGAAGCACTACAGGATAACAAGACTTGGAATTTAGTTCCAAGTACACCAAAGCAAAAGGTAATTGGTTGCAAGTGGGTTTTTAAGATTAAAAGAAATAGTGATGGTAGTGTGTCTAGATATAAGGCTAGACTTGTAGCAAAAGGATATAATCAAACTCAAGGTGTGGACTATGAAGAAACATTTAGTCCAGTAGCAAATATGGCAACGGTGAGAACTTTGTTGGCTTTAGCTGCAAGTAAAAGGTGGAATATATATCAACTCGATATAAAGAATGCCTTTCTTAATGGTGAGTTAAATGAAGAAGTGTATATGTCACAACCAGATGGTTATGTGGATGCAAAATGTCCTAATCATGTATGCAGGTTAAAGAAGGCATTGTATGGTCTTAAGCAGGCACCAAGGGCATGGAATGCAAGGTTGGTAAAGTATCTTATGCTGCAAGGATACACAGCGAGTCATGCTGATCCTTCACTTTATGTAAAACATGTAGATGGCATGTGTGTCTATGTATGCATTTATGTGGATGACTTGTTGATTACAGGGAATGATGCAAAAGCAATTGATGAGATAAAAGGTAATTTGGGAAAGGAATTTAAAATTTCAGATCTTGGTTTGCTCAGATACTTTCTTGGGATTGAAATTGTGTATAGCGATGAAAATCAATGAAGAACAATGGACACCCCACTGTGACGAGGATGGCTATGACATTTCAGTTTTTACGATAGAGCCAATCATGTGCGATGCGATTTTAGAAGAGTGTGAACCTAACACTGATGCATTTGAGGATGCAAGTGATTTTGATTTAGAATCAATTATCATGGACTCTCCATTTGCATTAGAGGAAGAATATTTCTACAAAGTAGAGACTCACCCTCAGAGACACGAGGAAATTACGAATGAGGTGAGATTAGACACGGAAGTGACTACTAAGAGTGAAGGCAAGAAAAGAAAGAAGAAAGAAACCATGTCAGAAAAAGAAGAATCTTTGTTTGAAGCACCCGAGAACTTCAAGAAATATGAAATCAAAGATAGAAGAATCATGGTACGAATGCCTAATAGAAAGGCGAATGACGGACAAGTATATGATAACCGCGAGAAAACCAAGAAAATAATCGTAGCCATAGAAGGAGAGGAAGAAAAATGCACATACATAGGGCATGATTTGACAACTGAAGAAGAAGAACAGCTAGTTGCCCTATTACGCGAATATAGAGATGTCTTTGCGTGGAGTTACAAAGATTTGAAAGGAGTAGATCCAGATATATGTTCTCATAGAATCCCTATGACTCCAGATGCAAAACCGACAAGACAGAAACTGTACACGTACAATGATAACTACGCTGCGAAGATCAAAGAGGAGATAGATCGCCTGATAGAAGCAGGATTCATTTACGAAATTGAGCATACTGAATGGGTATCTCCCATTGTGGTAGTGCCCAAGAAGAATGGAAAATTGCGTGTGTGTATTAACCTTAAAAAGGTTAATGCCGCAACGATTAGAGATAGTTATCCTCTTCCTATCACAGAACATCTATTGGAAAGAGTTGCGGGCAAGGAAGTTTACAGCTTTCTTGATGGATTTTCAGGCTATAATCAAGTAGCTATTGCTCCAGAAGACCAACACAAGACGGCATTTGCCACTGAATGGGGCATATTTGCATTTCGTGTGATGCCATTTGGCTTAACAAATGCACCCGCCACTTTCCAGCGACTCATGTGTCATGTTTTTAAGGAATTTTTACGCAAGAGCTTGGAAGTTTATGTCGATGACCTATGTGCTCATTCAAATGTAAGACAGACACATATCCCAGAGTTAAGACAAATATTTGACAAATGTCGAGAGTATCAGGTTTGTTTGAACCCAGAAAAATGCGTTTTCATGGTCAGACAAGGCAAAATTCTAGGACACATTGTGTCAAAAAATGGAATCTCTACGGATGAAGAAAAGGTGAAGGTAATTGCAGATTTACCTAGACCAACTAATGTGAAAGAGGTACAGGCATTTATGGGCCATTGCGGATATTATAGGAGATTCATACACATGTATGCAATCATAGCCAAGCCTTTGTACTCTCTTTTAACCAATTTTGAATGGACAGATGAATGTGAAAATTCATTCAATGAACTTAAACGACGCTTGTGCTCAACACCTATATTGACTACCCCAGATTGGAGTAAGCCATTCCATGTACATGTGGATGCATCCAATTACGCCATAGGATGCGTGTTAGCACAACCCACGAATGAAGGTAACATAGATCTCCCCATAGCTTACGCGAGCAGACAATTGAACGCAGCAGAAAGGAATTACACCACGACGGAACGAGAAGGATTAGGGATGATCTACGCAGTAAAGAAGTTCAGGCACTACTTGTTGGCCAACAAATTCAAGTTCTTTACGGATCATCAAGCCCTATTGTACTTAGTCAACAAACCTTATAACACAGGATGATTGATACGTTGGTTTCTATTACTCGTGGAGTATGATTTTGAAGTCGTAGTTAGGAAAGCAAAGACACATCTTAGAGCTGACCACCTTTCAAGATTAACCTCAAGAGAAGCTCCTCAAGGAGTAGCGGATGAATTACCAGATGCATACTTGTTTAACCTTGAGATAGCACCAGAATGGGCTAAGCCTATAGTCCCTATTCTCACATATGGACCCAAGAATCCTAGGTTAAAGATCAAAGAAGGAGAGATTACCAAGTCCCAAAGATACCAAATACTGGCAGGAAGCATATATAAACAGGATAATCAAAAGATTCTTGCTTGTTGTGTAGATGAATCAGAACATGCGAATTGGTTGCAATTAGCACACATAGGTGCATTAAAGCAACATCATTCAAAACATCGAACATTACAGACTCTGCATAGATTAGGAGTATATTGGCCTAGGATGGAAGCAGATGTCTACAGGTTGTGTAAGGAATGCCATGTTTGTTGTGAAAGACCACCAGTAGAGCATGCTACATTATATCACGTGTCTCTCACACCAGACTGGAGTGAACAATTAGTGACATACTTGAGGACAAACACATTCCCTCAAGGCATGACCTTAGCTCGACAACGCAGTCTAGAGCAGGAAGCTCAAGATTATTCACTTATTGGCGATAAACTATACAAAAGAGGACGAGATGGATATCTAAGACAATGTGTTCATGAGAGCGATTATCCGAGCATACTAGAGACTGCACACCAAGGTGTTGCAGGAGGTCATTTTGGACCCGATAGGATAATCAAAGCCATCCTCTTTGCAGGATTATGGTGGCCCACTCTTCACATGGATGCTCATACCTATGTCAAGAGATGCGATGTGTGCCAAAGAACTCAGTTTCCTACTCGCAGAGATGAAATGCCATTGAAACCCATGATGGGCGGACGTGCATTTTCTAAGTGGGGTATAGACTTTGTAGGACCCATTAACCCCCCTGCAAAAGGTACACATGCGGAATACATTATTGTTGCGACAAATTATCTTACGAAATGGGTAGAGGCAAAAGCCACGAAAAGAAATGATGCACACACAACTGCAAAATTCTTATTTGAAAATGTCTTTACAAGATATGGACTGCCTATAGAGTTAGTGGGCGATCGAGGCACTCACTTTCTAAACCAAGTCATTGAATATTTGTTACAGGATTTTATGGTGATTCACAAGAAATCTGCACCATATCATCCTCAGGCCAATGGTCAGGCTGAAAGCACTAATAAGATCCTTTGTAACGTACTGACGAAACTCGTGAACAACAAACGTTCAGATTGGGACAAACAGTTACACCACGCTGTTTGGGCATATCGAGTGGCCTACAAGACCGTACTCAATGCAACTCCCTTTCAGATGGTTTTTGGTCAGAATGCTGTGCTTCCTTTGGACTTCTTGATACCGACCCTTAAGGTTGCACAAGAACATAAGTGGACCGGCCATGAATTATCAGCGAGAATAATGGACTTGGAACGATTAGGAGAAACTAGGCTAAAGGCAGCAGCAGGAATATATGCAGCGAAGAAGCGACAGAAAGCATATTTTGATGCACATGTGAAAGATAAAGGCCTAAAAGAAGGAGATTTAGTTCTCGTATATACGTTAAAGCAACACGCACGTAAGTTAGAAAAGCGAGGTTATGGACCTATGATCATTAACAGACTCTCAACAAGTGGAGCAGTACAGTTAGCCACTTTAGAAGGAGATATAATGCCTAATTATATTAGTGGCTGTAGAGTCAAGCTATATCAGGAACCTCTTACTGAGGATATGCTTAGACGACTCACGTGGGCAAAGAAGCGTAAGGAGGAAGAAAATAGAATACGAGCGGAAGCTTAGGCAGAAGCAATAGAACGCATTAAACGCATGAAGTTGAGAAGACAAGGACTAGGGAGAGAGCAGTATAACCATCTGGATACAACACCCAGATATCCCATGGCCATGTGTCAAGTAAAGTCAACCACTCATCCTAGTATAGTGGACAGGAGACCATTCATTACAGTCAGGCTAGAGCACGCAACCCTTGCCAAGAGCTCAGGGCTTTAATTGATTCAGGTGCTACGACTAGTGCGATTAGATGGTCCCACTATAAGGATTCAGGAATAGAAATGCGGCCAATTGAGGCATACCTCATAGGGCTAGGAGGCATGGAAACCCCTTGCATGGGTGAGGTGGACCTTCCTATCCTCATTAAGGATGTGACCATGACAGCGAAGCTACTAGTATGCCACGATGACGACCTGATAGAACCCCTAATCCTTGGCCAAGATTGGCTATACGATCACTCAGTGGACCTAAATCTTAGACAAGGCTCCATACAAATCGGAACCTCAGAGCAAAAGCGAGTGATACCGCTTGACTTCCTTAATTACATTCCGATTGAGGTTTGTAACCCTAGACCCTATGAAACGCATGCGACGGAAGACCGGAAGATCTTGGGTCAGACCAGTCACGTTACGTCTACACCAACCCACTCGGGCTTGGCTAGGGACAATTGTCAATCAGAAGGATGACAGGAAATCTTCCCTGGGGCTTCCTGCAAACTAGAGAGGGCAGCTACCCAACCGCTAGGGCAGATGAACACAATCAGCGGTCAGGTGGGTTGCATCAGCGGCCAAATGAGCACAACACCCTGCGGTGCTCATCCTTCCAAACTTGTTGCGGACTAGCCTAGATTAAAGATGAAGAACGAATCACTTCCTAATGGGCAGGTCACGCAAGTGTTGGATCTCCCTTCTTTTCCAAAGCAGAGCGTCCAAGGGACCTCTCAAACCCAACCTCGAAGGAGTCAACCACAACAGAGGAACCCAGACCAACGACACCACCAGACAAGGCAAAGAAAGCAGCAGTATCAACATCACAGAACAAGTGGCACAAAACAAATATGGGTGCCAAAAGGACAGCAACCACAGGCTATTGGCAACACTGCAGAAGAGAGCAGGACAAAGTTTCAACAGAAGCAGAATCAGCATCCAAAGTCCCCTCGATCTTCTTCCCCAAGTTCAAATACTCGACAGATTTGGATCGCCAAGAAATACCTTATCCATAGACCCACACCCATGCAGATTTGGATACCCAAACAATGTATTATATCTCAACCCTCAAGCCATGTAATATATACCCCTCAGAAACCTTTTCATCCTTCAATACCACCAAACCCGATACCGCTTTTTGTTCCTCAGCAGAAACATACCACCCACTCCAAGACTCTTAGGAAATGGATACCTAAACGTATCCAAACATCTTCTTGTACCCCCTTATCTAACAATTCTCCCGCCCCGTTTAAACTCCACCCTTGTACTAATTCACCCTCAACCAAACCTTCTATAAATTCATACACCCAAACCCCACATCATGCATAATAAAAGCTCATCAAGAAATGTATGCATAATCTGAAGCATGTAGGCGTCTAGAGACCTGCATTAGCTCTACAAAAAGATCATTGCATCAATCACTTCATGACACTTGGCTACACGGGTTACACATCGGTTATGGAAAGGGATTGCGGTCTCACCTTAATGGGATCATAATTAATTTCCATCCTAATGTGTTAATCTTTTGTAGCAGATCCTTTCCATTAGCTCACCAGTCATCATGCAAACCGAAGCAGGACCATCGGAAGCAGGCCCCAGCATGGCTGCGGTGCCCCTCAATGTTTTACGCACAGAATCCCACCCGACCGCTCCACCGCCAGAGTTCCAAGGATTTTCGAGACCCATGCCAATCGATAACCCACCTATGGGATACACAGAGAAGATACACCGTAACTCTCACTGGTTCCAAGGCCTAGCAGGACCATTAGCTGATGCTGACTTCATTTTTGAAGCAAATATGACATTTGATGACCGCACATGGGGCAAGTATCAATTCTTCTCAAGAGAATTCGAAGGCCTACAGAACACTCAGGACTTAACTCATATTTGGGCTAGAGCCGGCTTTACGGAGTATTTCAGTGATCCTCTGCCCAAACCTGACTTTTATAGGTGTTATTACTTAATCACCACTTTGCTGGCCTCAGAGAATAAGGACATCCCAGGAACCTTTATTTTGCCTTCTTTAGTGGATGATCCACCTTACAAAAGATTTTATCTTTCAAAGGATTTAATCAGAGCGGCCATCAAGATTCATGGAACACACACTCCAACGGAGAAAGAACGGCTAGTCCCAGACCAGATGAAGCGTGGTGACGTAACTAAGTGGGAGGATATTTCTGCTATAACACCTGAGCTCTCTAAGCCATTACGGATATGCATGCAGCACTTTGCTTTCCCAGCTCAGGATCGTTTTACCATGCCCCACAAGAGAATCTGGTTTGGATTATACTTAGCATGTTCTGGACCGCAAACAGTTGATCTAGCTAGCTGGATAATTGATCAGCTCTATTTGGCACAGCATAGATGGGAGCGAAAGAAGGTAATCAATGGGTGCTGCGCCCTCACCAAGATCATATATATGTGCTTGGCGTATGACTTACCAATTGAGCGTGCCATGACCAGTGAGGAACTGAAAGCATTCAAAGGCACCACTAGGAAGGCTAGAAAGTCTAGCATAGGCAGAGCCGGAAAGCGGATGAGAGGTACTATCCCGTGCCTACAAGTCCCAGCATCACCCTCTCCACAACCATCGCCAGAGCAGTCACCAACAGCAGCCACTCCCACAGTACAACCTATCCGCATAAGGTTATCTAGACCAGTGGTAACGAAGGGCACCACCAGTACTCTCGCACCCCAAGCAGCCACAACCACAGAAACTATCACCACAGCAGCTGAACTTCCCACCACTATCGATGCGGAAGCTTTCTCTTTTCCAATACCGCATTTAGAACCAGGACAAGCAGAGCCACTGGACCAAACATTTGATTTTGAGATGCCCGATGCATTCTCCAATGAGTTCCAGTTTTCAGAAGGGCAAATGTTTTCTCAAGAATTTGAAAGGCCTAGCTACCCTACCACACCCAGGGATCAGCCACAAGGACAGGTCGTGTCCAGCTCCGATGATGAAAGGACAGCAACCGATGACGACGAAGGAGACGACGAAGCTAGCCAGGGAACACATGAATCCCAAGAGCAGGAACAGACAGATGGCCAAGGCCAACAAACCGACACACATGGCGATACAAGTACCTATGAAGATGAAACTTATGAGGCAGCAGCTTACACTCTAGTTATCAAGAAGCTGTATAGAACTATGGAAAAAGTTTGGGCACGCAAGAAGCTGACAGAGGAAGAGAGACAAAAAATAATAGAACAAGAACTTGTCACAGGCGGATTCGAAGACGCATATATCAAAGGATTCAAAGAATTAGTCCAATCAGTAGGCTCCAACGAGGCACTCAGGTACTTGCAACGAAAACCACTGCCACAGTTTGACCCCCGCAGAGTACGACTACTTTCAAAGCCCGGCGAATACATTCGTGTACCAACCAGAGCACAATCTTCAGAACAAGCCAGGGAGGCATGCCTCGTCCCCGAACAATCATTGGCCGTAGAAACCATCATTGTAGATTCCCCACCTCGCGCTACAATTGTACCTACCTCAGTAGTCACTGAAGTACCGACCACCCCAACCGCCCCTCTCTCACCACCCGTCCATCCAGCCTCCCCTCTTCACCCTCCTTCCCCGAGACCCACATCTTCATTTGCCGGTGGTGTTGCAGAAACCTTCTTTACGACCACTCACCCCACAATTCCCGCGCCCATTAGCCCTAATCTACCCCTTCCCACACCCACCTTTTTATCCAACCCATTCCTTCATCAATCTTTTCCATCTTTCCCCACAACTCCAAGACCCCTTTTCCCATTCCCCCCGCCATTAACCTTCTCCCCCGTCTCACCTCCCCGACCCACTGTAACCCCTCTTTCCCCTTTCCACCAAGCTGCTCCAGCCAGCCCCCCTGTAAATTACCCCTCAACCTTTGTAAATCCCGTATTTACACCAACACGAGTACCCACAATCACACCCATATTCACGGTCACCGCACTAGATACGTCCACTGACATGGACATCTCACCACCCACTGCACCATCGCTCACTTCACTCACGGCACAAACATTTTTAGGCACATCACAATTTTCAACAATCACTACATCATCCACCTTCCCATCCCCATTCCCCGTTCCCGTTGCATCCACACAAACTGCATCTTCATTTAGCACCCCGTTAATACTATCACCCACTGTAGATAATGCATTCCGACAGATGTTCATATGTATGACGCAAGTAAGAGATGAGTTCACATCTCTTGGTGATAATTATCAGCAGCTGCAGAGGACAACCAATGACTTACAGTCGTAGCTTAATTTATTGTCCATTGAGAATGCCTCTCTGAACACCCGCTACCAAGAATTACGTGAGGCTTATCACAAATTGGAACTAGAAAGTGAAGAAAAGACCAAGGAAGCCACGGCTGACCTGGATAATTTATTAACAGCCCAGACAGTCCGCAATGCAACGCTAACACGAAACATGGGCTTACTACGAAGACACCTAGCAGTCGCCAAGGAAGAAAACCAGCGCTTACAGGATCAGAACCGAGAAAACTTAGAAGCAGCGCTCGACCACCCAGACCAACCACTCAGTCCTAGCAGGTTCAAAGCCATTCCTTCATACTCAATGAGGATGCTGCTAGACGATCATGTGATATTGCTAGATGAATATGACCGCATGAACGAGGAGTTATAGAAACTCAAAGAAGATCACAAATTACTCCAGTTACGAGAACCGGCACACCAAGACGTACCAGCACCTGTGGACCCCTCTCCTGACCTCCTAGAGGAACTCAACTCATTACGGGCCCAGGTATCGACCCTTGAATCAAGGATTGCAGTATACGAAGCGCCACCAAGGCCAGATTCCCCACCTGAGCTTCCAGCTGAGGAAGAAACGGTCACCATCCCGGTGGAGGAAACGTTTGAAGAAGCATACGAGCCACAACCCATCCCAGGCGGACGCGTCACGGCCGAAGGTCAGATGACGTACGAACTTCCGACCCCCGCGTGGATGAAGACTATTGAGGAACTTGGAACAACGCACTCAGCTAGAGTAGAGGCACAATTACATGCCATGGCGATGATAGAAGAACGAATATTACAGTCTCCATTCTTTGCTCAATTGGCCCCGCGACGATACATATCTGGGCACGAGCTACAGTATAAACCGTACTTCATGTTAATGGCCGAATACCAGTTAGCCATTGAGAAAGAGACAGGTAAAAAACCATCGCATGCAACTCAATTCGAGGCGGCTGATTTGCTACTAGATGCACAAAAAGGAAGGATCTATCAACCAGAGTGGCGAAAAAATTTACTACAGCAGTATCCAGAGATGATGAGTACATGGGTAAAGGCACCTTTGCACTTGAAGTACAATCCATGTTGGGGACCAGTGCCACGACGCCGCTCCTGGACTGCCTTTGCTATTAAGGTACAAAACAATAAGCAGTGCCAAGACTGGTTGAATTACCCCTATTTTAAGCCACCCATTGAGTAACCAACTGTTGGCTACATGATGGCTACAATTCGCCACTGGCTCCCTAGATTAAAGCATATGGATGATATAGCGGCGCATATGACTGTCAAAATCTTTGACATGATGCAAATGATTTTTAAAGTCTTCTGACGCGTCAAGGCACCCCATGTCAACACCCCGGGCTTTGAGCATGGCAATTTTGATCTGGTATATGATATGAGTACAACGCCATCGCTACGAGTTTGTTATGCCTGGCACTGCAGAATAAAGTACCTACCGGCGTGCTACAAGCAGACATTCGAAGAGATGTTCACAACCGGTTTTTGGGAATACCATTCAAAGGTATTCATAAGCAGGCCTACTCATTTATTACAATTATTTGCCTGTGAACGAATGGTCTATTCCACACATTATCAGCTCCCGCCACCGGAAGAACCGCAACCAATCGACTGGGAGAAACTCGAGGCCGACCTGGCCCGAGGCATTCGTATCTCCGAGCACACCCTCGCTCAAGACCTACTACAGAACTATATCCGGCAGACCTCACAGCAAGGTTCTGTCAGGGACGACAGAAGCGAGAGGGAGGGGGGTGTTGGAAGCAGCCAGAGGCACAGATGACACGGAAGCATGTAACGACAGAGCAGGGAGCCAGTCGAATCGTTTTCAAATAATTATGTTTTCAAATACTTTCCAAAAACCTCCAACAGTGATTTTTATCACTATTGTAACATATGTAAGATAGAAAACCCCATTTTGTAATCCATAGCTCCATTTTGTGCAAGCCGAGGAGTCCTCGAGCTTGAGGAGCTTAGGTAGAATGCGCGTACCAATTTTCGTTATTTTTAGATACTGTTTACCCTTCCAAATAGCATCTAGGACCTAATTTTTAACTATGTCGGTCACTAGATGTGAAATCGGTCAAAACTAGTCTAGAAACTATAAAAAGAGCTAGAGAGCTCATTTTTGAGGTTAGCTTGTTTGAGGTTAGAGTTCTTTTGAGCTTGTAATAGTGTTCTTGAGTAATAGAGCTAATTTCCCACCTTCCATTGTGTCTTGCTTGTCTCTTCGTAGTGTGTGTGTATGTGTGTGTGCATTTCTATGCTTCTCACCTTCACTCTCACTTCATCTCACATTCACGATCTTCATATCACTCCTATCTCTTCCGCGGATTGACATTAAGGAGGTGGAGCTTCTTAACGTGGTTCTCACCATTGTGCTAGAGCAACAGCATTTTTCTTGATTACCAAGCTTTTGTTCTTCTTTTCCTTGATGATATACTTGTCTATAGTGAGAATGAAAATGACCATGAAAATCATTTAGCAACTCTCTTTAATGTTTTATGCAAAAAAAAACTTTATGCCAATCCTAAAAGGAGTTAATTCTTTCAAAAAGAGTTAGAGTATTTAGGCCATATTGTTTCTAGTCAAGGCATTCATGTAGATCCAAAGAAAATTAAACTAATTGAAGAATGGCATGTACCTCAATCTGTGAAAGATGTACGCTCTTTTCTTGGGTTAGGTAGTTTTTATCAAAAATTTGTAAAAGTATTTTCTTGTTTAGCACTTCCACTCACATTATTATTGAAGAAAAAGTTAAAATTTGCATGGGTATTAGCACAAAAACAATGTTTTGCAATCTCAGACATGTGCGTTCTCATGCACCTATTTTGTAAAGGATGTGTTGGAGTGCCCTGTGTGTTGGAAAGGATTCACCAGTGGCTCTCAGCTGCCTTATGTTCTTTGTTCCTATCATGCAGGTTGGTGCAGAGGGCAAGCTGGAAGTTTGCATACAGGAATTTCCAGACAATGATTGCTTGATCATGATCAGAATCTTGGTGATGCATTAGTTGACATGTTACACCATGCATGGATATGGAGAAGAGGCTTTGTGCCTTTACAATGAAATGCTTTTGGGAGGTCCCATAATGTCTTGATAGAATGCATGAGTGTGATGTCTTTGCAAACTCTATCTCTCTTTTATATGAGTACAAGCTTGTGGTAACATGAGAGCTTTAGATAAGGGTAGATAAATTCATGCTGAAATAGAGAGGTATGGGTGGCTCAGAAGGGATGGCCTTGTTGACAATGCATTTATTCATATGTATGAAAAATCTGGTTCTCTCTTGGATGCATGACGAGTACTTGATATCATGCCCATCCCCGTATTCTCTGAGTTAGCGTCAATGGGTCAACTGCTAATCAATTTATCACAACAACTCCCTGCGCAAATGAAGCAAGTAACATAGAATATTCGCAATGAATTCCAACATAAAGTAGATCTACTGGAGGCCGACATTAGCCCCCTACAGGAAGAATTACTAGTAGCCAAAGCCGAAAACCAATCTCTACAAGAACAGCTGAAGGAGTTACAGGCCAGAATTGCCGAACAGGAAATGGTTACCAGACAGAGAGATGCAGCGGTGACTGAGCTCACAAAGAAAGAAGAATCATTACAGAATGCAAATGCCGAAATCAATAAAATGAAACAAGAGTTACAGGACAAAGAAGATGCAAGAATCGCATTAGGAAATCTGCTCGAAGAAACCAGAGTTCAACTAGACGAAGTGGTACAAAAAGGCCAAGAACAGTACGATCTGGCGATGAAAACAACCGAAGAACTCCAGAAATGTAAGATAGAATTCGACAAGGTAAACAACATTCTACGGCGAAAACTGACATTAGAAGCACAATTACAAAAAGTAATAACAGATCTCCGAAGAGAAAGGGATGCATATTCCAGAACCATACAGTTTCAGAATCAAGAGATCGAAAGAAGGGAGAATCAGCTGGAAATCAGAAAGAAAGAGTAAGCAAGATGGAGAAACAAGTGGCAGAAATGAAAGTTTCCAGAGATGCGGCCCTATCGAACGATTTCTACCTACAAGAAGCCTTTCTGCAGACGCAAGCAGAAATTTTGCTAACCAAAGCTATAGCTTTAAGTTCTGTAAGAGTAGATGCACAACTAGTAGAACCGAATACTCTCAAACAGCTGTTAGAAACTTTAAAGAAAAAAATCGCCCGAACCTTTAGATTAGCCAGAAACATGTATTTAGATGGAATTATAGAAGAACAATAATTTTGTAAAACCTACGGGTTCGAGTCCATCGTGCGTGCTAGAGTGTTAGTCGGCCGCCGGATTGGAAGTTGTAAAATTGAATCTTTTGTTTGCACGCACGAAAAGTTGTTACACTGACAATTGTAATCTTTTATATAAAGCAATGAAAAGAGATGCTCAGTGAAGATTCGTGGAATCACCAGACTGTCCGTCTGGGTGATTGTCTGAACGTTGCTGTAGCGTTGTTTGTCTAATTTCTGAGTACTCTGAGTATACTGTGCATATCCGTGTTGTTGTCTATCGATCTCTGTTGCGATTGTGAGTTTCATTTACATACGGTAGAACATTGTACTGTTGTTTGAGTAAGTCGTTTGCGAGTCTCTATTGGGATTGTTGTGTTAGTTCGTGTATCGTGTTGTTATTCTTTCTTGAAATGGTCTGCCAGTGTTTGGTGGAGTCTGTGTAGCTATGGTAGCTTTTCTGGTATTCGGGTTTGTATTGTGTTGTCTTCAATATTGAGGTCTATGTTCGTACGACAAAGATTAAGCTACGGTAAGAGCCGTCCTAAGTTGTGTACTGAATCTTCAAGCAGTGTGTGTCTGTAACTGTTGAGTCCTTCTGTGTCTTCGGTTGAGTTTGACTATGAGCACTGTTCGGTGAAGGTTGAACTACTGCTATTGTTCCTAATGTTATTGCAATGTGTATTCAGAAAAGGGTCCGAGGTAACTCAGTATCATGATACTAATCGTCTGATATAGTGTGTTTGGCGAACCTTGGAAGAATTAGAATAATGAACCATAAAGATTGAGAAGGGTATACCAATTCATGATAGAAGTCTTGAATATTAGTATATTGTGGTGTGAAGTCATTTTGGGAAACAAGCATAGGGCCTCTGTTTTTACAGACCCCTTCCACTCCCAAGAACCCAACAACGTTTAAACGCACTTTTGACAGTTAGAACAGTGCATTAACTTGAAGAAGGTTAATGCAGCCACTATTCGAGATAACTATCCGCTGCCTATCATTGAGCATCTATTAGAAAGGGTAGCAGGCAAGGAAGTGTACAACTTCCTTAATGGATTCTTTGGCTACAATCACATATCCATTGCTCCAGAAGATCAGCATAAGATAGTTTTTGCCACAAAATGGGGCATATTTGCTTTTTGAGTAATGCCATTCGGGCTTACCAATGCGCCCGCTACCTTTAAGAGACTGATGTGTCATGTATTTAAAGAATTCCTGCAGGAAGAATTTAGACGTCTATGTTGATGATCTCTGTGATCATTCCAACTTTAGACAAACACATATACCTGAACTCAGGCAAATCTTTGACAAATGTAGAGAATATCAAGTCTGCCTGAACCCAAAAAAGTGTGTTTTCATGGTCAGGCAAGGCAAGATTGTAGGACACATAGTGTCAAAGAACGGCATATTCCACTGACGAAGACAAGGTGAGAGCTATTGCAGAATTACCTAGGCCAAAGAATATCAAGGAGGTACAAGCTTTCATGGGGCATTGTGGTTATTACCGATGTTTTATACACATGTACGCCATCATTGCAAAGCCTCTATACGTACTTTTGACCAATTTTGAGTGGACTCATGAATGTGAGAAATCTTTCAATGAGCTTAAACGGCGATTATGTTCAACACCAATCTTGACTACACCAGATTGGAACAAGCCCTTTCATGTTCACATTGATGCATCCAATTATGCTATTGGATGTGTAGTTGCACAACCTATTGGCGAAGGTAATATGGATCTTCCAATTGCCTATGCTAGTATACAATTGAATACAGCTGAATAAAACTATAAGACCACCGAACGAGAAGGATTAGGCATGGTATATGCGGTTGAAAAGTTTAGACACTATTTGCTTGCAAATAAGTTTAAATTTTTTATTGATCATCAAGCACTGTTGTACCTGGTAAACAAGCCATGCAATACAGGTAGATTAGTAAGATGGTTTCTCTTGCTAATGGAATATGACTTTGAGGTTGTGGTGAGGAAAGACAAGACTCATTTGAGAGGATACCATCTCTCTAGGCTCACATTTGGAGAGGCCCCACAAGGAATATTAGATGACCTTCTTGATGATTACTTCTTTACTTTGGAAGTTGTACCTCAGTGAGCTAAGACGTTGGTGCCACTATTGACATGCGTGCCTAACCACCCAGTAATAGACACTCAAGATAGGGAGGTAGTAAAAGCCCAAAAGTACCATATCATGGCATGAACTATACACAAGCATAGAGATCAAGGGATATTAGCTTGTTGTGCGGAGGAGGATGAGTAAGCTAAATGGTTGCAATTAGCACATGCAGGTGCATTAGAGCAACACTACTCAAGGCAAAGGACTTTATAGACACTAAGGAGACTTGGAGTGCACTGGCCGACCATGGAAGCAGACGTCCATAAGTTGTGTAAAGAATGCCCGTTTTGTCGTATTAGACCACCTGTGGAGCACAATACACTGTACCAAGTGTCGCTAATACAAGATTGGAGTGAACCGTTAGTAGCCTTTCTGAGGATGAAAACATTCCCTCAAGAGATGACTTTGCCTAGGCAAAGAAGTTTAGAATGAGAAGCCCTAGACTACTCACTCATTGGAGATAATTTATACAAACGTGGTAAAGATGGTTACCTCAGATTATGTGTCCATGAGAGTGAATATCTTAAGATCTTAGAAACTGCTCACCAAGGTGTAGCAGGAGGGCACTTTGGACCAGAACATGTGATTAAGGCAATCCTCTTTGCAGGCTTGTGGTGGCCAACCCTTCACATGGATGCACATACTTATGTGAAGCAATGTGATGTTTGTCAACGAACTCAATATACTATATGCAAAGATGAGATGCCACTGAGATCTATGATGGGTGACGTGCATTCTCTAAGTGGGGAATAGACTTTGTAGGTCCTATTAATCCCCCATCCAAGGGTTCACATGGTGAATATATCATTGTGGCCACATACTATTTAACCAAGTGTGTAGAAGTAAAATCCACAGCTAAGAACGATGCTCAAACTACAGCTAAGTTCTTATTTGAGAATGTCTTCACTAGATATGGGCTACCTATAGAGCTAGTAAGTGATAAAGGCACTCACTTCTTGACTGAAGTCCTTGGAAATCTTCTCCAAGAGTTCTTGGTGATACACAAAAAGTCTGCCCCCTATCATCCACAAGCCAATGGGCAAGTCGAAAGCACCAACAAGATTCTATGCAATGTGCTGACCAAATTAGTGAATAATAAACGCTCTGATTGGGATAAATAGTTACACCATGCTGTTTGGGCATACCAAGTTGCCTATAAAATGGTACTCCAAGCCACACCCTTTCAGATGGTATTTGGCCAAAATACAGTGCTACCATTGGACTTCTTGATACCTACATTGAAAGTAGCACAGGAACATGCGTGGACAGGTCATGAGCTCTCTTCAAGAATCTTTGATCTTGAACGGCTAGGTGAAACGAGACTAAGAGCTGCCGTAGGGATTTATGCAGCTAAGAAGAGACAAAAGGCATACTTTGACGCCCATGTGAAGGATAAAGGCTTGAAAGCAAGAGACTTAGTTTTGGTGTACACCCTGAAGCAACATGCAAGAAAGCTAGATAAGCATGGTTATGGACCTATGATCATAAATAGGATCTCAACTAGTGGAGCAGTTCAATTAGCTACACTAGAAGGTGATGTTCTCCCTAGTTACATTAGCAGATGCAGAGTCAAATTATATCAAGAACCCCTCACTGAGGAAATGTTCAATCGACTCAACACTGCCAAGAAACGTAAGG
Source organism: Ceratopteris richardii (assembly GCA_020310875.1). NCBI lineage: Eukaryota > Viridiplantae > Streptophyta > Polypodiopsida > Polypodiales > Pteridaceae > Ceratopteris > Ceratopteris richardii. The sequence continues at coordinate 126,090,828 of CM035436.1, forward strand.
AAGAAGAAAAATGAATCGAGAAGAAGCACATGCAGAAGCATTGGAACACATCCGAAGAATGAAATTGAGAAGACAGGGTAGAGATCAGCTTAGGACAGATGCCTATGCAGCTCCAGGATATCATATGGCTATGTGCAAAGTTTCAAGTGTCAGTTCCCATAGAACAATTGACCAATGTCCTTTTGTAACCTTAGAGATAGGACAAGGAAATAGTGCAAGGATTGTACGAGCCTTGATTGACTCAGGTGCAACCACTAGTGTTGTTAAACTTTCTTACTCTCAAGAATCAAACTTAAGCGTCAATCCTATAGAAGCATATCTCATAGGATTGGGAGGTGTGGAAACCCCTTGCATGGGCAAGGTGGAACTTCCCCTCTACATCCAAGATGTTCTTATGACAGTTAAGGTGCTAGTGTGTCAAGATGAGGACCTCACTGAACCTCTTGTCTTGGGTCAAGACTGGATCTATGATCATGTAGTCAACCTAAACCTAAGAAGCGGACTTCTTCAGGTCTGGGTAAATTAGACTCGCATTATAATTGAGTTAGAAAATGAAGCACTCAAGGAACTAGGAAAGGCACAAACTCCTGGTCCTTCTAGGAGTACACATGAAGATAACGATGCTATTCTTGTCCAAAACTATGTGATGCAGAGGGATGATTCTCTCAACAAAGAAGTCAAGGATACGATGGAACTCCCTTCTTTTCCAAAAGTGATAGGGACATGGAAACCAAAGGAGTACCGAATACAGAAGAAGCAGATGACCTATGCTCGAAGCCAAGAGAAAGTATGAATCAAGGTGTCTCAGCCACCAAAACAAGTATGGATACGGAAAGGCGAGCATCCTGTTGGGGTCAAGTTACAACCATTGACTAAATGTTATACTAGTGATCAACGACAGGAAACTAATAAGAAGTCTTTCAAAAATTCTTCTACTAAAGCAAAATCTATCTGTGTATACCCAAGAAGTCAATGAGGGTTGACCCATAATCAAGACAAATTTGGGTGCCTAAGGCTTGCTTGTGGGCTCAAATAGCCACACATAAACCACCTCATGTACAACATGATTCATGCACACGAACAACTGATATCCACTCTTATCCGACATATAGAAACACATATTCATCCATGAGCACGAGTAGAATCACTTGTAAATGGGTCCCTAAAAAGCCCCATTTCCAAGTAGATATTCTTATAAAGCCCTTCAGAGTCTCCACAAAATTAAAAGAGAAAGCCATCCACTGTGTTTGGTAGCCCAGATCTTGTAATAAACCACCTAATCCCATCATAAAGCCACCTTCATTTACTAACTATATCCACACTGCACCCCACCACCCCAATTAGCACATAGGAACCCTGCATCTGCTAACCACACTTCACACTCACAACCACGGGAGCACTAACTAACGGACTAACTACGTCACAGTTCATCATGTTAATGTTGTAATGGGGACACATTATCACTTTGTGTCCATTGCAATGTTAACATTCATTTGTATATTCTCACAAAATGTGATCGATTTCCTCAACATGGCCGAGGCTGCAAGAACGAGCTCCGAGGCAAGTAGATAGTAGACATTGAAAGTCTCCCTATTTAGCAGGAGCTAAAGGAATAGCCACAGGCGTCAAGAGCGATACATGTCATACCGATTCAAAATCCTCCCCAAGGGCACACATTGCCAGTTAGCAAGAACTCCCATTGGTTCAGTGAAGTTGTAGGACCCCTTGGAGAGGGCACCTATTTATGGGAGGCTGAAATAGAGTTTAACGGACGGTGGGGCCGGTATCATTTCTTTACACGAGAGTTTGAAAATCTTCAAATAGTGAAGGATTGCAACCAATAGGTGGGATTGGATGATTACTTCAAAGCTCAGTTACCAAAGTTGAACTTCTTGAGGTGTTCATACCTGATTAGCACACTCACTTCCAACAAAGATAAAAAGGGGACGAGCACCTTTGTACTACCTTCTCTTACACGAGGAAATGAACTGAAGCGCTTTAAATTGACAAACAATTTGGTAAGGGAATCTCTAGAAATGAGAGGTATGCACATCCCTACAGAGAAGGAGACAATGATCCCGGACAACATGAAGAATAGGAACTTAAATAAGCTAAAATTATCTTCCCACCGATCCCCACAGACTTAGAGTTTTCTCATGGCTTCATGCTTGAGGATTTAAATGATGAAGAGGTAGCAAGGATAATCAATGCTACTAACTTGGAAATCGAAACAGAGCAGTTAAGTGTACAACAAACTATCATAGACCAGCCCCATCCAACTCAACCAGTAGTAGTCAAAGTAGATGAAGATGAAGAGGAGACTGTAGAAGAGGAACAAGATGACGAGCAGGAAGGACCATCCAATGAAGGGGAGCATGAATATGAGCAACACATTATTCCGGAACTTGTGGGAGCCCCAGCCTACACGAAGCAACTAAAAAGACTGTATGATACTGTAAACCTGGTTCAAGAACAACACAGACTATCTTTGGCAGCAGGAAAGGCCTTAATGAACCAGATACTTGAAGAAGAAGGTGCGGATGATCAATACAGGGCTACCCTCGACATGATCATTGATGCACTAGGAGTACCAGAGACTGTGCACATCGCCCTCACACACTCGCAAAAGTTTGAGCGCAGACACGGGAGACGCTCCCCAAGATCAGGGAAGTAGATACATACTATGGTATTAGAACCACATGGCACCACCTCCACAACCACCGACACAACACACTCCATTCAACACACTGATGAAGCCCACGCCTCAAGTGCACCCCCATCACCACCTCTACCACCCTCCCCTCCAACTCCACCCCCCTCACCTCCTACCACCACTGTCACCACTACTGTCATGGCCGCAATCTCCACATCCCTTAGTGAAGCACACATTGTGAGTCAACCATCACAATCCTCACAACCTGACACCACCACTATTGTAATTGCCACCACGGACAATGTAATTCTAACTATAGTCACCGAAAATCCCATTCCTCCTGTCACATTGTTTGGTGGCTCACATGCACAATTGCACACACCATTATACACCTTCATCACCATCACCAGACTCACCATTCCCATGTACATGATAACTCCCACGACCGCATCCACGCAGGACCTCATGGATATATCACCTGCGTCTGCACCTCTCCCTCCCCCCATATTCCCACAATCTCCCATTCCCCCACCACCCACTTCACCATTCTCAAGCACATTATACACACTCCCTTTCCCTTTTCCCTACCCTCCTGAATTCCACACCTTCCCAGCATCTACTCCTGTAAATAATGTATTCAATACTTTGTATCAATGTGTGTCTCAATTACAACATCATTACTAGCATTTAGATGCTCAACATACTAGCCTGTTCAGAACCCATGAAACACTACAAGAACGACTCACAAACTTGGAGAAGGAAAAGAGGCTACTATATCATTATGATACCTTGCAGAGACAACATGAAGAATTAATGGCCAATCCCCCCTAGCGAGATTCACAGGCACAACACCTCGAAGAAATGCTACATGCCCAACAAGCTGAAAACCTCAAAACCTGTCGTAACCTCGCATTATTAAGGAAACACATGTCATCAGCACTAGGAGAAAATAAAAGACTACAAAGACAGAATGAAGAGAGCCCATAAGCAACGATGGAAGGATCCCCAATAGAGATCAACCTGGATCGCTTCAAAGCCATACCATCATCCAACATGCAGATCATATTGGACACCCATGCTGACCTGCTAGAGGCATATAATGTCTTAGAAAAAGAGCGTGATGATTTACAGAAGCAATTGGCCAATCAGCTAGAGCCACCAAAAGAAGTAGCAGCCACAATTGACATGGCCGAAGAGGTAATAGAACTGAGAGCACAACTAACGGAGTTGCAAAATAAGCTTCTCCAATATGAACGTCAACCTTCTCCCCTGGTGGAGCCGGAGCCGGAGGAGCTAGTTCAAATTGAAGTAGAGGAGACATTCGAGGACCCTTATGAACCCATGCTTACACTTGGCGGAAAAAAAATTGAGGAAGGAATGGATACGTTTGAGATTGAAGCTCCATAATGGATGCAAAGATTAGAAAAGGTAGGCCCAACTCATGATGATAGAGTAGCAGTGCATACAGTCCATGTCCCGGCTGGAAGAAGTTGTCATTAAATCAGATTACTTCAAAAACCTATCCCATCATCGATGGATTGGCACTTCAGATGATTTGTATGTACCATTTTGTGTATTATTGGAGGATTATAATGCTGAGATAAAACATCACACCACAAGAGAGCCAACCTCTGCAACACAATTCGCCCCAGATGACATTCTGGAAAGCACGGTACAGGGCAACATATTTCAACCAATATGGAGAATACGCTTACTTGAAACCTACCCCAAAATGGTGTGTACATGGAACGATATGCCCTTATACATTAAGTATAACCCTTTTCAATGAAGATCATGGCTCGAGTACACCAAAACAGTGAAGACCGTCAAAGGATGTGACAAATGGCTAAACTATGTATATTTGGCACCGCCTCGTGGCCCACCAACGTCAGCATACATGATTTCAACCATTCAACATTGGGGCATTAGATTCAAGAATGTACCAGACATCATGGCACAGATGTGTCTCAAAATATTCAAACTTATGTTGGTCACATTCCAGACCTTTAAAAATGTCAAAGAACCTCACCTTTCAGCCCTAGGGTTCAATGAAGGCAACCAAGACCTAGTCTATGATATGAGCACCACCCTATCCATCAACGTTGTATATGTGTGGCATGCTCGTATAAAATATCTCCCTTCCAGCATGCTTCAAACAAATGTTTGAAGAAATGTTTATCATAGGATTCTGGGAGTATCACTCAGAAATATTCATACCTAGACCATCTCATTTGTTACATTTATTTGCTGTGGAACAAGCTCTACACTCAGAAGATGAAAGTTGAAATGAATGCTGAAATTTCAGCTCACAAACCATCACTCTGATGGCGATTCTAACTGCTCGAATGGCTTTGAAATGGTGGTAAAACCCAAGGACACCTGGCGGAAATGTTTCTTGGCTACTGAAATTCACTCTTCTATGCTCTGAAGTCGATTTGCACCGTTAAAAGTGCACGTGCACTGCGAAGCGAAAAACTGAAACTTGAGAAGAAGTTGAACCTGCTCTGATACCACTGTTGGGTGTGCATAGAAGTGTGAGAGACACACGAGAATCACACACAAGGAGGACAAACACAGCAAGACACACGGAGAAGACGATGGCTAGAATAGCTCTCTCTATTGACGATGAACTGAACTGAAGTAAGAGCTGAATAGTATCCCTAAGTACAAAGTACCACCACATATGAGAGTATCAAGTATGTGGTAACATGGGGAAAAAACCTCTAGCCAACACTAGAGTAAAAAGTGCCCATGTATAGGGAAAAGGTTCACATCAAAGCTACTCGAGGAACACATAAGTGTAACAAATCTATCAGCAGCAAACACCTCATCCCTATAAATACATACATGCAAAAAACCACATCCATCTGGGCGATCAGCTTCCCTTCTCCTCTCTGTCTCTTCCCCTCAAGAGTGGGAATTTTTTTCTCTTTGATTTCTTTTCTTTTGGTTATCTTCTTAATGCACGAGTTGGCCTATGTTGCAACTAGATGCGACTCATGGCCGTGGCCACTGAGCCAGATTTGTTCCACTCGTCTACGAACACGACATAGCATGCAATGAGCATATACACGATGTATGCATAGATATACACATGCTAGCCCATAGCAAATTTGGGTGTGGCTCATGGTCTTGACTGCCCGTCCAAGATGGTTTTACTCACCATTCAACCTGCTAAGGCACGTAGCACCAAACAGATATATACACATAATTGTCCATGCCTATGAACACACATGGTTTATTAGTTTCTATGATCTCATCAAATAGGAAGTAAACTATTTTGATAAAAAAGAGAATGTTAGTGTTGCTTCACTCCCTTATCCAACCCCACATCTCTTGTAAGATCATCCAAATCAAGGAAAAGAATCCCATACTCCAACAATTCACTTGAAATCCCTTCCCTACAACCTCTCCAACTATCCTTTGTATGTTTTTCCATCTATCAAAATGATTGTCTTCATAAGGCTTTGAACTGATTATCTCGACACATCTGGCACGAGCCAATCCGGAATTCTTCATCATGCTATCATTATTCTCAATACCCTTTGCATGAGGCTCTCTACTCTTAATGCTCATTTCAGGTTTGTTGTCCGATGTGTGTCATTTATTCAGCTCCTCATGTTTCGAAGTCCTTTTTTCATAATCATTTTGGTTCCCCTTGTCTCTACCCTCCAAGAGGTCTCTCCTTTGATCAGTTGTTTCCTTGCCAAAGCCATCATTATCTATACACCACTTCTCTCTTCCAGATCTTCCCTTTCCCTTGTGGCCTTTCCTGCACATGTCATTACTCTTGGAGTTATGTGCCTTGCTTGTACTAGAAGGGTGATGGCTATCTTGTCTTCCCATCTTCTTTGTATGACAACCCTGATCATGGGCCTTAGAAAAACAATTCCCACCATTTGAGGGATTTCTTCTCATTATGTAAAGATCACTGAATTCACTAACTACCTTCTATTCCTCTATAAAAACTACCTCTTTCATCTCACCTTTTTCCATCTGCATTCTCTTTTGATTTCCTAATAGCATGCATGCACCACTATTCAACACTTCTTTATCTTTTCCTTCCCTATTTGGATTTACTTCCTCAAAATCAACTCTCACATCCATTTCTCGTATGTTCCGCTCTCTTTCCATCACCATCTTGGACTTGTGACACCTAGCATGGAGTTCAACTTCCAGAGCCTCAACTTTTTTCCTCAAGTGTCTTACTTCCACATCGGTTGCCAACTCAGGGTTCGATTCATCTTTTAGGATTCCTGCATCTAAGTGAATGTTGGTCTTGCCCTTCTTTGAGTCTATATGCATTGTATAGCATTCAAACTAACTTGTAGCTGCCAACCATCCAGGCAACTCTTGATTAGAATCATCTTTATAAGCTATTAGATTCTCATACTCTCCGATCCTTGTGTTTTGGGGTTTGGATAACTGCAAATTGAACCCATGTTGGAGCAAATCCTTGTAAGTCTCCATGCTCAAACCGAACCTTACTCATGCTTTTTCTTGCTTTACTTTCTCTTTTGCCTTTTTCTCCATTTCATCCTCTATCGTTAACTTCTTGCGGGTTGAATTTGAAGCAAGCAGGATTTGCATGCAGTTGCTGAATTGCAATAAAACACATGTGCAAGTCATGCATGTAGTTGGTTTGTACTTGCCATGGTCGTCCCAATAAGATGGAAAAAGTGGCCTCTGTGGTCCTTGGTCTGACTATCAGATAGTTGATGCTAAACTCTACTCCTCCAACAATTGTGTTCGCATTTTTCAAAAGACTTGCAGGTTTTACTTGGGTTCGGTAAGCCATTCTCAGGGACATAGGAGTATCTTCCATGTGGGCAAGTCTGAGAGCTTTCATCATGTCTTCTGTCATCAAATTGACTGTTATCCCACTCTCCAGGTGAGCACCTGGGAAGGCATATCCCTTAAACTCTACAATCACCATGGGAGCATTTGAACTGATCTGGGTCGTGATGCTATGGATGATGCTCTCAATCTATTTCTCTCATTTTTTTTCTTATCTTGGGATTTTTTAGGCTTCTTGATATATTTGTTGTAAAATTGCTTCCTACACACAAGAGTACTTCAGTAGAGTACCAATGTAGAGAGTGTTGGGATAGATGGATGGACACTCCAAGAAATGAGCAGGTACTACCAAATCCTGCTTGGTACCAACCCTTTGTAGCCTCAGAGTTGTGTTGTGGGCCCTCTTAGCTTTCCAATGACATTATAAAAGTGTCTATGTACTTTGGAAATGATGTATGAAAAGATTAAATCAAAACATACTACTTCCAAATAGAAGGATCAATGAAAACCTTCTATTTTTTATCATACACCTGATTCTTGTTATGCTCAATGCTACCAGTACAGTAGGAATTAGAAAACTTCCTTTTAGAGGTATCTAAATAGCTTAGTAAGGTAATGTTTCCAAGTGAAATCACTTGAAATGATGCACTATACACAGAGCATTCAATTTAACAAATAAATTATTACCCTTGATTTTTTAGGACCTCTATAGATTTTGACCAGTGAGTGCTTCAACACACTTTTCTCCAAATTGGCTAAATGGATTTCCTTCACAATTTGTCAGCATGTAGATACCTTGGAGCTGATTGTAACAAGCTATAGATCATTGAAAATGGTGGAGACACTACAAGAAATAGGGGGCATAGCAATGCCCCCGAATTGAAAAGAAAAGCGAGATTCATTGCTTATGCGATGCTAGCGTCACATAAGCGACGGTCCTGTTTTTTGGTTTTTTTTTTTACAAGCCTTCTTCGCATAAGCAATGGTAGCTTCGCTTATGCGACGCTAAACGTATGCATCGCAAATAGCATCGCTAACTAGTAACGTTATTTGCGACATTGGCAAACTGGCTACGATGTTTTAGCGTCACATAAGCGATGTCCTGTGTTCCAAAGCCTCGCATAAGCAATGCTCTCGAATGTTAAAAATAATTTTTGATTTCTCCCGACACATTTGTGCCGGGATTTGGATGCAAGAGAGAGAGAGAGAGAAAGAGAGAGAGAGATAGAGAGAGAGAGAGAGCAAGGATTTATTGTTGAAGCCAAGTATGCACGCACACACACACATACACACACATACATATGCATACACACACACATATACACACATAGACACACACACATACACATAGACACACACACACATACACACACATATACACACACATATACACACATACACACATAATGATGCATATACACACATATACATGCATACACACACATACATGCACACACACATATATCCATACACACACATATGCATACATAATGTACATGCATACATACACATACATAATGCATACACACACACATATGCATACATAATGCACATGCATACATACACATACATAATGCATACACACACATATGCATACATAAAGCATACATAATGCATACTGTTAAACGGTTTATGATTTAATCATTACTCTACTTCCCAACTCCACCACTTCAAGTTCAACTGGTTCTTAATCTTCCTAACAGCAACCGTTTTCTTGGCCACGTGGATTCTTGGGAGTGGTAGGGGTCTGTAGACAGAGGCCCTGTACTATTTTCCCAAACTCTCATACAAACATCAAATACTCTGTCACGTCGTAGCTCAGTATTGAGAACTATTAACTGCCCGGATTACTGGATGCTAGAAGTCCGAACTGGGTCTGCTATAGTGAAAAGCAGTAGTCCGATCTAACTTAAACTACTCGGCTATGTTACTTCATTCACCGGATTTTACTCAAAGTGCACCTCTTCTCGACTTGGGATTACACCGAACAGTGGTACTCACAGAATACAACTTGCGGTATTTAAACACTAGTCGAACCGTAACAATCTTATCACTAGCTCCAAGGCTTATGGGCACTTACAGATACAAGTCCTTCTGGGAATGGAATCTCCAGAAACCACAGACTATTGTATCGACCTCAATTATTTAACAGAACAATAGAGAGATCATTCCCTACTTCTACTTGCCGACATATGTTAACCACACTTAACAATGCTCAACGACACACTTAACTCTTACTGAACAACTTCGTAACACACTGTCAATTGTTCGTAATTACCTTTTAAGATGCGAACAACTACTAAGCAGAACATGACATCCAGATCCGAAATAAGCACTCAACAATACACTGCACTTCCCAAAAATGGGCGCTTCACAAACAGAATAGAAGATATACTTAACCGACAGACCCGAATCGAAAGATCACTTAAACAAAACTCTGCGAAGCCCAAATGGGTGCGCTTACAGACAAAATCGAAGATACATTTCACAAACAGAATCGACTAGATGATACATCTTCACAGAATACCGCAATTCCATAAAGGGAGGCGCGCTTTTTCATTCTCTTCTCATTTCCTTATATAGAGTATTTTCAGTGGTGCGCAAATCTCTGCGCGTTTCCTGTCCTCGTACTTTCATCCTTGTTCAGCGGCCGTCAGCACTTCTACATTTAAGGCACCTGTCCGGATTCATTGGCGGCCGTCTAACACTGGCACGCACGGTGGACTCGAACCCGCAGGTGCATTACTGACTTCAGCATCTTTTTGGGTTGCTTGTAGGCCTATTCCAGAGTTTGGCTCCCGAATTATCTCTGACCGTACTTGTTCAAGTGGAGGAACAAGTATAGCCAGCCATCTCCTGCGAAAAAGTGTCCAAATGTTTTGAATACTACTATCCAATTGCTGTTTTAATAAGTCTATGTCCACATTTGTCATTAATGTGGCATTTAGTTCTACGCCCTCATCTTTTAACATCTGTCGTTCAAATTCCTGCAAAACCTGTATTCTGGACTGCAAAATTTCATTGTCGGATTGCAGGTTAGCATTCAGGGTAGAAAAACTTGACATTTCGGTTTGAATCTGTGTTTGGATAGTTTGCTGCCACTGATTAAATTCTTGAAGACACTTTTTTGTGCGGCTTAATTCTGCCGTGAGTTGCCAGTTGTTACTCTGCAATGCCTGTAATAAAGCTTCTTTGTCGTCCAATTCCTTTTGCATCTGTGTCATTCTATCTAGTAATGAATTGGACTTAGTCATCGTAGCGAATAATAATTCGTTTTTGTGCTGAAGCACTTGTTCTTGTTGCCGCAAGTACTGAGAAACTTCTTGTAGTTTGTTTTGCATCTCGGTCACAAAATTAGGTTGGGGCTCGTCCGGTAATTGCTCTGGACTGGCAGTTGGCAAGTTGTCTGCCATCCCTCGTTTAATCGACAACCGAAACTGCGTCCCTATGGTGTGGTTCTGTGTGCTATTCCCTGTGTGGAAAAGATATGGAGACGAGGTGGAGACTCGGTCTGCTTCCTCAGGCTCTGTTTGGTGTCCTGTGGCTATCCTATCATATTCACCGGAAAAAAAATGGGGGGACCAGTGTACCTTTTCATCCTTCATGAATTGGACAAAATTAAATATAGCAGCTAAATAGGCTGCTAGTCTACTGTTGGTGTGGGATCTTCGCTTATCCCCGATAATGATTTGTGTGTAGAGATGGTTGTACAGCCAGTGTGTCCAGCTAATCCGACCTCCTCCTTCGGCATGTACTAACAGTGAAAAATTTTCTCTCGACATTAAATCGAATTTAACTAGGAAACAGAGCTTCTCTAAGTACCACTGAAATTGTTCTCGACGCTGAGATGTGGCATTTTTTAATAAAAAATATCGTCTGGGGCCTTCACCGTTGCCAAATTCATTTCTCAAATCTTCATTCGAACATTTAGGATATTGGGCATCGTCATACATTGGCAGTTTAAATATAGCTGAGACTAACTGTGGCGAAAATTGTACCTTATTTAGAATGAAGCCCTTTGTTTGTCGCATGCTAGATAATTGATTTTCTGCATCGTCATTAGCGATCCATTGCTTCCATGGTAATTGAGCAAACTGGAGGAGTCCTATCCTCCGTAGCCAGTTCTCATTCCTTCTCGAATGGAGGTCGAGCTCGATTTTAAAATTGGTGGCAAATTTATGATGCATTTTTACTGTTGCAGAAGTTATCGAGTCACTTGCATTATCCTGTAGGGTAGTATCTGTGGTCGTCACAACATGTTTCTGTGTATTGGCGCGCTTCCTGAGTTGCCATCTGAGTCTGTCGGATTCAGACATGCTGCTAAAGGTTGCCGAGAAGAATAAGCTGGAAGTTTCCTAACTATTACTGAAGCTTGAAGAATACTATAGTGAAGAATGCTATGCTAAACATACGCATTTTATAAGCACGAGGGCTTGAACTGCCATTTGCTGGGATGATTGTGTTTCAGTAGGACATGATTCTTCCTTCCCCTTAGCAATGTTGTATCATGAGTAAGTATCATTATGCCGCATGTTATTCCATAGATCGATGCTAGACTGAACCAGGCTTTACATGTGCGAAAAATATCAGAAAACAAAGCTTGGTTATCCTACTCATTTCGAATCCATCGTTACATTATGAATGCGCATGGTCGAACACTTGAGCCCGAACAGGCAGGTTCCTATGTTTCGGCGACTAGACCTTCTAAGTACATACTTCAGGCGAGCCTAAATGTACGGGTAATCTTCTTTTTGATTGTTTCTAACATCTGCACTAAGGTGGTGGGTTCTAGTAATTGGGCGTCCGTTCTAACGGAGCTTAGGGCGATGGCTTGATTTAACAAAATTTCGGCTTGGGTTTGAAGGAAAGCCTCTTGTAAGTAAAAGTCGTTAGCTAAGGCCACATCTCGGGCTGTCTGTATTTCGGTCAGTTTGGTCCGCATCTCTGTAATACATTCCTTCTGGTTGCGCACTTGGTTGTCTAGGCGTTCAAACTGCTGGGTTTGAAAATCGAGGGTTTTTCGATACGCATCTCGTTCTCTGCACGCCCTGTCAATGTCCTTTAGGTATTGGCCTTCCCGTATCAATTGGCGTTTTAGGGTAGCGTTAACCTCATTTGCGCATTCTTCGGCTCGTCGTAACTGTTCTTGGACTTGTTCGGTTTCTTTCTGTTGGTCCTGATTCTTCTGGATGGACTCCTGCAATTGAGTCTTTGTCTCTGCGATCAATTCTTCGAGAGAGGCGTTGATATCTTCGTTTTCGTGGAGGGTGGTCTTCAGGGCTCGGATTTCTTCATGTGCGGCTTGTAGTAGTCGTTCTTTGGCTGCAACTTGCTCGAGGGCTGCGTCTCTTTGTTGTACTAGAGTCTGTTCTGCCGAAAATTTTTCTTGGAGTTTTGCTAAGTGTGTCTGTAGCTGATGATTCTCAGTCTTTATGGCTTCGATTTCTTCCTGGAGGGGGGTGATGTCGGCTTCCAGGACGTCGACCTTATATTGGAATTCTGCCTTCAGATTGTCCGTGGCTTCCTTAAACTGTGCTGGCAGCTGGTGTGATAAATGCACGAGGAACTGCCCCATGGAGGCTAGTTCCGAAAATACGTTGTGTGGTTGTGGTGGTTGACGAGGCTGAGAGGACGTATCGGTGAGTAGGTTCTGGGAGTTTGGCGGAGAGTAGTTAGGGGAGGAAGAGGAGGATGGTGTAGGTTCAGAACTGGGTTGGCGGGGTGGTTCCGGTGGGAGGTCGGGGTTGACAGGTGGTGTGGGAAGAATAGTGTCAGTAGTGGTTACCTTAGCAATTGTCTGTTGTTCGGTTTCTGTATGATTGATGGCTGCGATGAGATTATCCAGTGCTTTTGCGGCGGATTCTAGTTCGTCCTGTTGATGCTCGGATTCCTTTTCGGTGGACACTATCTCTGTCTCTGCTTGGTTTTGCTGGTCTTGCTGCTCCGTCGAGGTGTCGTTGTGTATTGAAGTGGCGGTGTCATGGTATGTTTCTTCTTGTTTGTCCTCTTCGGTGGCTTGTTTCTTTCCGCCGGATCCTTGGACTTCGCTTTCTGAAGAGCTGATCCGGATTCGCTTAGTGCGGAAGAGTTGATTAATCTCTTCGTCTTCTTCTTCAGTTTCATCGAGCGGTTGTGCTGATTCTTCGTGCCTAAGTGTTGGGCCTGTGGGTGGTGGTTGTGCGGCAAGAATGGTTGGGAAGAGGAATGAGATGATGTGGGGAAGGCGAGAGCGCGGAGAGGTTCCCTTTTGAAGTTGCTTTACTATAGCTACGTTTTCCTTATGAATTCGTTGGAAGAAGTAAGAGGCAAAGTTCACGGGTTCGTGGGCGGCTAACTCCAAGGCGGAATAGAAGGGGCGAGAGATGCCGTATGTTCGTTTTTGCAGGTTGAGGATTGCTACGAGGAACTGTAGAGCGGATCGTTCGGGTTCAGGGCGGCAGAGAATGGCATATTCGTTTGATGAGGAGCGGGGAAAGAGTTCGGTCATGCGAGCGACAGGGATGCTAGGGCCATTTTTGCGGCCTTGCGGTGTGAGGCGGTAGGCTGTAGAGAAGGCTTGGAAGGTGATGACGGTTCTAGATGGGAGGGAAGGGAAGACCCACTGTCGTTCGGTGATGGGGAATTGGGCGATGGCGTGGATGATGTGCGCGGAGAAGGGATGGGCTTCGACTGAGTGCCAAGGCAATTCAGCGAAGTTGGCCAACCCTCTACAACGCAGATATTCGCCGACGTCTGTAGGGATACCATCACGGAAAGCAGTGTAGTTGGCTAGCGCTTCCATGGTGTTCACGAGCACACTTACAGTCAATCACAGGGGACAAGGATAATACGTATAATTTTGAGAACACAATAGTGTTTTTGGTGCAATCAAGGGGGTTAAATAAGGAGAACACGGTGGGGGTGGGAAGGGGGGGCTGGGTATCATTGTGCGGTGCGGGAATGTTACTGTTGGCATGCTGGCGTGCGTACTTGAGTGACCGATAGGGGGGGGCGGCTGGTAACCTAAAGATTTGTACAAAACACGACTAAAAAGGGGAAAAAAAAAACGCAAAATTTATACAAGACGCGGTTCGCCGCCGAATAATTTAATGCGTACCAGTAGTGGGATAATACGGCCGCAGCTTCGACCCATTGATTACCTTTGGAAGTGGATTTCCGGTCAACGTAGTCAACCGAAAAGTTGTCGGACCGATTTGTTCTGAGATCTTGAAAGGGCCGAACCATCGTAGTTTGAATTTTCCTGCTGCTCTATCCGATATTGCGTTGTAGAAGAGTACGAGCTGTCCTACCGAAAAGATTGGAGTCTTCAAATATCGATCATGTGTCTTGGCTTGTCTGAGTTGTACTTCGCGCATAGTTAAAAAACTGAGCCATCGGTGCTCATCAAGTTCTCTGAGTGCATCCATCCGTGCTATCAGTGAATTTTTTGGTCGCATCTTCTGAGTGATCGCTACACGCAGGCTTGGAATGACTATTTCCATGGGTGCTATTGCTTCTAAGCCATAAGCTAGTTTGAAAGGTGTCAAGCCTGTTGTTACCTTATATGTAGTCCGGTATGCCCATAATACTGCAGGTAGTAGTTGATCCCATCTTTCCGGTGCTTCCATGATCAATTTCCGGAGGATATTCAGTAGTGATTTGTTTGTACTTTCGGCCAAACCATTGGCACGAGGATAGTACAGCGAGCTGAGTTTGTGTGTCACCTGGAAGGATTGGGTGAGTACCTTCATTAATTGATTTACAAAGTGAGTACCTTGGTCTGAGACAATTTCCAGTGGTAAGCCGAATCGTGGAAAGACATCATTCAACAGGCATTTGGCTACTGCCACCGCTGTAGCTGACCGTAAAGCCCATGCTTCTACCCATCTTGTTGCGTAGTCTGTACAGGTGAGTATATATCTGTTGTTGCTGAAGACTGCTGGAGGTGTAATTGGGCCTATAAAATCCAATCCCCATTTTTGAAATGGTTCTAATGGCATGACTAGCTGTAAGGGAAAGAAGTGTCGTTGTAGCGGTTGTCCCGTCCTTTGACAGTTATCACAGTGTTTGACAAATTGGGCCACATCTCTGTACATAGTTGGCCACCAGAGACCACTCTGTAGAATTTTCCGGTGAGTCAAATCTGTGGCAAAGTGACCACCAGTAGGTGTCGAGTGAGCCAGTGTGATAACTGAGTTAATTTCATGCGGGGGAACACAGCGAAGTAAGATTCCGGTGAGGTCTACATAATAGAGTTCCCCGGCAACTAACCGAAATCGGCGGCTAAAGACTGCAATTTTTCTGCGTACTGGTCTTGAAACTTGAGATGGAAGGCAACCATCAGTGAGAAAGGTCAAGATCTGATCATAATATGAAAATGGAATATGCGGGTTTGCAGATTCTTCGGTAATTGGTTCCGATACATAAATTGCGGGTGTTGTGTCATCTATACCCACCGGAGATTCGCCGGAATCTAACCGGGACAAAAAGTCTGCTAATGCATGTGCATTTCCGGGTCGGTGAATAACGTCATAGTCGAATTCTTGTAAAAGTAGCACCCATCGTGCTAAGCATCCACCTAAATGTTGTTGTCTTACTAAATAGACGAGGGCAGCATGGTCCACATGGAATGTAAATTTTCGGCCTAGCAAGTAATGTCTGAATTTTTTAACCGAGTATACTAGTCCTAGAAATTCTCTTTCTGTTACAGAGTAGTTTTTCTCAGCAGGGGCTAACCTTCGACTTGCATAATACACTGGTCTGAACCATTTATCAATTTGTTGCATCAATACACTTCCTATTGCTATATCTGAAGCATCAACGAATATGTGAAATGGGTGATCCCAATCCAGTGGTTGCAAAATAGGAACTTGTGTTAATAAATGCCTTAAACGATCAAAGGCTATCTGGCATTCCTGGGTCCATTCAAATTGTCGAGGTGTTTTACTGATTAGCTTGTTTAGTGGTATTGCCAAATGAGCAAGCCACCGTAAATGTCTTCCATGCCACCGTACTTGGCCCATAAAGCGCATAACTTCTTTTGGCGAAACTGGCACCGGAGCTTCTAATACTGCCGAAATCTTATCTGGATCGACTTGGATGCCTTGTGCCGATACAATGTGGCCAAGTAACTTGCCACATGAGACCGCAAACACTGATTTGTTTGGATTCAAACAGAGTCTATATTCTCTGCATTTCTGAAAGCAGCACCGTAAATGAAATAGATGTGCTATCATCTTACCGAAAATTGAAAAATCGTCGAGGTATACTTGCATAAACGAAGTAAGATAAGGAGAAAAAATCTCCTGCATGCATCTTTGAAATGTACTTGGTGCATTTCTCAATCCAAACCACATTACCGTACACGCAAAGACATCCCAATTGGTAATGAATGCGGTTTTCGGTATGTCTGCTTCGGCCATTCTAACCTGGTTGTAACCACTGTATCCATCTAAGAATGAATACATTTCATGACCTGCTACCCTATCAAGCATGGTATCCAGAAATGGGATTGGGAAAGGATCCGGTACTGTTGCTGCGTTTAATTTACGGTAGTCTACACAGATTCGTAGTTGCTTATTTTTCTTTGGCACGATTACAATTGGTGAGATCCATTCAGCATGTTCTACTGGTACGATGAATCCAACTTTTAATAATCTATCAAGTTCGGCTTTTACCTATGATGCGTAATTGGGATTCATCCGATAGCTGGGCTGTTTATTCGGTTTGGCTTCAGGCTTCAACATAACTCTGTGCTGATAGATGCGTGGATCTAACCCCTTCATATCTTTATAATCCCATGCAAAGACGTCTGAGAATTCATGAAGAAGTCGAATTAAGTCGGTTTTAAATGATTCCGGTAAATTTTGCCTTATCTTCACAGGTCGTGGATGCTCTTCATCTCCTAGATCGTACGTGGTCAACTGGTCTTCTGGGACATAGAACTGTTGCGGTTTTCCTGCATCGTCCGTTGACTTGAACAGTGATTGTAATTCATTATCATGTGTGGGGATACTACCTTCATGCTTAATTATATTAGTGATAGGTGTGATTGTACATACCGAGGTATTCCAATTATCTATCACAGACTGTAAATCAACAGTCCCTACAGACATTAAATCAGCATTACTCTTCAGAAATTCCTCTTCCTCATCATCTGATAGTCCATCTAACATGTTGACTGGTTCAGCAAAATATGGTCTAGCGTGAAGCTCGCATGGTTGTATAGCATCCAATTTTACTACATATCTACGGTTGGAATCCTTGAACGTAAGCTCTTGTGCGGACCAGTCCTGTATTACCTTCGCATGCTTCAGCCAAGGTCGGCTGAAAAGAAGGTTGTAGTCCAAAGTAGATTCTGGCAAATCTAATATAACAAAGGTCATTCTAAAGGTCGTACCTTGTATTGTGATGGGTACATTTCGCACAAGTCCTACAGGGTGGACTCTAGATTGATCTGCCATTCTAACAAAAAATTGCACGGGTTCAATTTCGGTCCATCCTAACCTTTTGCATACAGATACTGTTGCAATATTCACACCCGATCCTCCATCAATCAATACCTGCATAATTTTATGATTCTTGTACCATACTGTAATCAAGGGAACCGAATGATCGACGGCAGAATCAGGTTCCGGTTGAACTGCTGTTGTTGCCGGAATACAAGAAGGCACCGGACTGAACTGTTGCTGGAACTGTTGTCGAATCCCAGGTACTAATGCCAGAAGTTGGCCAAGAGGCAAAGTAATAGATGCCTTGGACAAAATTTCCCAAGCTGGTTGAGGTTGGTTGTCCTGCTCCTTTGAACTTGAGGTTTCCGGTGGTATGGAAGTTTCTGCTGTTATGTCTACTGCCGATGATGGTTCCGCTGTTGTTTCCTTTTGGTGCGTTTCTTCCTTTGATGAATCCTGAGTCACCGGAATAGGTTCTGGGAACACTGGTGGTTCTGTTGCTGTCTAGCGACTAGCCTTGTTATACATCCTATGTTGTTCTCGTATCCCTGGTTCGAATACTTCTGCTGCTGTTTGTAACTGTTTACCTGATCTGGTATGTACTGTAGCAGCTTGCGTTTCTACTGGTGTAATTTGTACCATGTTGGCCATTGGGTTTTGCCTTTCCTTCTTCCTTTGATCATACTCAGCTGCGTCCTTGCAATATCTTCTAATATGTCCGAATTCACCACAAAAATGACAGCGTGGTGGTGGTAAATTGGGATTTTCCGGTGGTGGTTTGTTCTGCCAGCGGTTTGCATTATAGTTATTGTTCCTCTGTCCTCGGTAATTGCGATATCCTTGCGGTTGATTGTTTCTCAGTTGCGGAGGTACATAATGATTTGCTGCCTGTCCATGTTCTTGAATAACAGCATTGACTGTTGCTGTTCCCTGTAATCTGGCATTGTAGACACAATTTCCGGTGGTGTGTCCGGCAGTGTTACAGATAGTGCAGAATGGTTGATTTAGCGCACAATTGGCACTAGTATGCCCTGGATTCTTGCATGTGATACAATACATTTGTCTGGTCATATCTTCATTCATAGTTTTGTTCGTTTTTAACCACTCCATATCTTCTGTAAATCCACCGACCTTGGATTCTAGTTGCAGAGCCATGGCGATGACTGCATCCAGCGTCATGGCTCCCACACATCTTATAATCATGATCTGCTTCAATTGCGGAGTTAAACCATTGATAAACCATTGAGTGATGAAATCATCGGGTAAGTTGGCGTGGGCCTGGGGTATCTGTCTTAAATGTGTTCTGAAGAGAGTAGTGTATTCCTGGACAGTCTGACTTGCCTTTTGTCGGTTGTTCTGTAAATAATCAAAGATCTCAGCAGGATTCTTCTTTAGTCTGAATCGTTGTAAAAAGACATCTCGTACTGCATCGTAAGTACCAAAATGATTAATATCATATTCCGTGAGCCATCTCGCTTCTTCATTGACCAGTGTAGACTGAAAAACAATGGCCTTATACGCCTGATCTGGTGGATGGTTAAGAACTGCATAACTTATCTCAAAAGTTCGTACATGAGCGTCTGGGTCATCTCCTGGGAATCCACCAAATTTCGTGTATGTTACTCCTGTTGGAGGCGGCCTTGGTTGACCTAACTGTTGTTGTTGTTGTTGTCCGTTCATCGTGAGTGGCTCTGGTCCTTCTTGTGTATTAGGCGAACTATCAGAATCTGGACCGCCGGATGACGTGCCTTCCGGTGTGCTGTTTTTACTTAGAATGCGTCGCACTTCTGCTTCGAAGAGTTTTCCTTCCTTCTGGATATTCAATATCCGAAATCTTTCTTCCAAGCACGCTGGTCGGGCGGAAGATTCCGCAAAAAAGGCTAAACCTTTACCAGCGCTCGGTGAGTCTATCACCGGAATCTCACCGGAATGAGCCAAAATTAAGCCAGAATGCAGTGTTTTTTCGCTCTTATCGATCTCTTTTCCTAAAGTGTTCCTAATCGTATCTAATTCCGAGTTTAGACTAGTATCTAACGGCGTGTTGGTAGATTCTGAAATTGCTATATCTTCGATAGGCTGGGTCGAAGTAGCACCAGAATGTACCAAAGGCGTTGATTGTTTCACCGGAATATGACCGGAATTAATCGTGACGTTCTCAGTTTGTCTGACCACTGGGTCAGATTTGGTTAGATCTTCTCCTTCCAAGACTATCTTTATCGCTTTACTCGCTTCAGTCTTACAGTTCTTAGGATATGTTTCACCGGATCGAGTAACCGGCATGTATCATTGCATAGTAACCCTATCTGAGCAGTTTGGCAACAATCTGGGTCTGTTGCTTCTGCTAGTTACTTCGAATGTTAACTAAACGTTTACTTCTGACAACAACTGGTACTTTAGTGCCACTTTCCACAAGTAACTCGTAATTAATGCTATTTTACCGCAGAGACTGGTAAACAGTTGCCACTTTCCCACAGACGGCGCCAAATGTTAAACGGTTTATGATTTAATCATTACTCTACTTCCCAACTCCACCACTTCAAGTTCAACTGGTTCTTAATCTTCCTAACAGCAACCGTTTTCTTGGCCACGTGGATTCTTGGGAGTGGTAGGGGTCTGTAGACAGAGGCCCTGTACTATTTTCCCAAACTCTCATACAAACATCAAATACTCTGTCACGTCGTAGCTCAGTATTGAGAACTATTAACTGCCCGGATTACTGGATGCTAGAAGTCCAAACTGGGTCTGCTATAGTGAAAAGCAGTAGTCCGATCTAACTTAAACTACTCGGCTATGTTACTTCATTCACCGGATTTTACTCAAAGTGCACCTCTTCTCGACTTGGGATTACACCGAACAGTGGTACTCACGGAATACAACTTAGCGGTATTTAAACACTAGTCGAACCGTAACAATCTTATCACTAGCTCCAAGGCTTATGGGCACTTACAGATACAAGTCCTTCTGGGAATGGAATCTCCAGAAACCACAGACTATTGTATCGACCTCAATTATTTAACAGAACAATAGAGAGATCATTCCCTACTTCTACTTGCCGACATATGTTAACCACACTTAACAATGCTCAACGACACGCTTAACTCTTACTGAACAACTTTGTAACACACTGTCAATTGTTCGTAATTACCTTTTAAGATGCGAACAACTACTAAGCAGAACATGACATCCAGATCCGAAATAAGCACTCAACAATACACTGCACTTCCCAAAAATGGGCGCTTCACAAACAGAATAGAAGATATACTTAATCGACAGACCCGAATCGAAAGATCACTTAAACAAAACTCTGCGAAGCCCGAATGGGTGCGCTTACAGACAGAATCGAAGATACATTTCACAAACAGAATCGACTAGATGATACATCTTCATAGAATACCGCAATTCCATAAAGGGAGGCGCGCTTTTTCATTCTCTTCTCATTTCCTTATATAGAGTATTTTCAGTGGTGCGCAAATCTCTGCGCGTTTCCTGTCCTCGTACTTTCATCCTTGTTCAGCGGTCGTCAGCACTTCTACATTTAAGGCACCTGTCCGGATTCATTGGCGGTCGTCTAACAATACACACACAATACACACACATATGCATACATACGGAGGAGGGGGACGAGGTTGGGAAGAGGATGCGGTGAGGAGTTGCTGGGAGTTCGGTGGAGAGTAGTTAGGCAATGAAGATGAAGAAGCTACAAGTTCGTCGGGTTCATTGGGTGGAATAGGAAGGATGGGGTGAGCGGAGGTTCCGGTGGCGGAGTGGGAAGGACAGGGTTAGGTTCTGTTACCTATTCTGTTGTTTGTTGTGCAGTGTCGGCAGTTGTGGACTCAACTGCTTTCAGAAGTTCGTCGAAAACTTCTTTAACGATCTGTTCTTCATTTCTTTGGTTTTCCTGCTCTGATTGTTGTTGTGATGTCTCTTCTGACGAGCTTGTGTTGGATTCGGTGTGATTCTCCTGTTCTTGTTGTCTTTCTGATGAAGATTGTGCTGATGATTCATGCTGCATAGACGTTGCGGTGTCATGGAAGGTTTCTTCGTCCTATTTTTCTTCTTCCTTGTCATCTTCTTTGTTTTTTTCGGCTGACCCCTGGGCTTCACTTTTAGAGGAACTCGTTCTAATTCTTTTTTGGCGGAAGAGTTGATTGAGTTCCTCTTCGTCTTCTTCATCGTCCTCCAATAATTGCACAGAATCTTCATGGCGCAGGACCGGGCCTCTAGGTGGTGGTTGTGCTGCAAGAATGGCCAAAAAAAGGAAAGAAATAATGTGCGGCAATCTGGACCTTGGCATTCCTCCTTTGTTTACCTGTTTAATTATTGAAACGCATTCTTTGTGAATGCAGTGGAAGAAGTAGGATGCAAAATTTATTGGTTCTCTAGCAGCTAAATCAATGGCGGAGTAGAATGGACGCGATATTCCATAAGTACGTTTCTGTAGGTTCAGGATAGCTACTAAGAACTGAAGAGCGGATCTCTCAGGTTTCGATCGACATAGGATCGCGTATTCGTTGGATGAATGCCTAGGGAATAACTGATTCATGATGGCTAATGGCAGATTCGGGCCATTCTCTCGACCTTGTGAAGGGAGTCGAAACGACTCAGCGAAAGTTTGGAAGGTGATTAGGGTTTGGGAGGGTAGGGATGTGATAGCCCAACTTTGCTCGTTGGCAGGTGTTTTAGCGATAGCGGCGATGATCTGAGCAAAAAATGGGTGGGATTCCACTGAATGCCATGACAGTTCAGCGAAATTGGATAACCCACGGGTGCGAAGAAACTCTCCTACCTCGGTAAGGAGTCTGTCACGGAAAGCGGCATAGTTTGCCAGAGCTTCCATGGCACAAACGATGACAGCAAGCACAAAACGCAAACGTACAGGGTATACACAGTCACACAAATCACGCAAGCACAATAGCGATTTTTGGCGAAACGGAGAAGGTTAAGTAGATGTTCGACAGTGGGGAGCAATCAAAATCACTAATAATCGTTCATCGTTGAGATGATAACTTCTTAACTTCGGTGTGCATGGATGAGTAGCTGGAAAGGGCAGGGCGGCTGTTGACATAATTAGGTATCAAAACACGGATATTTACAGACTTATTTTATTAAGCACGCAAAAAATAAAAGAAAAGAAAAGAAGAGAAAAGGAAAGAAAAGAGAACGCCAAAAGACGCGGCCAACCGCGAAACGTTTCATTGCGGGTTAGATGTTTGTTGATACGGCCGCAGCTTCGAACCGTTGATGACTTTCGGAAGAGGAATTCCGGTCAAAGTAGTCAACCAAAAAGTTGCTAGGCCCACTTGTTCAAAAATCCGGTAGGGGCCAAACCATCGTAACTTGAATTTGCCAGCAGAGCGATTTGATTTTGCATTGTAAAATAGTACAAGTTGTCCCACCGTAAAAACTGGGGTCTTTAGATAGCGATCATGTGTTCGAGCTTGTCTTAGCTGTACTTCTTGCATAGTTAGAAAACTTTGCCATCGGTGCTCATCCAGTTTTCTGAGTGTATCTAGCCGAAATGATAAAGAATCTTCCAGTATTAATTTCTGAGTGAGAGCCACACGTAAGCTTGGCACAATAATTTCCATGGGAGCTATGGCTTCCAATCCATAAGCTAGTTTGAAGGGTGTTAGACTCGGTATGCCCACAAGACTGCAGGTAACAGTTGGTCCCATCTTTCTGGTGCTTCCAAAATGAGTTTTTGAAGCATATTCAACAGGGTCTTGTTTGTACTCTCAGCCAAACCATTTGCATGAGGATAATATGGTGAACTGAATTTATGCGTGATCTGAAAAGAATGTGTGAGTACTTTCATTAGATTGTTAACAAAATGAGTGCCGTGATCTGTAACAAGCTCCAGAGGTAATCCAAAGCACGGAAAGATATCTTTCATTAGGCAATTTGCCACCGAAACAGTTGTGGCAGATTTTAAAGCCCATGCTTCTACCCATCTGGTTGCATAGTCTGTACAAGTTAGAATATAACGATTATTGCTGAGTATTGCTAGCGGTGTAATAGGTCTGATAAAGTCTAGACCCCACTTCTGAAAAGGCTCTAATGGCAAGACAGGTTGTAGACGAAAAAGTCGACGTTGCAGGGGTTGTCCAGATCTCTGACAACTATCACATTGTTTGACAAACTGTGATACGTCCTTGTATATAGTAGGCCACCAAAGTCCGCTTTGCAGAATTTTTCGGTGTGTTAAATCTGTTGCAAAATGGCCACCGGAAGGAATTGAGTGCGCCAAAGTAATGATTGAGTTAACTTCATGTGGTTGAATACAACGAAGTAAAACTTCAGTGTGATCCATATAGTATAATTCCCCAGCAATCAACCGAAATCGGCGGCTAAAAACTACAATTTTCCTGCGTATTACAGTAGAAGTCTGAGAAGGGAGGCATCCATCAGTAAGAAAGGTCAATATCTGATCATAGTATGTAGATGGCATAGGTGGGTCTTCAATTTCATCATTAGTCGGTTCAGAAACATAAATTGCCGGTGTTGTGTCATCTACACCGACTGGAGCTTCACCGGAATCTAAGCGAGAAAGGAAATCTGCTAAGGCATGTGAACTGTCAGGGTGATGAATAACTTCGTAATCAAATTCTTGTAAAAGCAGAACCCATCGCGCTAATCGGACACCTAAGTGTTGTTGCTGAACCAGATAGACAAGTGCAGCATGATGTACATGAAAAGTAAATTTGCGGCCAAGTAAATAATGCCTGAACTTCTTGACAGAGTATACTAAACCCAGACATTCCCTTTCAGTTACAGAGTAATTCTTTTCCGCAGGGGCAAGCCTTCGACTTGCATAGTATACTGGTCTGAACCACTTATTTGTTTGTTACATTAATACGCTTCCAATTGCTATATCTGAGGCATCAACAAATACATGAAAGGGGTGATCCCAGTCAGGAGGCTGTAAGATAGGAACTTGTGTTAATAAACACTTTAACCGATCAAATGCTATCTGATATTCTTGAGTCCACTCAAATTGTCGAGGAGTCTTGGTGATTAATCTGTTCAGTGGTATTGCCAAATGAGCAAGCCACCGTAAGTGCCGACCATGCCATCTTACTTGGCCCATGAAGCGCATCACTTCCTTAGGTGTAGTGGGCACAGGTGCTTCTAACACATCTGTAATTTTATCTGGATCCACCTGTATACCTTGTGCAGATACGATGTGGCCAAGTAGCCTTCCACATGAAACCGCAAACACAGATTTGTTTGGGTTCAAACAGAGTCTGTATTCTCTCTGAAAAGTACTTGGGGCATTTCTTAATCCAGACCACATTATGGTACAAGCAAAAACACCCCAATTGGTGATGAAAGTGGTCTTTGGTATATCCTATTCAACCATTCTAACTTGATTATACCCACTGTATCCATCTAGGAATGAATACATTTCATGTCCTGCTACTCTATCAAGCATTGTGTCAAGAAAAGGTAGCGGAAATGGATCAGGCACCGTAGCTGCGTTCAGTTTCCGGTAATCTACACATATTCGAAGCTGCTTATTCTTTTTAGGCACAATAACAATTGGTGAGATCCATTCAGCATGCTCTATTGGTACAATGAATCCGACTTTGAGTAGCTTATCAAGTTTTGCCTTTACCTGTGATGCATAGTTCCGATTCATCCGGTAGCTTGGTTGTTTGATTGGTTTTGCATTCGGCTTCAGCATGACCCTATGTTGATAAATGCGCGGGTCCAAACCCTTCATATCTTTGTAATCCCATGCAAAGACATCGGAGAACTCTTGGAGTAGCTGGATTAGGTCTCCTTGAAATGATTCCGGTAAGTTTTCTTTTATCTTGACAGGACGCGGATGGTCTTCATCTCCTAAATTATAAGTGATCAACTGATCCTCTGGAACATAAAATTGTCGGGGCTTCTCTGTATCGTCAGTTGGCTTAAGAAGTTATTGCAGTTGAGCGTCATCTATAGCAGCAGTATCTTCCTTCTTATCTTCTTCTGTTACAGGCATCACCATACAAACTGCGGGATTCCAATTATCTACAACAGATTGTAGATCAACAATTCCTAGGGAAATTAAGTCAATGAACTGAACTGGTTCGATTTCAGTCCATCCTAACTTCTTACACAGTGAAGCAGTAGCAATGTTGACTCCAGATCCTCCATCAATTAGTACCTGTGTAATTTTATGATTTTTATACCATACCATAATTAAAGGAACCGAATGATTGACCGTAGAATCAGGTTCCGGTTGCACTGCCGTTGTTGCTGGAATGCAAGAAGGTACATGACTGAATTGTTGTTGGAATTGTTGTCGAACTCCTGGTACTAGTGCAAGTAATTGGCCAAGAGGAAGAGTAATGGACGCTTTAGATAAAATCTCCCAGGCCTTATGTGATTGAATTGTGCTTTCCACGGATTCTGAAGATGATGCGCTGGCTGAAGAGGATGTATCTGCTGAAGATGATGTGCCTGCTACTGAATTAGAATCTTGTTTTTGTGTTCCTTCCTTGATTAGCGGAGCTTGGGTCACCGGAATAGGATCTGGAAACATTGGAGGTTCGGCGGTGGTCCATTGACTGGCCTTATCATACATCCTTTGTTGTTCACGTATGCTTGGTTCAAATACTTCTGCCGCTGGTTGCAGTTGCTTATCGGATCGGGTCTGAATTACTGCAGCTTGCGTTTCTACGGGTGTGATTTGTACCATATTAGTCATTGGGTTTTGTCCTTCTTTCTTCCTCTGATCATACTCAGCTGCATCCTTACAAAATCTTCTAATGTGACCAAATTCACCACAAAAATGGCAGCGCGGTGGTGGCAAATTGGGATTTTCCTGTGCTGGTCCGGCCTGCTAGCGATTTGCATTGTAGTTATTATTTCTCTGTCCTCTGTAATTTCGATAGCCTTGTTGCTGGTTGTTTCTCATTTGCGGAGGTACATAATGATTGGCTGGTTGTCCTGGTTCCTGTATAATAGCATTGACAGTTGCTTTTTCTCCCTTGCTGATTTCTTTGACTAAGATGTTTCTATTCGTAAACAAGTTCGAATCTTTACTCAATGATGTTAAATTAACTTCATACTGGGTCCTATTAGATTCTGGAGTTACTATATCTTCGACAGATTATGACGAAATCGCACCGGAATCTGCCAGAGATTTAGTTCGTTCCACCGGAATATGACCGGAATCCTTACTAACGTTCTTTACTTTCTTGACAATTGGGTTAGACCTATCTGCGCTTTTACCTCTTGGAGGCATCCTTAGCAAATTAGGTACCCCAGGCTGGCGATTCTTTGGATACGTTTCACCGGATCGAGTAATCGGCATGTATCATCTTTTGGTACTAATCGTGTACTATTACTGTCGATTTACAATTTACAGTCACGTTTCCATAACTGATTTGCAACAGTCTGATCTGTTGCCACCTTCCCACAGATGGTGCCAGTGTTAAACGTTGTGTTCTAACTGTCAGAAGTGCGTTTAAAGGTTGTTGGGTTCTTGGGAGTGGAAGGGGTCTGTAAAAACAGAGGCCCTATGCTTGTTTCCCAAAATGACTTCACACCACAATATACTAATATTCAAGACTTCTATCATGAATTGGTATACCCTTCTCAATCCTTACGGTTCGTTATTCTAATTCTTCCAAGGTTCGCCGAACACACTGTACCAGACGATTAGTATCATGATACCCAGTTACCTTGGACCCTTTTCCGAATACACATTGCAGTAACATTAGGAACAATAGCAGTAGTTCAACCTTCACCGAACACTGCTCATAGTCAAACTCAACCGAAGACACAGAAGGACTCAACAGTTACAGACACACACTGCTTGAAGCTTCAGTATGCAACTTAGGATGGCTCTTACCGTAGCTTAATCTTTGCCGTATGAACATAGACCTCAATATTGAAGACAACACAATACAAACCCGAATACCAGAAAAGCTACCATAGCTACACAGACTCCACCAAACACTGCAGACCATTTCAAGAAAGAATAACAACATGATACGCGAACTAACACAACAATCCCAATAGAGACTCGCAAATGACTTACTCAAACAACAGTACAACGTTCTACCATATGTAAATGAAACTCACAATCGCAACAGAGATCGATAAACAACAACACGGATATGCACAGTATACTCAGAGTACTCAGAAATTAGACAAACAACGCTACAGCAACGTTCAGACAATCACCCAGAAGGACAGTCTGGTGATTCCATGAATCGTCACTGAGCATCTCTTTTCATTGCTTTATATAAAAGATTACAATTGTCAGTGTAACAACTTTTCACACGTGCGAACAAAAGATTCAATTTTACAACTTCCAATCCGGCGGCCGACTAACAGCACACACATAGCTTTCCATTCTTCTTGGGCACCACTACGATGGGGGATACCCACTTAGTGTGCTCAATTTCTTAATGAATCAAGATTCAACCAAGCGATCTATCTCTTCTTTGATCTTGGTAGCATAATTATCATTATATGTGTATGGATTTTTCTTAGAGGGTTTGGCATTTGAGGTCATGGGGATACTGTGTGAGCATATGTTAGGGTCTACACCTTTCAAGTCCTTGTAGCTCCAAGCAAATACATCTCTGTATTCTCTTAGCAAGGTTATCAACTCGTGCTCTTCTTCTTCCGTCAGATCATGTCCTATGTAAGTGCATCTCTCTTCTCCTTCTTCTATGGCTACAACTATTTTCTAGGTGGTTTCTTTGTTATCATAGGCCTCCCTTGATTGCGCCTCATGTTTAGGCATTCTTATCATGACTCCCCTATCATCTATTTCATACTTCTTAAAGTTTTTCAGGGACCTCAAACAAAGATTCTTCCTCCTCGGGTGTGACTTCTCTCTTCTTTCTTTTCTTTCCTTCATTCTTAGGGGTCATTTGCGTGGTTAACCTTACATCATTTGTAAGATCTTCATGTCTGTGAGGGTGAACTTCTACTTCATAGAAGTATTCTTCATCTGATGCAAAAGGTGGGTCCATAATGATTGACTCTAGATTGGATTCACTTGCATCCTCAAATGCATCAGTGCTAGGTTCACATTCTTCAATAACCGAATCACACATGATTGGCTCTATTGAGAAGACTGAAATGTCATAACCATCCTCGTCACAGTGGGGTGTCCATTGTTCTTCATTGATGGCTACATCCATAGTTGCTAAAATCTCTGTCCAACCATGAGGTTCAAACTCTTCATCAGGAAATACTACAGGTGCATAGGCTGGGTCTTGAATTGATCTATGAGTTTCCTTCGCACCTATCTCTCTGGTTTTTTCTCTCTTCTCTTCTTATACTACTACTTTATCCACAAGTGGGTGTCTTCATGCATCCATGAGGATCCTGATCCTATGGAATGCATTAACTCAATATCATCTTTGGCTCTATGGATGGGATTCCATTAGATGGGGGTACATCTCTATGAGAGTATTCTCATATGCATGATTCTTGCTAAATTCACATATGGAAAAATTATGCTCGAACTCGACACCACATGTAGTGAGAGTGATTCCTTCTAGCAGTCCTAAGGGTCTTTCTATGTGACCATCGGCCATCTGCAATTTAATTCTCGTTGGCCTGTGTGCTGGCTTGCCCCAACGCTTCCATAGGGAAGTGGTAGCAATTGCAACTCCTACACCTGAGTCCAAAATCGCCTTCATTGTGTACCCTTGATGGGTAATGGGAAGATAGGTGTTTCCTTCTTCTCCTTCGCTCATGTCTCCTATCTTGTCCAAGGGTATTTCTGGCACTGTTCTATGAGAACCTACTTGCGAATGAGGTTTAGTTATTTCAGGCATTTGATTGGCTATATGTTTCCACAGTTCTGGCCTAACTTTGAGTAGCTCTTCTAAAGTGAGATTGCACTGCACTTTAGTGTTCCTTACGACCTTGGTGTTTCTAGCTGTGACTGAGTCTTCGTTTCTTACAATGACCATGGGTGCTCTCATACAGGTAGACTTAGCTTCCCATGGGCCTGTGAAATGGGGTAGTTCTTGTATGGAATTAGACTCAAAGTCTAATCTCTCATGAGATTGGACACTCTCCTGCTCCTCATAAATGGAAGGAATGTCTTGTGGAAATTAATCATGCACATCATCCACAAGTTCAATGGGACGAGGAACTTCACTTTCTTTAGCCCATTTCTCTTCTTGAATCTCTCGCAGGAATTCTGGTGAGTACCGATTCATAGAAGAAGATGTGTCTGGTTCTATGGAGTTAGGCACATAAGATTCCTAGGCAGGATGGCTTATCCTTTTGTTTGCCTTGTCCTTACTTTGAGAGGTGAGGTACTTTTTTGATTGTGCAATTAGCCTCTCCAATCTTTCTAGCAATCCATCAAAGTGCAATTGTGTCTTAGCTGAACTAGAGAAATTAAAGAGACGACTGGCTTCAAACATAGTTTGAGCCAATTCCACCATCTTGGCACAAATTTTAGTTCAGTCGAGCTCTAGTTCCGCTCGAGGGTAACACTTTTCATGATCCGATACATTGGGCCCTTCTTGGATTCTGGCCTCATATGCCTTAAGCATCATGTTTAGGTCCTCGGGAGTGGGATCTGCTAAGACTGATCCTACTCTAGGGGGTGGTGGAATTGTGTGAGGTGGGTTGGAAGGTGGTGGGTAGGAGGGAGATGGGAATGGTGGTGGTGGAGTAGTGTGAGAGTGAGTTTGAGGTGTGAGTTCAATTATCTTGCCTTTTGTTTCTCTTAGACTTTCCTCAAGTTCGCTCATCTTCTTTGCCCATTGCCTTTTCATTCCTTCTCGACTATCCTTCCAAGCTTTGGTCCTCTTCTTGGTTATGCTCAGTCTAACTAACCTCAGAACTCTTTTCTTGGCCTAGGCCTTGGCTTTGCTACAAAGCTTGAGCTCTAGTGACCACTTGGACTGGTGCAGTGGAAGTTACACTTCCAATAGAGTCTACTACCAACCCAATAACATTGATAGAATTGATTTTTGGTTTATTGTTGGAGTTCTTAGGACAATCTCACAAGAGATGCTCTTTCCCACAATCGGGACAAAAGTCCTGAATTGTCACAGATTGGGATTGTGTAGGTGCATGCATAGGGCAATCACGAATGAGGTGATCTCCCTGACATCGATAGCACAGTCCTCTAGGAAATGGGGGTCTTACCTGCCTAGGTTGAGGTCTAGACTTGGGGTTTGCTTACATGACATTTGCATACTCTGGCTCCCAACTTGGTTCGCTCGGGTCTTCATAATAGTATGACTCGTTATGCTCAGGTGATTGCATGTAGTAAGCTTGGGGGCTATCAATGTGAGTGGAGTCAAAAATATGATCACTAGGGTCACTCTCTGGCAGCAATGGTGTTACTGGCACTATGGATCTATTCAGATTCTCTTCTACAGCCGCATACTTCACTGGAATCACATTGGCTGGAGTTGGAGGTTGTTGAGCTAACACAGGCTAAGGCCTTTGTTGGTTTTGGTAGGGTTGCTGATAAGGTTGTTGTGGTCTGCCATATTGTTGTGGTGGGTATTGGTTCTGGTATCTTTCGTGTTGAGTGTATGGTTGTGGATAAGTTTGCCTCACTACTTGCTTATTGTATGGGCAATCTTGTGCGGTGTGATTAGTGTATCTCTGTTCTATGGTGCAGTATTGACTACTAGGTTTTACTTGGGGTTGAGCCATAATGGGACATACATTCGCCATATGGTCACCTCCATAGGTATTACATCTTTTCATTGGGGCAGACCTGATATTTTTTTACTTGAGACTCGTTGTGGATGGGTTTGAATTGAGGCTAGTAGAACTATCCGAATCTCTGTAGATTTTTGAAAGCTCTAATTCCTCCCCAAGGTTATCCTTGATGTTGATGCACATGCATACACATTCTTCTATGGCTCTAGGGTCCTTCAAGTACACATATGATCTCAATTTGGTACTTAGTAGCCCATCTAAGAATAAAGCCACTTGTTTGGTAGGAGTGGGTAACTCTGGAATCGGACATCTCTCTAGGTATTGCCTAGACCTTTTTCCTGCAAGTCTAATGGTCTCTTGAGGTGTCTGCTTGAAGCTCTGAATCAGTGAGGAAGTATTATGCCATATGCCACTCTTAGAGACTTCGGTAATGAAAGCCTCTAGAAGTTGGTCTATGTTCCTGAACTGTCTCTCATGTAGTGGTTGAAACCATGTAAGGGTTGTGTTCCTAAGGGTTAGATCAAAAGCATTGTACTGAATGAATAGGTCCTCAACTTGTTCAACTCTCAAAACTTGTCTAAACTCGGCCACATGATCATATGGGTCTCCAGTGCCATCGAAGTAATTCTTCATGGACTTAACCAACTGGGTTGGCCTCAAGGTCCTAGTTTGTTCTCTAGGCCTTGACAAGGGAAAATCATCAGCATTTTGTTGGTTCCTTGGGTCTCTAGGTCTCTTAGTTTCCATTCTATTTGTCTCTGTTCTTGTTCTTTCTCTTTCCAGTGGGTTAGTAAAGCTTTCAGTTCTATCTCTACTCTTGTCCCTTTGAGCTCCATGCACGTGGGATGTTCCAACTCCTTGGTGGCCATAAGAGACATTAGATCTTGGTTAGGGAGAAATAAATTCACCCTTCCAAGTGTAGGCATGCCTACCATGCTCTGAGACCACAAAGATCCTCTCTGAAGTATTGACGAGATAGGTTACTTTGTCAGGGCTATCAGGATCTTTAAACTCATAGATTGTGAGCATTCTTGTTTCATTAGACTGGTTAGTCTTATACCTCCAAAAGGTCTCGTCAGTCTCTCGGTCTAAGAGCAGATCTATGCTCTTGTTGTCCTAGGACACCCACTCTGGAGTGATGATTCTAGTCAAGACTGATTTGCCTCGGGGAGTCATAGGCGCTCTTGCTAAGTTCCCTTGCTCTATGTCACTTATGTCTGTCTCTGGAATCACATTACCGAACTCGTCTGTTCTATCTGGTTGGTTGGTGACTACGTACATTGTTCCTTCCTTATCTAGGTATGCAGCATTTTCAAACTTGACCACTGGATGTTCTAGTCCAAGGGGTTGATCAGAGTTTTTAATCTGCACAACGGATCTTCTTAGGCCATCCTCATAGGTGCGGGTATCTAATCCGTTGCTCCTAATGTATTCAAGTTGCGTTTTGTATGGGCTTTAGGTTTCTCTAAGTACGCCACTTCTAAACTTCCTGTAGGTCTCTCCATACCATAAGACATCTCTGATTCACTATTTTTAGAGCTAGGATAGTGTGGATAAGCGCTCAATTGTTGGGCCCAAGACCTAGCAGTGTGATTGACACTAGCCTCTGAAGACCTAAGGCTTTGTCTATCTCTCCCTAAGTGTCACCCTGATCTAAGGTTCATATGCCCAATTGAAAAACCCCAATTTTCCCAAGTACAACCTCATTGCAGATCAATTTGTATCAATCGCTTGGTTCTTTTTTAGTTGGTTATCGTGTTTATGCTCTTATCTGTATCATGTTGTTAGGAATATTTAAGTGAATTTCTATACTTTAAGTGGATCGTACCACATTAACTTCTTTTCCTTTTAAGTTATCGATCACAAAGAGATAATATTTCTGCTTGAACTTGAGTACTTAAGATCCTTCAACTTGACAGATTCCTAACGTCACCTTGATTTACTTCTAGCACAACTCGCACTTAGCCTAAGCTAGGAATTGACAAAGGGAGTTGAGAATAATCCAACCTCAAGTTGCTTATCTCTTGCCCTTGGAAGCCCACGAAGTGTGTTCCCAAGCCTGCACTAACTCTTGCTTTGAATGCCTTTCGAAGCTCTTAGTGGACCTGTAAAAGTTCCAAAGTTAGCTCAAGAGTTAAATTCAATTGACACAACAGACCATTTTCCTTCATGTAACTCAAAAACCAAATTGTCCTTTGTCTTTATGGAAAACAATCCTAGAGATCCCTCAGTTTTCTTACCCCATGGTATGGTCAACTTTCCAATGAGCCTAAGATCACTCCAAACGGATTTCGTATGAGGATGTTATGATTGTTTAGGGTTCTGGAGTTAAAACAAGGTTCGAATAGGCTAACAGTCAAACATGATTTTTCTCAAGTTACTAGTGTAGGGACCTCACAAAGTGCTAATTACTTGATAAGTATGCCCAAAATTACCCCAAAATTTGGAAAAAAAACCCTAAAAATTT
This sequence comes from Ceratopteris richardii, assembly GCA_020310875.1. Classification (NCBI taxonomy): domain Eukaryota; kingdom Viridiplantae; phylum Streptophyta; class Polypodiopsida; order Polypodiales; family Pteridaceae; genus Ceratopteris; species Ceratopteris richardii. Next base: position 126,124,828 of record CM035436.1, read on the forward strand.
AGCCAAAAATGTCTGTCAATCGCGATCAACAGGTCTGTGAATCGCGATTGATAGAGGTGTCCGTCGGGCCTGTCAGTCCTGATCGACATGCCAATCATGATTGACGGTGTCAATCACGATCGACAGAGTTGGTCCTGGGGTCTATTGATCGTGATCGACATTTTTTTCGCAAAATCCGGCATAATTTCAGTGAATCATGGTTGTGTCCATCGCGATGGACACGTGGGCACACGAATTTTAGTATCAATCATGAAATTTCAGTCGATCCCTGATCGATGGTATCAATCGCAATTGATTGAGTCCTATGTGGAAGTCTATCATGGTCTGTCGGTCATGATTGACATAGTCTGTCGGTCGCGATTGACAAAGTCTATCGGTCATGATTGACAGATTTTGTCGATCGTGGTTGTCGATCGTGGTTGTCGATCGCGATCGACAGTGTGGATCACGATTGACAGATAATTACCAAATTTTTTTACTGTGATTTGTGATTTAGAATGTGCTCATCATGTATGCTATGGTGGTGCCCTTTGTTTTACCACAGGATCAAAATTTCTGTCAATTGCGATTGACAGAGATCCATCCCTCGGAGACTATGCAGAGCTTTTCCATACCTACGGGACCTACTAGAGATGATGATACAGCCAAAACCTACAAGAACGCTCAAGAAACATGCAAAAACAGCGCACACAAATCGCTCTCTCGCTCTCTCTCACAAGTGAAATGAGGGAAATGAAAGGGGGAAGGTTATATGACCAAAAAACTGAAATTTTTGCGATGATGGAGATGGAGGTGGGAGATGGTGAGGATGATGGTGATGTAAGAAAGAGAAAAATAAGGAAATGTAAAGAAATTACCTACGATGCCAATGTCACAACTCTACGTTTTACCATCACATGTTCGTCCTCAAAGCTCGATCCCCGGCAATGGCACCAATATTTGGTGTAGCTCAATGATGAGTAGCACCTCCTTTAATGTCAATCTGGGAAGACGTGAGGATGGTATGAAGACCTCGAACAAGTGATGGCACACTGTGTGAGTGAGAAGCACACAAACATGCACACACACACGCACACAAGGCAAGAACAAAGAGAGAGACAATGGAGTAACTTCTATTGCAAAAGAGTTCTCATACAAGTTCAAATCTACAACAAACTAACTTCAAAAATGAGCTCTCTAGCTTTTTTTATAGTTTTTTACTAGCTTTGGTCGTGTCCAGACCTAGTGTCTAGCCTAGTTAAAAGTTAGGTTCTATGGCTATTTTGGAAGCTCAAACGATCTGTGAATATTATGAAAATTGGTACATAAATACTACCAATACTCTTCAAGCTCAAAGACTCCTCGGCTTGCACAAAGTGGAGTATGAATAATCAAAATTGGTATTTACAATGGTGTGAAGTGACTGAGATCACTATCTCGAAAATATTACTTCGTGAAAAAGGATAGGGCCTATTTTTTGGATCTTCGTTGACTACTTTGCCTAATTGGCCCTTCTCTTTGCTCTAATTCCTTATGTCGGCTCCCTTCTCTTGAAATGCCCTGACTGCTGCCAGCACTATCCGATGTGGTCTTACATGATGAAGCATGTTCTTGTTGCTAAACAACTTTGGAACATAGTGGCAGATGTAGATTGAAAACCTGCAAGTTCTTCTACTTCACAGTCTATTGTCATAGATGGAGCTTCTTCTTTGAGTACAGTGGTTTATCCTTCTCCACCTACACAGGATCAGCTTAGATGGGATGGAAAAGATGCTCAAGCTCATGCTTTGATAGCACTTTCAGTGAAGCGTCATATAGTTCCACACATTCGGTCATGTTCTACATCATGACACGCATGGGACACTATTGCTTCTTTGTATGTCGTGCATAATGAAGCATGTGTTGCATACTTGAGGGAGCAACTTGAGGATGTATGTATGGCTGAAAATGAGTGGGTGGATGTGTATGCGACATGCATCAAGGACTTGAAAGAGCAATTGGCAAACATAGATGTGATCATTTTGGATGCATCACTCATTTCTACATTGTTAAAAGGATTACCCGAATCTTTTCAAAGCTTTGCTACTACACTCCGTTTGGTTGCAAAAGGGAATCCTAATATGTATGCATTTGATGAGGTTTTGTCTCTTCTTTTGCAAGAAGAGCAATCTAGAGTGAATAGGAGTGGTTTGATTGAGGGAACGCAAGCACTTGCTATCTCACAAAAGGAGAAAAGCAAGTATGGTTCAGCTTTGGGTTCTTCAAAACCGAAGCCTCAAGCTTCCTCTTCCACTCATTCCTCTAATGATGCTGATTTGCAAAAGAAGAAGAGATGCAAATATTGCCGAAAGGCTTGTCATACTATTGATAAGTGTAGAAATCTTGTTAAACGCAATGAAAATAAGAAGGAATCCGACATAAATGTATGGTTGTGAGTGAGGTTGATTCCGATTGATTCTTTGATAGTGGTGCTTCAAAGCACATAACATCATGCAAAAGATTATTTGCCTCTTTTAAAAATGCACCCAAAGGAGGACATGTAGTGTGTGCAAACAATGCCTCTTATCCTATCATTGGAGTAGAAGAAATTGAGCTTATGGCTGCAAATGGAGGTGTGATTCTCTTGAAAAATGCATTGTATGTGCCTCGTATCAAGAAGAACTTAATTTCAGTTTCGTTGATTGCCAAAGCTGGACTTCATGTACACTTTGTTGATGATAAGTGTATTCAGCAATGGCGATGTTATCGTGATGTCGGGTACATTATGTAATGCTTTGTATTGCATGGATACATACAAGAGGGTTGCCTCGAATACCTTGGTTGCTCATACTTCTTCCATAGCTGAAATGGAGCTTTGGCATGCTCGTTTTGGTCACTTGAACTTCACTTGCAAAAGCAGGACATGGTTATTTTTTTGCCTACACTTGAGTCCATTGAAAAGCATGCATGTGAAGGTTGCATTCTTGGAAAAATGCTTCGTGCTTCTTTTCCAAAAGATAGTCACACACACACTACAAGAAAATTGCAGCTTGTTCATAGTGATGTATGTGGTCCCGTCAAGACTCCATCTTTTGGGATGCATGTATATTTTGTTACTTTCATTGATGATGCTACTCTCCATACATGGGTGTATCCTATGAAAGCAAAGAATGAGGTATTTTCTTGCTTCAAAGCATTTTTAGTTATGGCTAAAAATTTTTCTTCACAAAAGCTTTTGACTCTACGCTCGAATCGTGGTGGTGAATACATGTCACATGAGTTTAGTGCTTTTCTTCGTGAAAGAGGTATTTCACACCAATGTACGGTTCCATATACACCTGAGCAAAATGGTGTTGCCGAGTGTAAAAATAGAACTCTACTTTAAATGGCACGATGCATGGTTAAAGGAAAGCCTTCCTGATAATTTTTGGATGCGAGCGGTCATGTGTGCAAATTATGTGTTGAATCACTACCCTACAAAAGCATTGAGAGTCATCACTCCTTATGAGGCTTGGAATGTTCATAAGCCTATGGTTATTCATATGTGTGTGTTTGGTTGTTTGGCATATGCTCTTGTGCCATCACAACAACATCAAAAAGTTGATGACAAGGCAAAGAAATGTATATTTGTTGGTTATAGTGTTGGCTATGCAATTAGAAATGGATTCCATACATAGCAATGGTACTTGGGAGTTATGTAAATTGCTAAAAGGAAAGAATGCCATTGGTACAAAGTGGGTTTATAAGATTAAGAGAAAATCTGATGGTAGCATTCATCGCTACAAACCTAGATTGGTTGCCTAAGGATATGCGCAAAAATATGGCATTGATTATGAGGAAACATTTGCACTTACTTCATGCATGACTACCATTTGTACCGTGGTTGCATTGGTTGCCCATGGAGGTTGGAAAGTGCATCACTTGGACATAAAAACAGCCTTCTTGAATGGTGATTTGCAAGAAGAGGTTTATGTGAAGCAACCTCCTAGATTTGCTATGAAAGAGAAAGAGCATATGGTTTGTCGCTTGCATAAAGCCTTATATGGTCTCAAGCAAGCTCCACGTGCATGGTATGACAAAATCCATAAGCACGTGATTGCTCTTGGCTTCACATGTAGTCCGATTGAATGTACACTCGATGTATGCAAAAATGGGGCTGATCTTATAGTGCTTGTTCTTTATGTCGATGACATACTCTTGACTAAGTCATGTGATGCAAAACTTGACATTCTTATGGATGATTTGCAGCATACTCTTGGTTTCACTTATCTTGGTCTTTTGAGCTATTATCTTGGCATCCAGTTTGTATCCGTTGAGGGGGGGATTGTTATGCATCAAGCAAAGTACGTTGAAAAACTACTTCAGCGTTTTGACTTTGAGGATTGCAAGCCAGTTTCCACACTAGTTGAGACAGGATTTAGGTTCTCAGTTGAGGATTCCAGTGATGCATTTGACACTTCTCTTTATCAACAAGCTGTGGGATGTCTTATATATGCATGCAACAGAAGGCCAGATATACAATATGAAGTTTCCCAATTGAGTCGATTCATGCATAGCCTTGGCACTAAGCATTGGCAAGCGGTGAAACGTGTGTTTAGATATCTCTGAGGCACTTTGAGCTTAGGTCTCTTTTATGGCAGAGATGTTCAGACATGCTTGCATGCTTTTACAGATAGTGATTGGGCTGGTTGTTATGATACTCGTGTGTCGACTAGTGGTAATTTCTTTTTCCTTAGAGACTCATGCATATTTTGGTTCAGTAAGAAGCAACCTATAGTGGTGACCTCGAGTTGTGAAGTTGAGTAAAGGGTAGTTCTCACAGCTACAATGGAGTGTATATGGCTGAGATGCCTATTTATGGATCTTTGCATGGAGATTGATGCTGCTATGCATATTCTCACTGATAGTCAGAGTGCTTTGTCTATTGCACGAAACCCAGTGTTTCATGCACAGACCAAACATATTGAGGTACATTATCACTATGTGAGAGAGCACCTTCATGCAGGAGATATTGATTTGGTATATGTGCCTACACAAGATAATGTGGCAGACATATTCACCAAAGCTCTTCCATGGGAAAAGTTTGAAGCTTTTCGCAAAGCTTTAGGCTTATTACTTTGTGGGGGCTGATCTATCACTCCGTGTATGTGTTCACATCATTTGCTCTAGGAGGGTTTGTTACACTTATGTGTTCCTCGAGTAGCTTTGATGTGAACCTTTTCCCTATATATGGGCACTTTTTTACTCTAGTGTTGGCTAGAGGTTTTTTCCCCATGTTACCACATACTTCATACTCTCATATGTGGTGGTACTTTGTACTTAGGGATATTATTCAGCTCTTACTTTAGTTCAGTTCATCGTCAATAGAGAGAGCTATTCCAGCCATCATCTTCTCCGTGTGTGTTGCTTCGTTTGTGCTCCTTGTGTGTGCTTCTCGTGTATCTCTCGCACTTCTACACACACCCAACAAGATTGACTCACTCGAGGCCAACACTCACGAAGGTATAGTTATTATATATGCATGGCTAGTTACTTTATAAGAAACTTATCGAATTCGGCTCTTCTTATGTTATAGATAGGTTCATTCCAAAGGTGCTTAATGGTGTACGCGCTTCTTAGAAAATTTTCACTTATGTCTTGCTTCATTTTGGATGATCGGGGTTTTGGGATGTGGGTGAGGTCGCGCTTTATAAGGCCTCATTTTTGCTCATATATACATGGCAAGTATAGAGGGAGTTATCAGATTTAGATCCTTCACAATTGTTTAGAGATATTTGTGGGCATTCTAGTCTATCCGCCCCATCATACCCATCAAATCAGCGTTTTGAACAGAGAGGTAAAAGAAGTATGAATTCTAAGGGGATGCCTAACAGTTAGACACCAACTTGGCAGTCAACACGTGATTCGTAGTAAAGACACTCTGGACCGGGGGGGGGGGAGGGGGGGCAGTAAGACTGGGTGTGTGTGAGAAGTGGGTGAAGGAGAGTGAGGGTGTGTGTGTGTGTTTGGGGTATACATGTGTGTGTGAAAGGGAAAGAGGGGGTGACTAAAAGTAAAAGGGTGAGCAAGTGTGGGTGGGTGTATATGTGTGAGTGAAAGAGACCTTGTGTGAAAGAGTGGAAGAGTGCAGGTATGTGAGGATAGCTGCCTGTGTGAGAAACAAAGCAAGTGAAAAAAAAAAGAGGAAAAAGTGGGGAAGAGATTTGAAGAGAGAGGAAGGGTGAAAGTATGTAAGAGAGTGGGAGAGAACAAATGTGAGAATGTGCCAGGGCATGGTTGCATGTATGTGTGTGTAGATGTGAGCATGAGAGAAAGAAAGTTTGGAAGAATGAGAATTCTTGAGAATGGGTGTGTATGAGAGAGAGAGAGGTGAAAGTGAGTAAGAGAGGGAGGATGATTGAGAGTGAGTAAGAAGGATAAAAGGCGTGTGTGTGTGTTAGAGGAAGCATTTTTTTGAAGGAAAACTATTTGTAAAAATGGCAAAAATTTGAAAAAATATTTATACAAATGATGTAAAAATTGAGGAAGAGTCTTCCTCATGTAAAATAGGATCATATGTATTTTTCCTAGAATTTTTGGAAGCTCTTAGATAGCATATTTTTAGAATAGAAGGTGAAAAGGACCAAAATTCAAGTGTGAAAAGGGACACTTGAAAAAGTATAAAAGATAATTTCTTCTATTTTGAAGAGGTTGGTTGTATTATTTTGATGCTATCCAAGAAATGTGAGAGCTTTCCTGTAGAAAATCGTGTTTTCTCCTTTCGTGATCTTTCTCTTAATTTGTTGAGTCTTATCATTGTGTAATCCATGGAATTTGTGAATTTTCCTTGTGTATTTCTGAGTGAAGTGAATGAAGATGGATGATTCTCAATGTATTGAGTAAGAAAGTGCAGAAGAACAAAGCTGGAATTGGAAATTCTCAGTTTTATAGAATCACAATTGTCTCGTCTATGTGATATAGGTATTGTTTTTTAAAATTTGACTTCATATTTGTATTCTACTTTGAAAATGGCACACTTTAGGCACAAAGATAATTGGAAATGCTGTTCGAGAACTCAAGATAATCAAAACCCTAGATATTTCCTTATTTAGCACTTCCACTCACATTATTATTGAAGAAAAAGTTAAAATTTGCATGGGTATTAGCACAAAAACAATGTTTTGCAATCTCAAACATGTGCTTTCTCATGCACCTGTTTTGTAAAGGATGTGTTAGAGTGCCTGTGTGTTGGAAAGGCTTCACCAGTGGCTCTCAGCTGCCTTATGTTCTTTGTTCCTATCATGGAGGTTGGTGTAGAGGTCAAGCTGGAAGTTTGCATGCTGGAATTTCCAGACAGGGATTGCTTGATCATGATCAGAATCTTGGTGATTCATTAGTTGACATGTTACACCATGCATGGATATGGAGAAGAGGCTTTCTGCCTTTACAATGAAATGCTTTTGGGAGGTCCCAGAATGTCTTGATAGAATACATGAGTGTGATGCCTTTGCAAACTATATCTCTCTTTTATATGAGTACAAGCTTATGGTAACATGAGAGCTTTAGATAAGGGTAGACAAATTCATGCCGAAATAGAGAGGTGTGGGTGGCTCAAAAGGGATGTCTTTGTTGACAATGCATTTATTCATATGTATGGCAAATCTGGTTCTCTCTTGGATGCATGGCAAGTACTTGATATGCTATTAGTAAAAACCAAAGTATCATGGTCCATTTTGATAAAAAACTCTACAAGGGACTGGCTCATGAAGCAATCCTCCTCTTTAGAGAAATGCAATTAATGGCTATTTCCCCAAATACTATCATGTAAAATTGTTATTTGAAGGCATCTGGTAGCATTGGGGCATAAACCGAATTCGAGGAATTACATGCAAAGATAGCAAGGGGGGGCTACTCAATGTTGTTATAGTTGGTCATTTTGTGCTTGATATGTACAATGAATGCCATGGAATTTCAAAAGCAGAGGAGATTTTTGAGTCTTTCTCTTATCGAAATCTCGTTGCCTGGAATGCTTTACTTCATGGTTACATTGAAGGCGGTCATCCAGTAAAAGAAATTTGACATTTTGAAAAAGATATAGCTTGATGGCATCGATGCGAATGTTATGACTTTTGTAGGTGGGTTAAAATCATGCAGAGAATTGGGTATGATTGACAAGGGCGTAGAAAGACATGCAGGTATTTTACGGGGAGGCTCTTTTTGGGGAAAGCTAGTAATAAGGAACATGTTAGTGGACACGCTTGCATTTTTCTAGGTGCACATCAATCTCTGGTAGGGGGTAGGGAGGTGGTCACCTACCCTATCAGATGACAGTGATAATGAGATTCTAGGACACTTGGGGGCAGCAACATTAAGAGGTTTTCTTTAGGGCTAGGCCTTCACATACGTATTGCTTTTGAATAATTCAGGAGTTGTGTGTTGTGTCTCGTAATTGAGCACAGTAGAAAACATTTGGACATACGTAGTAAGGCTCATGCCATGACTGAAGATATCACACATAAGCTTTAGGCAGGTTGCCGCTCCGATATGGGAGGAAGTACAACTCAATTAGCAAAGAAGGAGAGAGCTTCTGTATGGACTGACAGAAAGATTAGGGAGTGCATTCATAAGAAATCCTAGCTATGAAATCCTGACATTGTCAACTCCAGGCTTTGTAGCTGCCACCCAGTATCTCAGGCGAGGTTAAGCCTGCATTGATCGAGGAGCGAATCCTAGAGCTAGTGATGCAAGCGGTTAAAGCGGCCACGATGACCCAAGAGACATACACTGTGAAACATGAGGCAACCTCGGACCCCAATCAAGGCATATTTAGGTCTAACACATGTTGTGGGAAGTGCCATGGCTATGGTCATATAGCCACGGAAAGCCCCATAGTCTTGAGACTCGTCACGGATAGATCTCCACCTAGAAGGTTTTGCGCATTTTGCAATAGGCCAAACCATATGGAGGATGGATATTATCAGAAGATGGCTTATGAAGGAAGGACCACGCAATCGGGAAACATGAGATAATTCTTACATGGGATTGCCCGCTCAAAGTGAGCTACCTATACCTCATTGGGAAACAAGGTAGACGTATGGGCATAATACTCAGAGCCAAGGAGGTGGCTACCAGAGTGAGATGGCACAAGAACAGAGAATGGTTGCTGCAATTCAGTGTTGGAGATGTGAAGGTTTTGGACACATTCAAGCTAGGTGTCCAAATGAAAGGAAGCCTATTGGGTACACTCTTCTATGTAGGTACTATAGTGCAAAAGGACATTTCGATGAAGATTGTCCTAAAAGGAGAGCCGACAGTGGCAAAGAGAAGGGCCAACTCAATCTTCAAACTATGTGGAAACCCAGGTGCATCCCGCTCCTAAATTACAAGAGAAAATTCCTAGAATAGGAGTGATGTTTAGGACACCACAGCCTTGAGAAGGATCCAGTTCTTCCATGCATTTTGTGGAAGCCGACCAAGGCAAGGGTGTGAAAAAAGAGCCTATTGTGGTAGTGGTCATGAGGACTCAGAAATACTTGAAAAGGGATGCAGAAAGAAAGACTGAAAATGTTGTCAAAGAGAAGACACATGTGCATGGTGAAGTGGAAGAATGAATTGGAAGAAGGCGACGAAGTGGAGACACTTCCACAAGTGACAAATAATTCATGCCAGGCATTCCTCCATTCCTTGATAGATTGAAGACTCCGAAATGTCAAAAGGAAAAGCAAAGGAAGGAAGAAATTGAATAGTGCACAAGATGGCTAAAATGGAAGTGACTCTCTACATTGGTACTCTACTGAAGTACTCTCATGTGTGTAGGAAGCAATTTTACAACAAATATATCAAGAAGCCTTGAAAATCCCAAGATAAGAAAAAAAATGAGAGAAAGAGATTTAGAGCATCATCCAGAGCATCACGACCTAGATCGATTCAAATGCTCTTATGGTGATTGTAGAGTTAAAGGGATATGCATTCCTAGGTGCTCACTTTGAGAGTGGGGTAGCAGTCAATTTGATGACTGAATACATGATGAAGGCTCTCAGAATTGCCCACATGGAAGATACTCCTATGTCCCTCAGAATGGCTGACCGAACCCAAGTAAGCCCTGCAAGTCTTTTGAAAAATGTGAACACAATTGTTGGAGGAGTAGAGTTTAGCATCAACTATCTCATAATCAGACCAAGGACCATGGAGGCCACTTTTTCCATTTTAATATTGGGACGACCATGGCTAGTACAAGAAAACTACATGCATGACTTGCACATGAGTTTTATTGCAATTGGGCCAAAGTCCAACTGTGTGCAAATCTAGGCTGCTTCAAATTCAACCGACAAGAAGTTAACAACAAAGGATGAAATGGAGAAAAAAGCAAAAGAGAAAGTAAAGTAGGAAAAAGCACGAGTAAGGTTCGCTTTAAACACGAAGACTTACAAGGATTTGCTCCAACATGGGTTCAATTTGCAGTTATCCAAACCCCAAAACACAAGGATGGGAGAGTATGAGAATCTAATAGCTTATAAAGATGATTTTGATCAAGAGTTGCTTGGATGGTTGGCAGGTACAAGTTAGTTTGAATGCTATACAATGCATATAGACTCAAAGAAGGGCAAGACCAACAATCACCTAGAGGTAGGAATCCTAAAAGATGAATCGAACCCTGAATTGGCAACCGCTGTGAAAGTAGGGCACTTGAGGAAAAAAGTTGAGGGTCTAGAAGTTGAACTCCATGGTAAGTGTCACAGGTCCAAGATGGTGATGGAAAGAGAGCAGAACGTATGAGAAATCGATGTGAGAGTCGAGTTTGAGGAAGTAAATCCAAATAGGGAAGGAAAAGCTAAATAAGTGATGGATAGTGGTGCATGCATGCTATTAGGAAATCAAATGAGAATGCAGATGGAAAAAGGTGAAATGAAAGAGGTAGGTTTTTTAGAGGAATAGAAGGTAGTTAGCGAATTGATTTATCTTTACATAAGGAGAACAAATCCCTCGAATGATGGGAATTGTTATTCTAAGGCCCACGATCACAGATGTCATACAAAGAAGATGGGAAGACAAGACCGCCATCGCCCTTCTAGCACAAGCAAGGCACATAACTCCAGGAGTAGTGACATGTGCCACAAGGGAAAGGGAAGATCTCGAAGAGAAAAGTGGTGTATAGATAATGATGGTTTTTGCAAGGAAACAGTGGATCAAAAGAGAGACCGCTTGGAGGGTAGAGACAAGGGGAACAAAAATGATCGTGAAAAAAGGGCTTCCAGACATGAGAACCTGAATAAACAACACACATCGGACAATAAACCTAGAACAAACATTAAGAGTAGAGAGCCTCATGCAAATGGTATTGACAATAATGATAGCATGCTGAAGAATCCACGATTGGCTCGTGCCAAACGTGTCAAGATAATCAGTTCAAAGCCTTATGAAGACAGTGATTTTGATAGATGGAAAAACATACAAAGGACACTTGGAGAGGTTGAAGGGAAGGGATTTCAAGTGAACTATTGGAGTATCGGATTCTTTTCCTTGATTTGGATGATCTTACAAGAGATGTGGGGTTGGATAAGGGAGTACAGTTTACCTCCTATTTGATGACATCATAGAAACTAATAAACCAAGTGTGTTGTTACACAGGATCATTAGGGACTATGCGATCGATCACTAATCAAGTGTACCAAAATGCTCTATTCGATCTTGTGGTATATTTTGCAAATCAAGCACTAGTGAGCATGGAGATACCGGTTAAGATCTTACAAATGCAATACAACATGGAAGAGGACCACAGGCTGTTATGTTTCTTGAACCAAGATCATGACATCGACTTTCCATTTCCACAGTTTGAGCAGTACTTGCTTTATTGGGCTAGATATGTAGAAGACCAATATTTTTACTATGACAGCACGACGGAAATACCTAATGAGGTAAATGACATTTATTGGGCATGGGCAGACTAGTTAGTTATATGTAGCAATGATGAGGCTCCTAAAGCGAAGCCTAACTCACCTCCTGGAGGATGATGATCATCACCTATGAATGAGAGTAGGTAAGAACTTTTGAGGTTGCCATGCTACATTGCATCAGAAGAAGGGACTTGAAGGTAAGATAGGAAAATCTGGTTTGATAAGCATGTTCTCAATTAGTCGGTTATGTCATATAATCCTTATGCCCTAGAAAGCAATGATGAAGAGAAGATCGATCTATTAGCTTCCACGGACATGTTTTTCTTTGTGGTTTTGTGTGTGCATGATGTGCAAGAAGGATGGGGTATATGCTCTTTTCTACCTCTCCCTAAGTCTCAGGACATGGGAATTGAAAAAAAAAAAGAAAACAATAAAAACCAAAGCAAAAGCATGTATATATATGTGCCAACATGATATGATGGGTTAGTAGGCAAGTGGACTCATCTTGGTTGGGTGACCACAACCACGAGTTGATGCTAGCTTCGTCATAGACATGGACAATTATGTGTATATATCTGTTTGGTGCTACATGCCTTAGCAGGTTGATTAGTGAGTAAAACCATCTTGGACAGGTGGTGGAGACCATGAGCCACACCCAAATTTTCTATGGGCTAGCATGTGCATATCTATGCATACATCGTGTATATGTTCATTGTGTGCTACGTTGTGTTGGTAGACGAGTAGAACAAATTTGGCTCAGTGGCCAGGGCCATGAGTCGCATCCAGTTGCAACATATGCCAACTCATGAATTAAGAAGATAAGCAAAAGGAAAGAAATCAAAGAGAAAAAAATTCCCACCCCTGAGGGGGAGAGACAGAGAGGAGAAGGGCAGTGATCGCCCAGATGGATGTGTTTTTTTGCATGTATGTATTTGTAGGGATGAGATGTTTGTTGCTGATAGATTGACTCGCTCGAGACCAACACTCACGAAGGTATAATTATTACATATGCATGGTTGGTTAGTTTGTAAGCAACTTATCCAATTCGGCTCTTCTTATGTTATAGATAGGTTCATTTCAAAGGTGGTTAACGATGTACGCACTTCTTGGAAATTTTTCACTTATGTCTTCCTTCATTTTGGGTGATCAAGTTTTTGGGATGTGGGTGAGTTCGCGCTTTAGAAGGCCTCATTTTTGCTCATATATACATGGCAGGTATAGAGGGAGTTATAAGATGTAGATGCACCAGTAGAATACATGTTTTTTGTGGATTCTCTTTTTTGCATGAATTTGGATTCACCTCTTTTGATTAGTTGGCAGATGAGAATGATGCGACGATGGAGGAGGACTTTGTCAAGGTATTCAAGGTATGTAAAGGATTTTTTTTTTATTGATAACAGGTAATGTTGATTAACTTTATGCTCACAGGACAACCTTCAAAGATCAGGTTCATGATTGCGTTATTGACCTCTTTCTGAGTTATTGGTTTTGTTGATTGCATTTATAACTTGGAGTGAGGGAAACATATGGATGACATGGTTTTTGTTGAGGTTCTATTGCTGGAGAAAATGAAACATGAAAAGATTTGTGTAAGACTAGGTATGAGAAGGTATGGGAACATCTAAGCCATGGTGCAATGGATGTGAGTATGTGCATGCATGGATATAGGTCCTAGTATGCTTAGTGGAATATATTGCATGTGTGAAAAAGTTCTTGTGGATGATGACTAGGTGTGAGTAGAGAGTTTGGAATATGCTTGTGTGAGATGTCATGGTTGAATGGGTTGAATGATTAGACTACGATGATTCATGTGTCTCCACGAAAGTGAGATGACCGCTTGAATGGGTAACAAGTGAAAAACAAGGTTGCACAGGTGGTGAAGAGGCTTGTCGAGGATGACGTCGCAAGCAAGAAGGGGGGAGTATGTTAACTATATTTATTGTTGATTCTTTGCACTAATATGTCTGCATTGTGTAGAATGGATATTTGATTTCAGGTATTTGGAAGGGGAAAAATGTGTGTTGTTGATGATAATCTTTGATCAAATGAGCTTAAAATCTTGTTGCAGTGTGGAGGATGTGTTGGAGTGCCCTATTTGTTGGGAAGGCTTCACTAGTGGCTCTCAATTGCCTTATGTTCTCTGTTCTTGTCATGCAAGTTGGTGCAGAGGGCAAGCTGACACTTTGCATGCTGAAATTTCTAGACACGGATTGCTTGATCATGATCAAAATCTTGATGATGCATTGGTTGACATGTTACACTGTGCACGGATATGGAGAAGAAGCTTTGTGCCTTTATAATGAAATGTTTTTGGGAGGCCCCAAAATGTCTTGAAAGAATGCGTGAGTGTTGTGTCTCTACAAAATGTCTCTTTTTTATACGAGTACAAGCTTGTGGTAACATGAGAGCTTTAGATAAGGGTAGATAAATCCATGCCGAAATAGAGAGGTATGCATGGCTTAGAAGGGATGGCCTTGTTGACAATGCATTGATTCATATGTATGGCAAATGTGGTTCTCTCTTGGATGCTTGATGAGTGTTTGATATGCTATTAGTAAAAAGAAAAGTATCATGGTCCATTTTGATAACGAACTCCACAAACGACTGGTTGATGAAGTATTCCTCCTCTTTAGAGAAATGCAATCAATGGGTATTTCCCAAGATACTATCATGTACAATTGTTGTTTGAAGGCATGTGGTAGCATTGGGGCATTAACTGAATTGCAAGAAGTACATGCAGAGATAGCAGGGGGGGCCTATTGAATGTTTTTATACTTGGTAATGTTGTGCTTAATCTGTACAACAAATGCCATGCAATTTCAAAAGCAGAGGAGATTTTTGAGTCTTTCTCTAATCAAAATTTGGTTGCCTAGAGTGCTTTACTTCATGGATATATTGAAGGAGGTCATCCATTAAAACCAATTCCATAGTTTGAAAAAGATGTAGCTTGAAGGCATCAATGCAAATGTTGTGACTTCTGTAGGTGGGTTAAAATCCTGCAGAGAATTGGGTATTATTAACAAGGGCATAGAAATTCGTGCATGTACTGTACGGGGAGGCTCTTTTGGGGGAAAGGTAGTAGTAAGGAACACATTAGTGGACATGCTCGCATTTTTCTAGGTGCACATCAATCAGTGGCAGGAGGCAAGGTGGTGGTTGCCCACCGTGTCAGATGACAGCGATTAGGAGCTTCTTGGACGCTCAAGGGCAGCACCATCAAGAGGTTTTCACTAGGGCTAGGCCTTGACATACGTATTGCTTTTGAATAATTTGGGACTTATGTGCTACATCTTGCAATCGTGCAAGGGAGACAACATTTGGAAATACCTGGTAAGGATCCTGCCATGACTGAAGATAATAGTCCCTAGCTCAATGTCCACCCAAAGGGGATGTTCATCTTGAAGACCTGTAGAATCGATATAGGGAGCATGCATGGACCATTTGGTCCGATAATACACGGATGAGTGCTAAGCATGGGGATTGAGTTCTGTGTGAGCTCCTACATTCTCCTGTGTGAGCTCCCACATTCTCCTCTCTCTATTAAGGTTGAACTTGTGTTTGAGCTCAAGCGTTGGAAGAGTCGGCTTCCCTTGCACCCATCCCTGCTATTGTCGAGGAGGAAGCTTCAGGTTTCAGCACTCTAGCAACACCATGATCAAGTTGGTGCTCCATTCTCATCTGGGATACATGTCCTCTTAGCTTCTTGGTCTTGTAGTTCATAGTGTCTTTCGGGCGTTGGGTACAAATCACAACATGATGAAGCACTTCAAATGTAGAGATTTTGTAGATGCACTATTCTTGGGTTCAACGACTCAGGGTCTCCACCTGTTGATAGAGAGAGAGAGAGTATATTGGGGGGGGGGGGGCTCAGAGGGGATCCGTCCGACAGAGAGGGTTTTTTTTTCTTAGGCTTCTGCAGTGGGTGAAAGAGAGAGTGCAAGGGTCAGAGGAGGGTAGCTTGGAGTTATGCGACATCGTTCGGAGTGTGTTGCTGTGTTCTCTACTTGGGAGAATGCCAAAAGAGGCTCTAGAATTGAAGGGTGTGCAGTAGCTACTTCGCACAGGAGGCCAAGTTGAAAAGACGGAGGCATACATCAATTATTAAATGGGAGATGTGCAAGGCTTTCTTGAGCAGGTATGTGGCATGTGCCTGAGTATCTTCGAGGATGTGCAGATCTGATATGGAAGTGGGGATGGTGGTTACTACAGAAGCTAGAACTAAACATGCACCGTCATAAATTTTCCTCAAGGGTACGAAGCCATTTGTGGGCACTGGTGCGGTAAGTTCTCATGCCTTACTAATGCATCGAGTTGTATAGCGCTAAGGAGGGGCATTGTGTGTGGTGTTGGTTCTTCATCATCAGCTTAAACCAGATTATGCTACTATATAGGAGAAGTAATGTGATTTATCCATGATGCTGCACAAAACTCCATCGTACGTCTTATTCGATCATGATTTGAATGTTTTGTCTTAATGGGCGCTAGAAGGAATTAAGGTCACCATGGAAAGGCAATTAGTATTCTTTCAATGAACTCTTGGAAGTTCATGCACCAGTGGTTTGTATTGTCCATTCAAAGCTTCGGCTTATTTGTTGAAATGTCTATATGATGCTCTGTGGTAACGATTGCGAGGTTGTCTTCTACAGTACTATTGTTGTATACATGGTGGTGTGATTGGTACTGTGTGTTTTAGCCGAGTTGATCCCATATTGTGAATCTCATGTGACTTGTTTTGGCCATGGGGATTACGTACAAGAGTGAGGGTGGGAGGCTTGAGAGCTATTGCTGCTCCAAACATCCTTGGATAACTAATGGCTTTCTTCATACTACGGTCTGTGAAGCATGAACCTTCATGTAGAAGTTTTGGGCCTTGAAAAGTTTTCGCTTTATATTGCTTCGGACTGTGTTCCCAGTATCCCCATCAATAAAGGCTAATCTTTCAAGTTTTTTTGGACTACGTTTGCTTATATGCAGATAATAGGATCTCTTGTATGTCGAACATTATCACATCAGGAGTTGAGAGAGATATTGGTCATTGATTCCCTGTGTGCGATCACTTACTTTGACAGCAAAGCATGATGCATTGTATTTAATCAGAGTTTACACGGAATTGTCATGTTTTCATAATCGTATTCTTGAAGGTATGAGCGTTTTGGCTATGGGGCAAGTTCTTCAGAAGTTCATTGCTCATATTGTCAACACGTGATTCGTAGCAAAGACACTCTGGACCGGGGGGGGGGGGCAGTAAGACTGGGTGTGTGTGAGAAGTGGGTGAAGGAGAGTGAGGGTGTGTGTGTGTGTTTGGGGTATACATGTGTGTGTGAAAGGGAAAGAGAGGGTGACTGAAAGTAAGAGGGTGAGCAAGTGTGGGTGGGTGTATATGTGTGAGTGAAAGAGAGCTTGTGAAAGAGTGGAAGAGTGCAGGTATGTGAGGATAGCTGCCTGCGTGAGAAAGAAAGCAAGTGAAAAAAAAAAGAGGAAAAAGTGGGGAAGAGAGTTGAAGAGAGAGGAAGGGTGAAAGTATGTAAGAGAGTGGGAGAGAACAAATGTGAGAATGTGTGAGGGCATGGTTGCATGTATGTGTGTGTAGATGTGAGCATGAGAGAAAGAGAGCTTGGAAGAGTGAGAATTCTTGAGTATGGGTGTGTATGAGAGAGAGAGAGAGGTGAAAGTGAGTAAGAGAGGGAGGATGATTGAGAGTGAGTAAGAAGGATAAAAAGTGTGTGTGTGTGTGTGTCTGTGTTTGAAGAGAGCGAGTGTGTGGGTGAGTGTGTGTGTGTGAGGGAAAGTGAGAGAGAGATAACATGTGCATGAGTGAACGAGAAAAAAGTCAGAGAAAGTGACGAAAGAGAATGAAAGAGAGTGAGGAAAGAAAGGTAGAGAGAGAAAGAGAACAAGAGAGTGAGGAGAGTGAATGAGAGGGAAAACAAAAGAGAGGGTAAGAGAAAGAGGAAGGGGGAGCTAGGAGGAGAAATCTTGAGAGGCAACCGTATTTACATACATACGAGGGGTTCCATTTCCCCTCTTCTACGGATATATTGGAGTACAAACTGTGGACTTAGGAGAAGAAAAGTTGACCTAGTACCATAAGTTGGGCAAGGTATCCTTGTGTGTAAGCATTTTCTCTTGGGCATAAGACCTATACACCTATCCCATTGTCAATCCCTATTCTAGTGATGCTTATCCCATGCCCTTCCCAAATTGAAAGTGCTCTAGTCCCTCCTTTGTCGCCTCCACCACTCTCCGATGAGGACGACAAATCAATTGTAATTCTGTTTTTTGGAGCGAAGAAGCACCCATATTGTACCTTTGCCCTTACGAGTTTCGAACCACCTAGACCCACATTCCATGGTGGGTTCCTATGCACTCCACCTAGACCCACATTCCATGGTGATTCTTTGCTCTTCCTCTTCTCTAGTCTACCATCTTGCATCTCTACCTACACCTCCCCATGTATCTCAACCTACACCTACCCATTCTGAACCCGAAGCCACCCATGCTAAACCCACCCCACCTATACCACAATTGTAGCCTTCCCGATCTCCCTCTCTATCTACCCCACCTATTGCAGATCACTCTTCCTTGTCTTGTTGCCAACCTTCTCACCCTTCCTCCTCTGGTCCCCACTCTTCCTCCTTTGGTCGCCCATCTTCCTCTTTGGCCCTACCTCTTCCTTCCCCTATATAGAGACCCAACTATTTCCTTTCCAGAATTTTGGCATTTACCACAACTTCCAACTAGATTCCCTTCTTGCATTAGACCCATTTTGGCATACAATATTGTAGAGTGCCTTACTTGGTGGGCCGACCACTCCAAAGGACTCAACTCTAAGATCCATCGACTTCTGTACAAGATTCTATCCAAGAACATGATCTTCTCTCCTAGCACACTGCAATCATTGACGCTCATGATGCGATAGACTGACTGCTTGTCAACACATTTAAAATAATTTTTAAAAGAAGTGTTTCAAGAACGAGATGCAGCACAGTTACTCGGGGAATTGACATGAAGCAAACGAGAGGCACAAAGCTACTATTCAGGAACTTATTAAGAATAATAAAGGTTTATAGTGTTTTTTGGAAGAGACCCACTATGGTCTGCAATAAGTTGAAGAGCATGTGTTTACCCTCCATACTGGAGCCACTCACTTTCGGTCAATTGATGAAGAATTGGGAACATGAATAACTTGGTTGATAGTCATCTCTCTTTTTTTTTTTTTCTGAGTACAATGAATTGGAAAGACACACACCCTACCTCGTAAGGTAGAGGCACCCATCTTGGAGAACTATGAGGCATCTAGCCCTGGCCGAGACTTGAACTCTGGCCATCTGCCTAGGAGTACAAGGCACATTCGCTAAACCACACCCGCTAAATAACGCAAGCCCTTGTTGCAGTAGTAGTGGTAAAGCAAAAGTCTGGAGCGGTACTGCAACATGACTTTAACTTGCAGGAGGAAATTAAAGAATACATAGTTGTTGCACAATCTAAAGAAATTTTGCATAAGGCTTTCTACAACTGGAAAAACGTCCTAGTATGCAGTTCTCATGGACCAAGCAACTCTCTCTGCTACCTTCCAAGTGGTCTAGAAGAAAACTCAAAGAGCATTTATTAGAAGCCCATGAAATTTTTGGATAGCTTTACAGGCTGAAACTTTTTAATTGTGATGAACCAGACAAGTAGTCAAATGTAGCATGAAAGAATAAAGTGTGGAAACATTAAGGACCTATGTCCTCAAGTCTTCTCTATCCAAGAACCGATAGTTCACCACTCATATTCTGCAAAGTGTTAGATAGATGTAGAGTAGTCCATTCCAGAGTGCATTACTGAGTAAAGGTTAACATATAACAACTAATCTAGATGCTTCTATCAACAACAAAAATAATAACCATCCAAAAAATTCTAAGCTAAACTATCATAATTATCTTTAGTAAAAAGCTTTTATAATATATAAATACTATAGGTTTAAATACTCTAGGTCAAGCACTATAATCCTATATAATCATATCACGTCATGAACCACTAGGACTCATTGTAGCTTATTTTATCATTATGACTACTGACCTAACTCAAATCACTTTGAAACATTTGTAAACACATAAATGTAGCCGACTAGAAAAGACAAGGCAGAAACCCATCATCCATTCTCAACGTCCATCATTCCTTATAGTTTAGAAAAGGGTATGTAACCCAGATATACAAAATATGTGTGATCGGAACATGTTCAGCTTTGATAATACAACATTCCCTAATCCAATCAATATTTCTAATCCCTCTATAAACAAAGTTAAGCATGAGCATCTACTTCAATGGTGTAAGACCATTTGATTCCACAATTGCAAAGACTCTATTATTTCATATAACTGCCATGGACAAGGTTTCCCATTGTCTCAAACCATCAGTCTTTAAATATCTATAATTTGCAAATAATAACAAGAGTCTAGTAGTAGATGTTCGAGTTTGAGGTGTGTAGTAGCACACGAGTAGCACAAGGAAGAAAAAGAATCATGCATAATAACACAATATTGAATGTATTATTACCAAGTGAATGTACAAAGGTAAGGAACATGTTAGGGTTATAGGCATAAAGGCAAGCCGGAAAAAAAAAAACCTTTCTAAAGAGGGAAAAAAGTGTCTCAATAGTCCTAAGTATGTTCACACGTACCACTACCAAAGTATATCAAGAGATCCTTCCTAGGAGTGATGCAATGAATAAAAAGGCACTTATGTATAAGGAACTACCAAGCAATGTGGAAAGAAATCAATCCATAAAGGGAAGTAAGGCCAAAGATTTAAAAAAATCTTCAAACTTCTCCCTAGGTAAAGCCTTTGGGAAAAAGTCTACAACATTATCCTGTGTGGGCACATAAGCCAAACTAACCTCTCCTAGACACAATGATAGTGCACAATCTCTCCTAGACACAATGATAGTGCACCCCACAGTGCTTTGTGTGAACATGGAACACATGGTTCCTCACAAATGTTGATGCACTCTCATTGTCGATAAAGATAGTGGTGAAAGAAGACTAACCAACACCCAAATTAGCCAAATGCAACACACACTCAGTAGTCATTGTGAAAGCTTCCCTATACTCAACCTCAAAACTAAAACTGACCACACTAGTGCTCAACTAAGATACCCATCATGAAGGAAAAGCCATTAGTAGAGACACGAGTGTCATAGCAACCAACCCAATCTGAGTCAGAAAAAACACGCAAATATAGTGGTAATGATTATCGTTTGGGATAAAACAATCCAAATAGACAGAGACCACTCAAATAGCAAAAGCTTGACTATCTACCAATGCTTGACACCTAAGCAATGCATATACCTACTCCTATGTAAAACAACAAATTGAATATGAGGGCGAGTTACGCATAAATAAATCAAGTCTGCAACAACTTGCTAATAGAGAACAACATCAAATGCATCACCAACATCATGAAGACTCATCCGTAAACATATCTTGTAATGCATTATGTTATTGAAATTGATATGCATTACGTTAAACACATCATGTATGTTATACTATAATTTATTATACATTATGATCTATACGTGGAGTATGTTATAATTGTGACACATTATGTTATTGAAATTGATACACATTATGCAATTTCTGATACACACATTGACATTGATTTTTTCTTTTTTAATGGAGGTTCAGTCAAAGCCTACTCCCCGGACTTTAACTTTGAAATTGCAACTGTACAAGGAAGTGCATAGTACCCATGGGACCCCCACCCACAAGAACAGGGGTTTACAAGACTGGGTTAAATGGCAGTCAACACTACCACAGGGGTAGACAAACAGTGGCACTCAGCCACAATGCAAGATCTTTCCAGATTACATGTCACTTACATATTGCTGCCAGGGATTGAACCCTCGCCCCCGCCTCAAGAGAGGAGAGGCCCAACCACTAAGCCAGCCAACTGGGACATTGACATTGATTTTATGTGAGTGATCCCATTGACATTGATTTTATGTGAGTGAGGTATCTACACACAATTATGAATTTGGCTTTTGAGCTTTGAGTCTTCAGCTTTTCAGGTCGCAAACTTCGGTCTAAACGCGATTTCGCTCGCTTTTTTTCCCCTCGCACGACGCATCTCGTATATGCTTTTAACGAGTGCTTTCTATAACTCTGGTTATCGCAGAATCACCATATTTATAGTGCGGCTTACGTGACCTCCTGTAAACCTTCGTTTTCGTACATCCACGACGTCCTTCGTTCGGTTGGTTCGCAGCGCAAAGGAGACTGATCGTTTCGCGAAGGAGACTGATCGTCTCGGACTATCCTTTCTTGATTTGGAGTATCTGAAGGTTGTTTCGGTATCCAATGGCGCTTCAGGCCACTCTCTCTGCCTCAAAGATTCTTTTACTCGTTGGTGCAAGTGTAGTAGGGGCTACGCTGCTTAATAATGGAAGCTTTTCAGATTGTTTGAATGATACTCTGAAGGTTCTTGTGAAACACTTGAAGAATGGTGATGAACGTGCTGGTCAAGGTTCAGTGGATCCCAATCCCCTTGCGCAGCTCAATCTTTTACGACAAGAACTGAACAGTTCAGCTTTTGAAAGATCTCCATCAGTCACGGTAATCTCTGGAGGATCGAGGTCCAATGGTTCAGTCTTCGGCTTAACGTTTCCAGCATTATTGTTGATTGGAGGGACAGGCTACGCCTACATGCGCTGGAGGGGATTGTCTCTTTCGGACTTTATGTTTGCTACAAGGCGAAGCATGTCAAATGCAGTTTCAAGTGTTTCAAAGCAGCTCCAGCAAGTATCAGCAGCTTTGGAGGCATCAAAACAGCATCTGTCATCAAGGCTTGAACGGCTTTCTGGTATCATGGATCAGAACATGGAACTTCAAGCAGAGTTGAAGAATGAGGTTTCTGAGGTATGTATCAGAGTGAAACAGTATGGGCTTGAGATTGAGACAGTGCAGAGACTTGTGGAAAGCCTGGGCATGAAGATTGATACCATAGAAAGCAAGCAGGACATTGCCATTAGGGGTGTGGTGTATCTTTGTAACTTCGTAGAAAAGATGCAGAGCTCTCCAGCTCGAGAGGCCATACATGGTCTGCAAAAGCCATTGTTCGAAAGTGGTGGAATTGACCGCAGAATCGGTTTTAAAGATCTGCAATCCATATCTGATGCAATTGGCTGCGGAGGTACAAGTGCACAGAAACAGGCTCGAGAGTGAGCAGTGAGGTTCTCCTTGCCTGTAACACCCAAGGCTCAAGTACAAAGGTGCATAGAAAGTTCACTTTGCCTATCTCTACAAGCTTTACACAGACTACTTCATGTTGAGCATTCAGTTGATCATACACATTGCTCTCTGGTTCTGTCAAGCTGGATGCTTTCTACATATATTTATTATCAAGGTCATGGTATGCTATGAACTTGTGGGCCAAATTTTGAGCTGAGAATGTGGCATGCCAGTTCGAACACAGGTCCAGAATATTTTATGAGATAATCTTGCTTCTTCAATCTATTAGATAATCTTGCTTCTTCAATCCATTGGATACTCTTTGGCATCCAAAGTTATCGCCAATCTGTCAAGAGAAAAAACAACTCGCAGCTTCCTCATCGTATTTTGGTCATCCGTTAGCCATCGTGGGATATAATGTCCTCAAACATCAACCAAGTTTTCTCCGTTCTCATTCAAAATGTGAACTTTGGACGACCTATGGCTAAAGCATGTTTCTTCAAACTTGTAGTGTAAAAGAGAAATGACCTATACACTTTCAATAATCTTGTTCTCCAGCACATTCAAAGCAAGGAAAGCCAATGCAACCACGCTACACAATAGATACTTGTTGTTGCTGAGCTTCTCTAACATCTATCAATGTGATGCACCACCCTTCAGTAAACATGTTAACAACAACACTTCATAGTCCCCTTGCAATTATGTTTCGTACTTTGAATCGACATAAACTGTTCATCGCAATCTACCAACTGAAGGTCTATATCTCCTCGACACGAGCACATTCGGAATGTTGTCTCCCTCAGTAAATTTTGCTAAAAAAACTTATCCATGGATCTCATCGTTCATTGCTTCTTTCCATGCTCGACATGATAAGGTCGTAATATATTATGTTTGCACCGTCAAAGACTGCATAGCGCTATCAAAATCTGTTTTGTAAAATTTTTTTATTTGTAAAAATACGGAACAAGATTCAGTGAGAGTCCATCATATCTGTTGATAATTGGTAGTTGCAAGACGCTTAAACCAAGCATCTCGAAGACAATGCATAAATGCTCCTGAATCATACTCAGTATTAAGCGAGTACAAAATTGAAATCTCCATCATGGCCTCTTTTTTATATTCTGACTGATTTTTAATCCACTTTATAACTAGAAATGACTATATCCTCTTTATTCAACACTTAAAAACTTTTTCAAAAGTTCCGTGGCCATAAAAAACCTTGACAATGAATCGAAGGTTTGCATGCTCATTAACAAGTACATCAACAACTACAAGAATAAGGTCATTCTCAATAGTTTGAGTAGCCTCTTAAAGTATCAAAATTTCCTTTCCATTTCAGGTACTAACTTATGTGTACATGTGTCTTCATAAGCAATATAATTTCCGTACATACGAACAAATTAATCACACCAAAACATCTTAGAGGTCATATTCGACTCTATTTGATCTTCTATGTATAGCTCTAGGAGTGAATCTTCTATGGTCAAGTAAAGAGTTTTGATCGATTGAATGTGTAGACATACTTTGTACTTGTAGTTAATATTCATGTGTATACTTGAATGTAGCAAGTTCTTTTACATGCATGGATAAAGTATCCAGACTTTCTTTCATACTTGAAATTTCATATCTCATTGTTCCATCCAAATTAGACCCAATCTCATTATTAACTTATGCATCTAATGATTTAGTACCTTTAGTAATTTGTGTCACTAATTGAGTCAATATTTAGATAAATGAAGTCAATGAGTCTAACTTTGATTAAATCTTTGCATCCATAGATGAAAGTATTTGGGATTCCGAGTCATAAAGAAGTTCTTCAAAATCAGTGTCCAGCTTCCCATGTGTATATGCAAGCAAAGAAAATGTAAGTATAGATCCAAAAGAATACATGGAATTGCTCTTTCTCCTTTGAACAGGTTTGTGAGGAGCCTTAAAGCCAAATCCAAGAGATCTCTAAGATCCTACTAGAATTCACAAACAACTTGCACAAATTTAGTAGCAAAAGCACACACACAAAGAGGCGGTTTAACTCTGGATTCGAATTTTGTTGTGCGGATCCATGCCTAGATGCAGAGTGCTCGCAATGTATGTGAATGAAACTAAGTAGTTATGCATGGTCCTCACATTTTGTTTCAATGGCAAGATATGAGTTTGCATTTGAGGAAGCAAAATATAATTCAGAAACTATTTATTCACATCAATCTCGTTGGGAAATAGGATAGAAATATATGGTTCTATTTGAGTGAAAGAGATATCACTAAAATTAGCATCATCATGTATGGTCAAGTTCATATGCATATTGAAGGAATTTCAAACATAAATAAAAAGCAATATATAGAAATTTATTCACTTGAATTGTTATCAAACAATTCCAACAACTATTGTTTGCAATCATTCGACTGAATCACAAAAAAAAAACATATTCAAACATGAAAAATTGATCTCTGAATATTAAAGCGGCAATGAAGGCATAGACCTTGGCATACCTCGTCATCCAAGTCACTGTAGTCATCGTTGGCTCTGCGCGAGGGAGGACCTCAACGATCGAGGAAGGTGGAGGTTCCCGACACTTTTCAGTAGTTCACCCATCCTAGTTTGTTCCAC
Source organism: Ceratopteris richardii (assembly GCA_020310875.1). Taxonomy (NCBI): domain Eukaryota; kingdom Viridiplantae; phylum Streptophyta; class Polypodiopsida; order Polypodiales; family Pteridaceae; genus Ceratopteris; species Ceratopteris richardii. Next base: position 126,150,470 of record CM035436.1, read on the forward strand.
CCGAAGCCTGCTTAACTAACAAGCTCACTTTCCACTAAGCTACACTCTTGTGGTGTCTAAAGAAGGGAAAAAGCTAAGGTTAACATTATCTAAAACATGTTTTGGTCTCTGAAAGCTTTTTTCTTTGCTTTCAAAGCCTATTTTGAAGCATTTTTGGGGTGATCTTTGGAGTCATTTTGGGGCATTTTTTCACGTAGCTCTCATTACATAGGTTCAAGAGCATCATGAAGAGTGCTCTTTTGTGCTTGTTAGACACCAAATATTCATGTTTGGGGCTATGTTTTCAGCCATGCTAGTAAATCTACTAATTTCTTGAAAAGTTTTTAGTTGTGGTGGAAGCACCCATTGCAAATTTATGCAGGTTTTTGAGCCTAAAGAACAAAGTTGACAAACACTTGCACATATTGTTGGCTAGTGTTTGGTCTTTAAATTCAGCTTTTTTAGTGCCATTTTATTGCATATATTGAGCATATATACACTATGTACATGTTTGTGGATACAGTTATGTACATCCATGTGGTGATTGATAGAGCGGTTATGTATTTTGCATGGTGAGGTTTTTTTAACTGGGAGAAACCCAGATGTCAAGGTCTCTTCAGTGATTCACTATGCAAGTTAACATGTTAATAGTTGTAGTTTTATGAGATTTTTGTTGGTGTAAGCTACCTATGGCTAAAAGCATTTGAATAAGTGGGTTGTAATTTAAGAGAACTATGCATTAAAAGTTACAGGTGTCAAAGTCTATTGTAGAGAATTACAGTTTTAGACATAGGTGAATTGTGTGGATCATTTCTCACGATCTACTAAATCTTTTGAGATGATTTAACTTGAATAAGGTATGCAATCTATAGGCAAAAACTTGTGCAAAGTTTCATAAAAAACTTGACACATTTAATTAGTCAATGAGTGAGTTATGTGCAGCTGACTTTCTGAGTAGTGACTCTCTTCACAGGTAGTTCAAAATTTTGATAATCTGGTATTGATCCTCCAAATTGGTAAAGGTTTTGAGTTATTCTTGATATAGAAAGTTCTAACATAAAGGATAGCTTGTTCTTTTTGAGATTAACACTCTCCATCAGTGGTATCAAAGCAAGAATCATTAAAATAGAAGAAAGGAGGACCCCGATTGCTGCAGTCATACAGAAATCAACATCTGAAGGTTCAAAAGGTGAAAGATTAAATGAAAATCTTGAGAAGGAGGCCTGAAGCTATCAAGAAGGTCAAAAGGAACTTCATTCAAAGTAAAGGTACACTTATTTCTCATAAAGCTTGAAGAATTTAATACACAGGTGAAGAAAGGATAGGAGATTCTCTTTAGATAGAGAAATTGGATAGAGAAAACTATCTAGCTTGGTCAATGAGGATGGAAGCTCATCTCATGAGCAAAGACCTTATAGGTTACATCACAGCTGAAGAAGAAAAACCACAATTCAGAGATCCTAATGTTCCAACTAGGGATGAACTTTCAGATTTGAAGATTTGGATGAAGAAGGATGCTCAAGCAAGGAGCATTATCTACATGGGAGTCAATGACTACTTGCTACCTCATATTAGAGGTCTTGAAAGTGCAAGTGATATATGGAATGCTTTGGAGGAGCATTTCCAAAATACTACAAAGTCAAGGAAGGCATCTTTGTGGGCAGAGTTTACCACATTCAAGAAGAAGGCCTCTCAATCCATTTTTTATTATGTAACAAGGATGAAGGACATTACAGATGCATTAGGAGCAGTTGATGAAGATATTGAGGAGGATAAATTGGTAAGGCAAATCCTCATAGGTTTGAGAGGAGATGAGAAATGGAAGCCATTCATTTTGTCTACTGAATTGTCACTAGATCATTTCACTCCTGATTTAAATCAGTTGCTAGGACACATGCTAACTTTTGAGCAGGATGTCAAAGGTGATGGTGATAAGAGTGCAAGTCAAGCAATGTATTCAAGGGATAAGAAGAAGAATAACAAAGGCAAGCAAAAAGTAAATGAAGAAGAAGGTAGAACTAGCCATGCCAACTTCCTAAGAGGAAGAGGAGGTGGCAAAGGTAGAGGAAGAGGCAGAAGCAATAAAGATGGAGCCAAAGCTTGCTGGATTTGTGGTTAGACAAATCATTTGGCTCATGATTGTTGGCATAATAGTCAGAATAATGGAGGATATAGTCAGAACTTTACTTCAAGAGGAAGAGGTGGTAGAAACCAAAGAGGTAATTTCAGAGGTAGAGGTAGTAGAGGTTACTTTGGAAGAAATGAAGGTAGAGGTTTCCAAAGTCAATCCTACAACAATACCTACTACAATTGTGCTTCAGATCAGAAGTTGAAGGGTTCAACCTTGATTATGAATGCAACTTGTGAAAGGCAAAGTGAAGACCAAAAAGTCTTCTACATTGACACAGGGTGTAGCAATCACCTGAATGGTAATATAGCTTTGATGACTAATTTGGAGAATAAGGTAACTAATCATGTAGTTCAAACAGGTGATAATAAAAAGCACAATGTGAAGTCAATTGGATCAGTGAAGGCCAAGGATGGAAGTACTCTAGTCCTGAGTAAGGTCTTGTTTGTTCCTACAATTCCAAAGAATCTGATAAGTGTAGGGCAAATTGTTGAAAAAGGTTATGAAGTAAGGTTCACTAATGATGGAGTTTTTGTGGAAGACCCTAGCAATGGGTATGAAAAAATTAGTTCAGGGAAGAAAGAAGGAAGACTCTTCACATTGAAGATTCAACGTAATGTTGGTCATGCCTTGTTCACTTATGGAGGACATAAGATCTCTGAGTTAGATCTTTGGCATAAAAGACTTGGACATTTCAATGAAAGAGGTATTAAGGCTATGGTCAATAACAGTTCAGTGCTTGGATTGCCTAATGTTGCAGGTCAACATACGACATACAGATGTGAGGCATGTCAATTAGGTAAGGCTCATAAGCAATCATATTCTAAGCATGGTTTCATGTATTCATAAAAGCTTGAGTTGGCACACAGAGATGTGTGGGGACCATCAAAGGATTTCAGTATTAATGGTTCAAGATATTATGTGATTTATGTGGATGATGCTACCAGGTGGATCATTATCTATGTGATCAAAGATAAATCAAAGGTATTTAATACATTCAAACATTATCATGTATATGCAGAAAGAATTACAGGTCAAAAGTTGAAGAGACTAAGGTCAGATAGAGGGGGAGAGTATTTCTCTAATGAGTTCACTGATTACTTATGGAATGCAGGTATAAAAAGGGAAGTTACTTGTAGGTAATCTCCTCAACAAAATTGTGTAGTAGAAAGGAGAAATAGAACTCTTGTTGAGTTTGCAAGATCAATGATGAAGGAGAAAAATTGTCCAAACTATTTGTGGGCTGAGGCTGTAAATACAGCTACATATTTAGTTAATAGGTTACCATGTAAAGCTTTGCAGGGTATGACACCATATGAGGCATGGTGGGGTAAGAGACCTACCTTAGATCATTGCAAAGTGTTTGGATGTTTGGCTTATGCATATGTGCCATCTAAGTTGAGGCATAAATTGGAACCTTAAGCTGAAAAGTATGTGTTCATTGGATATGATGATAAGCGGATGGGATATAGATTGTGGATTCCATCCACAAAACAATTCCTTGTATCAAAGGATCTTACATTTGATGAGCAAGGTAAGTGGTATGCAGGTACAATCAATAATCATGCAGGTGATGAAGAAGTTTTGAATCAGAAGAAAGGTAAATCAAAGGTTTAGATATTTGATTAGGAAGAGAGCAATGAAGTACAAGTTGAAGTTGAAGACGTGTCAAGGTTTGATCCAGAATGTGATGAACCAAAAACGTCAAGAAGTGGAGAACTCAGAAGGTCATCAAGACATAAATGGTAGCCTACAAGGTATAGCTATGACACTTCTTTTTTTACTACTAAGGATTATGCTTACATGGTGAAATCATATGAAGACCCTTCTACATTTGAAGAGGCAAAAGGTAAGGAAAATCGGGAGAAAGCTATGCAGGAAGAGTATGATGCATTGATGGAGAATGAGACATGGGATTTGGATCCTAAACCAAATAGTCAGACATATGGTATAGACTATGATGAGACCTATAGTCTTGTGGCAAAGATGATAATCATTAGGACACGCATAGCTATTGCTGCATGTAAAGCTTGGAGACTATGTCAATTAGGTGTGAAGAATGCTTTTCTTAATGGTTATATTTTAGATGATGTCTTCATGGAGCAACCACAAGGGTTCAGAGATAAAAGGTATTCAGAATATGTATGTAAGCTCAAGAGAGCTTTGTATGGTTTGAAGCAATCCCCAAGGGCATGGAATTATAGACTTATGAAGTTCTTGAAGGAACTTGTTTTCCAAGTATCTAAAGCTGATAGTAGCTTGCTTGTCAAAACAAGTGATGATGGGTTCTTTTACATGTGCATATATGTTGATGACATAATTCTTACAGGTACAGATGAGAAGGGAATTTCAAAGCCTCAAGAAGAAAATGGAGAAAGAGTTCAAGATTAGTGACTTAGAAGACTTGTCATATTTCTTGGGCATGGAGATCTCATATACTCAACATGGAGTGTATGTAACTCAAGAAAGGTATTTGAAGAACTTGTTGATCAAGTTTAAAATGGAAGATTGCAGGGTAGCACCTACCCCAATGGAGGTGAATCACAAATTGAGCAGATATGGAGGAGAAGAATTCAAGGATATGAAGCTATATCAAATTCTGGTTGGTATTCTAATCTATGCAACTCTAATTAGGCATGATTTGTCATATGCAGTTGGAGTGTTGTCTCAATTCATGCATTGTCCTAGGAAAGAACATTGGGTTGCAGGACAAAGAGTGTTGAGATACATTAAGGGTACACTCAAGGAAGGTTTGTATTATGGTTTTACATCAGATACAAACATCAAAATATATACTGATACAGATTGGGCAGGTAATCCTCATGATAGGAGATCAACATATGGATACTTGTGTTATGTGGGAGATAAGCTAATATCTTGGTGCTCTAAGAAGCAACATACGATTGCTTTATCATCTACAGAAGCAGAATACAAAGGTATGGTAGAAGCTGCAAAGGAGGCCATATGGTTAAAGACTCTTATGAAGAGTTTTGACATTACTCAGAGTACACCCACTATTCATGGAGATAATATGAGTTCATTGTATCTAGCTGCTAACCTTGTTTTTCATGCCACGACTAAACACATTGAGATTCAGTATCATTTCCTAAGAGAGAAGGTGATTGATAAGGAGATTGAAGTCATACATACTTCAACAAAAGATCAGATTGCAGATAGGCTAACCAAAAGCTTAGATGCACGAAAGCTACAAAGATTCAAAGACATGGCAAGTATAAAGAAGATAGAGAAAAACTCAATTGATGATTGAGGGGGAGCTGTTGGTGCAATTCAACCACCAATTGATGTTTTGGATAAAGACATGAAGTCAAAGGATGAAGAAAAGATCAACAGTTGAAGATTTAAAATAGAGCATGTTCAGGAAATGAAGACTTGTATACATATGTACATTAAACTTGTAGTTAGCTCACTTATACTTTCGTTATGGTCATAAGCTTGTACATATATGCCTATATATACAAGTAGAAAGTTGGGCAAGTATGAGAGAGTATGAGATGAGAAGAATTAGAAGTTGTAAGAGTCATTAGACATTTTAGAAGTGTAAAATTTTTCAGAGAAGAAGAAAAAATGCACCCGATTGTTTGTTGAGTACTCCTTCTGTGTTTAATCTTTTGTGAAATGCTTTTGTACAAGTCTAAGTCTATAGTTGATTGACCTCTGTACAAGTTTTTAGATCCTAATTGTGACCAGGTTGAGAGAATTGAGAGTAGGAACATTTGCATGTGTAAATGTGAAGAAGTGAAGTTGCAACAAGTGCAAAAATTGATGCTAATGTTTTGGCCCATTCTCCTTCCACAGTGTAACGTTTTGAGCAAGCAATCACTCATTCTTTAATTTGGAAGGTAAGCTACCTATGGCTAAAAGCATTTGAATAAACGGGTCGTAATTTGAGAGAACTATGCATTAAAAGTTACAGGTGTCAAAGTCGACTATCGAGAATTACACTTTTAGACATAGGTGAATTGTGTGGATCATTTATAACGATCTACTCAATCTTTTGAGATGCTTTAACTTGGAGAAGGTGCACAATCTATAGCACACACCTTCTGCAAAGTTTCATAAAAAACTTTACACATTTGATTAGTCAATGAGTGAGTTATGTGCAGAAGACTTTCTGAGTAGTGACTCTCTTCACAGTCAGTTCAAAATTTTGATAATCTGGTATTGATCCTCCAAATTGATAAAGGTTTTGAGTTGTTCTTGATATAGAAAGTTCTAACATCAAGGATAGCTTGTTCGTTTGGAGATTAACACTCTCCATCAATTTTGACACTGGTCATTTGCTCATTTTGTAGAGGATATTGTGGTAATTTTTTCCTAGAATTTTTTGGTTATACAGTGGTCGATTTTCTTCTCAATACACTTATTAGTGTGAGCACATCTATTCTCTCATAATCCTTTTGGTTGGTCATTACAGTTCATTTATTCATTTTTCTAGGAAGACTCTGCTAATTTTTCTCCGAGAGTCTCACTCTTGGTCATCCTTTTTTGAGCTTTAGTGTTGTTTGGAATCTTCTAGCTCCATTATCATTCTATTAAATTCTCTGTCATCATGGCATCATAGGTCTCAAGCAAGTCTCATGGATTAGGGTCTAGTGCGATTGTTCTAAGGAGAAGTTGTATCTTGCAAGGCAAAGACCATTTTGAGATCCAAAAATTTGATGGCACAAACTTTGCTATATGGAAGAATCAAATTAAAGATGTGCTGATTCAGAGGAGGCAATGGAAGCCAATAAATGTAATCTTAAATAAGCCTACCAACATGGATGAAGATGATTGGGATGAGTTGGATGAAATGGCCAGGTGTACCATTCAATTGCACCCAATAAATAATGTTTACTTTATAGTATTGGAGTGTGAAACTGGAGAGGAGCTTTGGAAGAACTTATAAGAAACAACATCAAATAAAGTGTATCTTATGAGAAAGTTATATGACCTTTGCATGACGAACACAAAATAGTGTTGCTCCTCATCTAGTTGAGTTTGATGCTATATTCACCCAATTACAAGCTCACGAAATGGACATGGGTAATGAAATGAAATTAGTCTTGTTGTTATGCACCTTGCCGTCATCATGGGATACATTTTGCACTGCTATTAGCAATAGTGCACCTCCTAGTAGATTAGTCTATGATGACATATGTGGAGCACTCTTGAGTGAGGAGATTCATAGAAAATCTATGGTAGGCACTCAGAGTGGAGATGCATATAATGTTCATGATCCTTACCAAGGAAAGAAGAAGCAACATGGCAGGAGTAAGAACAAGAAAAAGAATGGTCAACAAAATAAGAGTAGAAGTAAATCAAAGAAGAGGGATATCGAACGTGATTATTATCATAAGAAAGGACACATGAAGAAAGACTGCTACGCAATAAATAATGCTAAAGGTAAAGAGAGATATTTTGATGGGCATTTTAAATAGCTACCTGCACCATCTACTTCGACTGTGAAGATGGAAGAAATCAATGCTATTTCTAATGATGTTAATGTGTTGACACTTGATAGTATTGTGTCTACTAAGGCTCTTATGGCTGATTCTCTTTCCCACACATGGCTTCTAGATTATGGTGCTTCTGTCCATGTGACACCACATAGAGAGTGGTTCTCTACTTATGCAGCAAAGTCTCTTGGTACTGTGATACTTGGTGATTCTTATCAGTGTGACATTGTCAAGATTGGAGATGTGTTGTGAAGTTCATTGATGGTTTAAAATTTACTATGTGTAATGTAGGCCATGTACCTCAGTTATCTCGTAGTTTAATGTTAGTTGGTCAACTTGATGACCTTGGTTACAAGGTGGTCTTCTATGCTCAACCCTTTTGCATATCAAAGCGCAATATGGTTTTTGCAAAAGGAAGCAAAGTTGACTCACTTTATCCTTTATTTGTATTAGAGAAAGAACACTTGTTAGCTATTACTAAATAGCCTATGGCTTGTATTTGGCATGGGTGTTTGGGCCATATATCCCGTAGTGTAATGGAAAATATTTCTCGTTCTGGCAACTTACCTGTGTTATCTTTCTCTGATTTTCTATTTTGTGTGCATTGTCAATATGGAAAGAAAAATAGGAATGTGCACAAGATGCACATTGACTCTTCAATTCAGCCTTTAGATTTCGTTCATACAGATGTGTGTGGTCCTATGCCCACAAGGTCATTAGGTGGTTCTATTACCTTGTAACTTTCATTGATGATGTTATTAGGAAAGTTTGGGTATATCCTATCAAAGCAAAGGATGAGTTATTCCTTACTTTTAGAAAATGGCTTGCTTCCATTGAGGTTGAAAAAAGAACTAAGCTTAAGGCTTTATGTTCAGATACTAGGGTGAGTATAGCTCACATGATTTCAGCCTTTTCTGTTAGTCTAGAGTAATTTGTAGAGAGCTTACAGCTCCTTATATCCCAATAAAAAATGTTGTAGCTAAAAGGATGAATAGAACTATTCAGGATAGAGTAGTTTCTATAATGCATCATGCAAATGTTTCACAAGGCTTTTGGGTAGAAGCAGTATTGATTGCAATTCATGTGATTAACCCTTCAACTAGTACTACCAAAGGTTTGAAAGTGTCACAACCAGTATTGATAGGGAAGCCATCATATTATGATTATCGTCGAGTTTTTGGGTGTGAAGCATATGTTCATATACACACGAACCTTAGACAAAAGCTAGAACATAACTTAAAGAAATGCATTTTTCTTGGATATGATCCAAAAGGCCAATTTGGATATTGCTTATGGGATCCTAAAACATGGTCAGTAACCAAAAGTATTGATGTCATTTTCAATGAGTATAAGATGCATAAACAACCCATTAAGGAGGTTGAAGTGAGAAGAGTGGTGTTTGAGGATACTAGTCCTCCATTTATCATGCATAAAAATTCTCCATATAGGGATGTTCAAGAGAATGTCCGATTAGATCAGTATGCAAATGTTATAGTTCAGCAATCATTAAGATGCTTTGCACATGTCTAACATCCATGTTGTTGTAGTATGCCCTTGGGAGCCAAGACCCACACCACCTTGCATGGAAGCAAGAAGGAAGACCCAAGAATGACTCTCCTTTCATCCACCCCATCCTCCATCATGTTCAAGCCATTGGCCATCAGCCCGCAGCTATGCCACATGCTTGAAAATATGGAGCAATGGGAGTCAAGGATCCTAGTCACATATGTAAAATACAAGATAATTGCAACACTCTACTTACACACATAGGAAATGCTAGCATGCACACACACCTCACTCTCACACACTCCAAGACTAAATACACATATGTACAAAGCCTTAAGAGAAAGGAGAGTTCTTCCATTGAAAGGATTTTACATGAGAGCACGACCAAAAGCTCCCCCTTTACAAGAAATAAGCCTCTATTTATAGGCTAGACACATTCCCCCATGTGCTCCTTTTGACTAGTCAAAAAGGAGCACATGCCTAACTAACATATCTCAAAAAGATCTTGGGAAATATTCTTTCTAACAACCATATCTCCAAGAATACGTGCGTGGGGATTTTTCTACATATCTACCAAAAATGTGAGTATTTACAATGTTTCAAAAGCCTTACTTTTGGAGAAATATCAAAAAGTGCCTAAGAGGCAGTTCTCATGTGAAACTCTAAGTATATGCAAAAAAAAGGGGTTCCTATGCACAAATAAATATGTGTGCATATCCTATACTCAACACCCTCCTCTCCCTAGACTTTGTCGTCCTCGACAAAGCTAAGACCAGAGGGGCATACATTGCAGAATTGGTCCAGGTTTGAGTCTTTAGATCTTCAAATCAGCAGTTACTGAAGTCTTCAAGTTGTCCAGTCTTTAGAGCTTCAGGTCTTCAAGGATGAGCGACACAATCCCCCTGGGGGGGCAGTCGGCCCAACCATGTAAACAGCAGCCTCTATTGCCAAAAATGCAGCAATCCCTCTGAGCAAGTCTTTATAGGACCTGAAAACTGCGAGTCCAAAAACTTCATGTGCATACACAACCATTGCAAACAAGATAGAGCAAGAAAGGGCACATCTTAGGATAGCAATCCTAACATCAAAAATGTACCAAGCTTCCCACAGGATGGCTGGGAAAGTGGACACAATCCCCAAAATATGGCAGTCACACACTGAAGTAGCTCAAGTCCAATATCTAACAACACACCCTGAGTAAGAAAGAGATTGACAGGACATCACCAACTTTGGCATCCATCAAGCTTCTTGATTGGTGAGTGTGCACCATCACCAACATGTAGAAAGCACATTTAGTATCTTGTTGTGTAGATAGGACTTGAGACATAGTCCCCTAGAAGAGACAGTCAAAAAGAAAGTCACAATCGGATCCTGATTGTCATCCCCGACCATATGAGCAGACATGACCATACTAGAGTGAGGACCCACTCTGAGAATCTGAGGAACAACCATCTGTACACAGCAAAGCATTCACATATAATGCAGATCATCTTCTCCAAGCAAGGGAAAAGGCAGCATACATAATCCCCACTTTGGGCAGTCACACAAAAACCCAAAAACCCTGTGCCAACCAATATCTGCTGAATATTCATATATAAACAATAAAGCAAGGAGCTTAAACCATTTGAAAGCCACATGAATTAGTTTCCTAGAATTTGCAGGTAGAAAACCATCAGTTGACAGTCCTGAAAATGTCATGCAGTTTCCCTGCCAGCTGTCAGCAAACCTGGTGCATCAAGCCATCAGTAGAGTGATGGGGGGCAACCTGGACCCCAGCAACTTGGTGAGGAGCAGCCTCCAACATGTTGACCAGAAGCATTGAAGCCCAGTAGCCACCAAATTATATCTTTCAACTATTGCAAGGACATTTCTTGGCCACCTCACCAAGAGCAAGAAGCTCATGATGTATTCCAATCACCTAGAACTTTCAGGAGTTCGACGAACAGATAGACCAGTTTCAATTCAGTAGCAGGAGGCTTCAGGCAACCAAATTAGTCTTTGATGAAGTTCCAGCTCTACTCCTCACACATAGCCATCTTTAAATTGCAGCATAGTTCTATCCCTGCTCTGGAAACATAGCAGCTGCCCTCCTGGTTGCAGCAAAAATGTTGGGAGAGTCTGAGAGTAAACATTGATATATCTGATATGGAGAGGATGCTGCCTTCAATTTCCAAAACATAATACAATGCATCACAGCAGAGCCTTCCATTCCATCAGCTGCAACCACCATGAATAGAATCCTCCTAGCAGGGCATGCCATAATCTGTAATGGGTATGGAAAAACAGCAAAGATTTTCAATTTCAACTATCGAGTAAACATGGATCATTGAGGTAGCCATCAAGAAAGTAGGAATGGGCCAGATGCTCGTTGATCTCAACAGCTGGGGTTACAAATCTTCTCCAAGCCAAGCAATCTGGAGCCAAGAAAAGTGTGAGGAACTGATCCAGAGATGGCTCAATCCCTACTTGGACACCAAAGAACCCAACTAACCTGCTACCCAACCTTCCAATTGGTAGTAGGAGATGTAGGTGCAATCTTCCCTGGGCAGTTACACACCTCCCAACCACAAGCGACTGAGTGCTACACACCATGAGTAGCCCTCCTACCAAGCAAGACCTTGAGGCCAGCAACAGCTATATTGACATCCTTTGGACCAATGACACCTTCTAAACCTCCTCCAACACCTTAATCAGCCTAAGGTAGCAACTTCATTTTTGCACCCAATCTGATGTAAAGACAAGTTGATCTTCAGCATTCCACCATGGTATTGTCTGGGCAAAGAGGAATTCCTCTGGAAAGAGCTGCTGGCTTATGACTTCTGACAAAGCTTCACCTTGGTCCTCTATCTTGCTGGTAGCCAATTATAAAGGCATATGCTTGCTGCACCAACCAGGTTATGACTGAATGAATCAATCAGCCTCATGCATTGGAAATCTCTTGGAGGTCTTTCTGCCCTACTTTAGTGAGTGCTGCTAGAAATGGGGAACCAGTGAAGAGTTCTATGCCAAGATCCTCCTCACCACCATATATGTTTGCTGAGCATATTTCACTTGTTGTTTGAGCACAGAAAATCAGTTTCAACATGCTTGTTATTTCAGCAAGTGATAGCACCATCAATGTCTAAAAGTTCTGTCCTGACCAATTGTACCTTTGACTTAGACCCTGCAGGCTGAGATGGATAGGGAAGTGGACACAACCCTGGCCTGATGTAGATATTTCCTCCAGCAACCCTTTGCAAGAGCAGCACCTGCCTCACATATCTTCTAGGAATTCTTCTTCCTCCATGCCTTCTCCCTGCTGCTAGTATTCTCTGAGTAAGGACGAGCTTGGCCAGAAGAATTTCTTTGCACTCTAGCCCAATCATCAAGGTTAGATGAATTATTGCAGTGTCAACTTGTAGAATTACGGCAACATCATCAAGACATGAGTCTCCTCCAATCAATACTTGTGCTGTCTCATTCCGAGGAGATGGCCGATCTACAGCAATTGAGTGATTAAGGTTCTTGTTGATAAGGCCACAACAAGCCTTCTGAGTCTTTTGAGAATTTCCAGCAAGACCATATATGCATCAACATCAAAGATATAACACCAGCACTTCTTCTCCTGATAAGCATCTGATTGAGCTTGGCAATGACTGTCATCGTCAAAATAGAAATACAACAGTCTTCAAACCCCATGTGGCAATATAAGGCACATGATCCAAGACAGGGGTCTCCAAGGCAGGCAGATGCCCCTCTACCTGCACATGATCCATGCTCTCACAGTTTTGGACATGTACCTGCATCAGCATATACCTAACTTTCTTGAATGATGTCATCCTTGCCAATATCTGCAATGGTTTGGGGGTCAACAACTCTTGCAGAGTCTCCAAATATTATGATCGTCATGAACACCTGCTACAATGACTCCACCAAATTCTTCAAGCAGCTGCATATCACAACATGTGCACACTATCATTGTTCAACATAAATCATCATCCAATGATGGCAGCAGCAAAGACAAGGCAATCCCAAGGTTTGTCTAAGCACACTCTCAAGATGGAGGCAAGAGAGTCCTAGCCTCGACTGAATCATTTTGTTTGTTCGTCGTGCCCTGTTGGTTCACTAAGGGAGTTAGCCTGTAGCCTTGATGTCTACAAACCTGCTGCATGCTTGTGAACCATAACATGTCCTTGGCAAGGAAGAAAAAAGAGCCCCGAAGCCATATGCATCATGAGTTTTGTTTAGAACATCATAACCCATTGCTCGTAATCAAGTTGAACCACTCTATACAAAACAAAGTAGGAGCTGCCCAACATCATAGATATGCATTCAAGATTACTCAGTACCTTGGGAGATGGCCATAGCCCACAAATCTTTTGCATGGTGACGGTATGTCATTGATATAAAAAAGGGATCTGAGCTTCACCCCTCCGAAGCACAGTGGCAAGTGGAGAAGCAACATGATACCTGGAACCTTGCACTATCCCAGACTAGTCCAGCTCCAGGCGTTGTGGGTGAGTATTGACTCATCTGAACTGGTATGGCTTCATCTCAGCACCTCCAGCAATCTTTGTTGAGCAACCTGTTTCTGGTCCAACTCAAAAATCTTCATAATCTTCTAAAAATGGATCACCCCATTTTGCAGGTTCCTTCCTTTGGAGTGGAAGTGGCATATTCGAGGCTGACAGAAGTTTGGCAGTAGGGAGAGCCAAATCTCAACCTCGTAGTGGAGTCAAAGAAGAAGATGAGGGAGTTGCCCTGACGTCCGTGTAGCCAATCCTTTGAGCAGCATCAAGAGTAGGCTGTTGAGCCCATACTGTGCTTCCATGAGTGTTGCTAATGGCACATGCATAAAGCTTTTCTTCTTCAGGTGCATTCTTCAAGACTGAGCTCCATCCCGCAAAGTCAAGTAGATGCTAGTGAACAGCACGAAGTAGATGCACACTGATTTTAGCCATTCTGACATTTTGTCATGCATCATAGGAAGCTCGAATCATAAGCATCATGGAGTGGGAACCAACATCTGGCCAACTAAACCTGAAAAAAATACAGATGTGGTCGTTCCGTGCTTTCCAAATTTCCTTCATGCGTGCAATGGTGGCTGAGCACAAAGACTCCAATGTCCTCCTTATGAGATCCCAATAGCATCCCTGCTAAGCTTTCTGATAAAATACCGCATTGTAGTAAGAGGCTTCCAAACATCACCAAACAAACAATATGTTGTGAAGTTGAGCTTATGTGAGTCAGGTCCTCGAGGCAGGATGCCCAAAGGTAGATTTGTCCATAGAGTTGTAAGGGGTGAACGATGTATCGAGCCTCAAAAATGATGTAAGCTATGGAGCAGCCTGTGCGCACCTCTTTAGAGCCACAACAAGGAGATAAAGTGCACCTCTAAGAGTGCCCAAATATGATATTATACCAGTGCCACATTCACCTACAGAGATCATAAATACGAGAATAGGGAGGGTCAATGTTGGACCCATTTTTATGTCCTCAGCCCAAGGCTTCATTTTTTGAGTTACATAGGCAATCCCTAAGTAGAAGGATACATCGCGTTCTCCAGTGCTACACCGTGAGTCTCTGAGAAGTGCTGCCTTCATGAAAAGTTCTGGGAGCAGGTCTCCTCCAACTCCGAAATATGGTCATCTGTAGACATAGTCTGTGGTCATATGTCTTTGGCATCCCTGGTATACTTGCTTCAGATGAAGCTCAAAGTTCATATTTGTTCTTAGACTCATACGGTTTGATGTGTGCATCAATCTTTAGAGACCTGTAGCCAAGTTCATTCTTATATCATGTAGAAAAGGAAAACCGTTGAGCCTTTCATGCCCATATGGCTGATGCTTTCATCTAAACATCAGAGAAGGGAGAATGAGAATCGTACACGAGCATTATGGGAGCATCATAGAGCTTCGATGTCCTATCTGGTTCGATGTGGACTAGGAAAGAGAAGGGTGAGGCAGTGAGGATAAATATCTTGCAAAAAAGAACATAGATGACAGTGTATTCCTCCTTTTGTCGAAGTATACAAACGTCTGGTCCCCTAGTTGGAATCACCTAATTAAATCCCCCAACAAAAGGCCAACCTTTCCAGTGCCCATAGAACTGTCTTGTAGAAACTAAAGCAACAGCAGGGACGCAAACCCTTCGCAGTGAGAACATGTCACAGGGCAACACTTAGATAGCAAGAGGAGGCCAACTGAAGCTCAGCCCTGTGTATAGAAACTTGTTGGTTATGGAGATGCTTTCTTTACCCCTTCGAGGAGCAGTTTGCATTATGGTATTCAACACCAAGTATTGAGGGCATAATCATTTTAGGATAGAGCGAGGGGGGTGTGTCATATGTCCCTTGACTCCCATTTTGCTGTTGCTATCCTTGACCTGTCAGAGTTCAGCCAAATTTTGTTCACCCAAAGCTTTCTCTGTAAATGGGGCAGAAGATGTCACTGACTGTGTAAAGATCAGGAGCAGAACACTTACGCCCATTTACAACATATTGGAGCATGGAGCATAGCTCGACCTGCTAGGAGAATGAGAGAGAGGGAGGCGATGGGTTGAGAGAGGAGTAGTACACTCTTCCCCGTTGTGCTCGGATCATCTTGTCCACAGGGCCATACATGAAATATCTGAAGAGCAGCGAACGGCTCACACATAAGGGCAGGTGACAAAAAGCATAGCCTTAGCAACAGGGCGTAGAATCTGAGCGCTCCCATGATAGGCCAAACATCAACAGAGATCGTTGAAGCGTATTCTTGAGTCCATAAACTGATATGCCGCAGTTCACCTTCATAGGTTCATGCGCCTAGTCCACCATCCACCCAACAGTAGAGTCATCGATAGGAGAAGTTTGTTGGTGCAACCGAAGAGAGGTGCACAGACATGCTCCGAGCCATGCATTTCCATACCTCGGGGGGCATCATAGGGTTGCCGCTGCATAATCACTCCCGAAAGGACGCACGCGCCATGACAGGAAATTTGTTTTCAGATATCAGAAGAGAGAGCATGAATGAACGGGAGATTCAATGTCTCCTTGGTCCCCACATAGGAATTTGTGCAAACACTTTTAGAAAAAGCATGCCCACTGCCCATCGTAAATTACGAGAGAGAAAACACAAATGCAATTTATGTTACAAATGCCTCCAAGCTGAGAATGTAAACAAAAAAAGAGGATCCCAAATTTTTTTTCAAATCAAATGGAGGAGGTGGGTTCGTAGGTTTTTGAAGCGCCAAACTTCCAAAACTTCTCTTTTTGTGGGAGTTTTTTTTTTTGAAAAATGAACAGAAGGATGGGGCCAAAGAGGAGTTGCCTCTCATCCCTCTACCCAAGACAATCACTGAAAAAGAGGTGGTAGTGGTGAAAGTGATTTCATAATGAATGTGTGGGAGTGTGTATGTGTGTATGAGAGAGAGATAGAGACAAGGGGGTTAGGGGGTGTTTTTCTGCAACAACTAAAGTACACTAAAACTATACTAACAAAAACAAGAAATGGGGAACTAATGGCCCAATGGAAGGGTGAAAGTGCCATGCCAACACACATAACCTAAGAGTATAAGCAAAAAAATTGCAAATCAATATCTTACCACATGCTCTTGAGCACTCCAAGTGATGAAAGGCCGTTCTCCCCGGCAACGGCGCCAAATTTGTTGTTGTAGTATGCCCTTGGGAGCCAAGACCCACACCACCTTGCATGGAAGCAAGAAGGAAGGCCCAAGAATGACTCTCCTTTCATCCACCCCATCCTCCATCATGTTCAAGCCATTGGCCATCAGCCCGCAGCTATGCCACATGCTTGAAAATATGGAGCAATGGGAGTCAAGGATCCTAGTCACATATGTAAAATACAAGATAATTGCAACACTCTACTTACACACATAGGAAATGCTAGCATGCACACACACCTCACTCTCACACACTCCAAGACTAAATACACATATGTACAAAGCCTTAAGAGAAAGGAGAGTTCTTCCATTGAAAGGATTTTACATGAGAGCACGACCAAAAGCTCCCCCTTTACAAGAAATAAGCCTCTATTTATAGGCTAGACACATTCCCCCATGTGCTCCTTTTGACTAGTCAAAAAGGAGCACATGCCTAACTAACATATCTCAAAAAGATCTTGGGAAATATTCTTTCTAACAACCATATCTCCAAGAATACGTGCATGGGGATTTTTCTACATATCTACCAAAAATGTGAGTATTTACAATGTTTCAAAAGCCTTACTTTTGGAGAAATATCAAAAAGTGCCTAAGAGGGAGTTCTCATGTGAAACTCTAAGTATATGCAAAAAAAGGGGTTCCTATGCACAAATAAATATGTGTGCATATCCTATACTCAACAATCCACCTGATAGATATGTTCCAAGTTTGGATTTTGTAATGCTAACAGATGTTGGTGAGCCTTCTTGCTACAAAGAGGCTATGCACACAGGATCATGTCAACTGGGAGCATGCCATGCAGAGTGAGTTGGATTCTATTGACAAAGATGGTACTTTGGACTTAGTACCTTTGCCAAAGGATAGGAAAGTTTTACCATGTAAATTGGTATATAAACTAAAATTGACATTAGATAGTGCTTCTCCAAAGCATAAATCACAACTTGTTGCAAAACGGTTTTAAGCAACAACATGGTTTTGATTTTGAGGAAATCTTCTCCCCAGTGGTAAAGATGACTACCCTTCGAATGTTGCTTGGATTCATTGCAATGGAGGACTTAGAGCTAGTCCAAATGGATGTGAAAACTACTTTCGTGCATGTAGATCTTACAGATGAGATCTATATGGAACAACTTGAGGATTTTGTAGTTCTTGGTAAAGAAAGTCTAGTTTGTAAGCTGAAGAAGAGCTTTTATGGACTCAAACAGTCCCCTAGACAATGGTACCAAACGTTTGATGCTTTTATGAAGTCTCAAGGTTGTTTTGGAAGCAATGAGGATAATTGTCTCTACACAAAGAGATGCTCAGATGGTAGCTTGATATGCTTACTACTCTATGTCAATGATATGTTGATTGCTAGTAATGATTCTTGGCATGCACATTACTCATGATAGGAGTAAAAGATGCATATACGTATCTCAAAGTGAGTACATATCCAAAGTACTTCATAGGTTCCATATGCAGGGTAGAAAGGCATTGAGTACATCTTTACCCACATATGTGAAATTAAACAAGGATGATTGCCCATCAAATGAGGTAAAGGAATTCATGAACAAAATTCCTTATTAGTGCATTTTTGGTAGTCTCTTGTATGCTCTTATGTATGCCCATGTGTTCATTGATATAGTGGTTACATTTTTGCATAAATCCTTTTACGTTTGATAAAGAGTAGCTATGAGATCAGACATTGCATTTACAGTGGGAGTTGTGAGGAGATATATGTTGAATCCTAGCAAGAAGCATTGGGAAGTGATCAAGATGATTTTGAGATATCTGAGTGGCACTAAGGACAAGTGTCTATTCTTGGGTAGAGGGAAAGCATCCATTATTGGTTACATAGATTTATATTATGTTGGTTGTGTGGACAATCATAATTCTACATCGGGGTACATTTTTCATTTTGTTGGAGGTGCTATCTCTTGGAGATCTCATCTTCAAGAATGTATAGTTGTTTCCACTATAGATGCAGAGTAAGTTGGAGTAAGTGAAGCATGTAAGGAAGCATTGTGGCTTTCTTGTCTTGCTTGTGATATGGGTCTACCTCAACATGTACCTCATTTACCCAATGATAATTAGAGTGCCATTGCATTGGCTAAGAATCCGGTCTATCATGCAAAGACCAAGCACATTGCGGTGAGGTATCACTTCATTAGAGACTGCTTAGCCATTGAGTGCATTATTCTTGAGAAGATTCATACTCGAGGTAATGTTGCAGATGCTTTGACTAAAGCTCTACCATAGGATAGCTTTCGACACTGTTGCTACTTGATAGGGGTTACTTGATTCATGAACTTACATAGTTACTTGACTACTATGTAACATGCTCATCAGGTGGGAGGTATAGTTTGTATATTTACACTTACGTATTCTTTATCATTCTTTGTTTTTATCCCATAGTCACTTTGGCCATATTGGCCTTTAGTGGGAGATTGTTATCGCTAGTGTCCATGTGAAAGGCCAAATGGCTGCCCGACACTTTTTTATGTGTTCCTTAATAAAAATATTGGCCTGATCAGCCACATACTATAAGTTCCACCGCATTTGTGTGACCTAAGAAATTTGGTCTGTGTATTGTGTGGTTTTTTGTGTATTATGTAGCTTCATTTTAGAGTACTGTGTGTGGTATCTAGAGCTTGGTTTTCCACCATGAGGATATCATTGTGGAGCTCTTGGGAAGGAGAGTCCATTGTGGTGCATAATCGTCAAAATACTTCAAAGAATCCAAACATCAGAAAACATTCAAAAGTGAAGAAAAAAGGAACTTAGGGCTAAAACATTATGAGGCTTTGTTAACTATGATGTACTTGAGCTCAAGATGTGTCTTAGGGACTCGAAGTGTAATATCATGAGCAAGGAGTATGAGTCAGAGAAGCATCCACTCCACATACTCAAACACTTCTAGTGAATCTAAAAGTGAGCTAATGTCGACCTCTGAAGACATGCTCAGTTCTATCTACTCTTCAAAAGTCATTTTTTTTATGGAAGGGGACTATAGAACTTCTTTGTAGTATGTTTCCATAAACATACATAAAGTGTGTATGTACCTAGATGGACTCAACAAAACGATGCCAAGATTGAAAAATTCAATCAACTTTGAAGTTTTCCAAAGAACAGTTGTGAAGTTTGAAGGAGGTTTTTATGTAGATAAAGGATGAAACCTGTAATTTGTGACTAACCAACCTGAGCAAATCAACAAAATGGGAGAAATTGAGGAACCAAGTAACCCAATCAATACAGAAAACAGAGAGCCAATGACTACCCGAAGAGGAAAGTTTGTTGTAGTGAATGTTTTGAGAGGCAACATAATTTCCCAAGATGAAAATCTGATTTACTTTTATCTAATTGTTGGAATGGATAATTTGTTGCATGCAACCATGCCTCTAACAGGAAGCAATGTAAATGTTGCTACAATTTACGAGCTACATGATCTAGAAACTCATCAAGAGTCACATACTTGGATCAAGATAAGAGAAGATATTGGGAAGTAACTGATATGGAGAGATCTAGACTCTAATACATGTATTCTCTAGTGTTTCCTCCAAGGGAACAGGCAATGGCTTCTTAAAATACACAAAGTCAACAAAAAGGTCAAGGAAACCCTACTCTAGGGCAAATTAGTTGGAAAAATGTCCTAACTAGACCTCATGTTTAGTTTGCTACACTAAGAAATAGCACCATTCCAAACCCTCCACAAGGAAATGGGAGATGAGATAATGAAGAGTTCATCCTTTCATCTAAGACCTCCATAAGGAAGAGGACTAGGTACTGTCTAGTTGTTCAAGATATTCCTCAACCACCCAATGTGGGTAGAAAACTAGGACCTAATCAAGTGCAAAATTGCATAAGGAATCACTATGATGGATCATAAGACCCTTATGATCACATGGCTTAATTCAAACAAGTGTTGCAAGCTAAAGAGGTAGACGAATTATTTATTCAGTATGAAACTTTTGGACTCACATGGTTTGGAACAACTTTGACATGGTTCCAACCTCTAGATCACAATAGATTTGTTAACATTGGACAATCGCTGGAAGATTTCATTGGTTACTTCTCAAAGAAAGGGATTAAGAATAATATCTCTTCTTTGATTCATAGCTCCAAACAAGCAAGCAATGAGTCTTGTGAGACTAGCAGCCGAAAGGTTTCAAAAATATGTGGATCGATGTCCAATATCAGAAAGGCCTATACAACCAAAAATGATCTCATTGTTTTTGGATGAAATAACTAATACAAGCCTAGGAGCATTAGTATATGTGAAAATGTTGGACACTTTGGATGTATGTCTCAACCAATGTATAGACTTGGAGGATAATCTAGCCAATGACGTGAAGATTTCTTTGACTCCAACCAAGTCTGACGACACCTCCAGTAGTGTACCTACCAAATCTAAGAACCTAGAAGAGTTGGCATAATTGGATGCCAAGAAGCTAGGAGTCAAAACTAGTAGGTTTCAAAACCCTATTAGGCTCAACCGATGTTGATGCCAATGTTTAGGAGATGTGTGCACTATGGAGGGTACCATCCATCTCATGCTTGTGAAACAGTAGGAACTATCCCACCATAGCAATTCCCATATATCCTTTATTCATGAAATTTATGAATTATTCAAGTCCCATCTATATTACTTACTTTGTTAACTTTTTAAGTTTGAGCCCAACCATGATACTCCATTTATAATACAATTATGCTTAATATTAAAGTGTCAATTTAATATACTCCAATCAATACGTAATAACATGTTGTAGTGTGTGAATGAGTCAAAAATTGAAACATTGGGACACAAAGAACTGTCTCAAAATTTTGTGTAATTCCCATTTTTCATGAATAGGCCTTGTATGCAAGACCACCCATGTAGGGACAAAATTTTTAATGCCACATTAAGCAGAAATAAACCAATCACACCACTCAAAATTTTCCTTAAAATAGACAACCTGCACACCCACAACCTCCTCAATACAGGCCTTATGGATGTCCACATAGACACCAAGCTAGGGAGGCTCCAAAGTATGCTTTATATCGAGGACTCCCAATGGTCCAGAGACCATATGAGTATCAATGTTATTCTCAACCTCAACCGGTGTTGGGACAACAATAACCCCATCCTCAGAATGTAATACCAATCAAATACACATAATTAGAAGACAACGGAGAGAGGGCAGCAATATGTGTAACCCCATTAAGGAAATCTGAGGACAGAAGCCAAAGCTATGAGAATGGAGATGGTGATCATTACGAATATGAATAGAATCCCATAGAGTATGAAGAAACATATGAGCAACAATACTACGAATATGATGGCTATGTAGATTCCTATGGATCGAAATATGTCAGCATAATGTATGTTGCACCTAGAGCTGAAGTAAGACGACCCACCCCAAGAAGAACTTGTTATAGGTGTGGAGGAGATGATTTTATTAGGGAATGCACAATTCTCTACCACCCATCTCCTCAAAAAAACCATGGGGAGGATACTATAGTGATTGTGGGAAGAAACACTTGCTCTGGGATTGTTCCAAGAATCCCTCAAGACCATCTTCCACTACTTAGATCAATGTGATTGAAATTGAGTCCTCTGGTAGTAATAAGGAATACTTGGTACCATTGAAGGCTATCACAAGAGCCACAACTAAACAAAAATAGACCTTAATGATCAAATACCCAAGAGTCCTATTAGTGAAAAGGAAGAAGAATCGTCACCCCCAATGGTCGAAGATTCTAAAGAATTGTTAGAAATTTCTAGCAAGAAAAAGGTTCAAAAATGGAAAACTAGAAGAGAAAATATCAAAAGCAAAAGGATGAAGAGATTGGTAGAAGAAAAACAAAATTATACACAAGACATAGAATCTGCTGAAGTCAACCTAGCCAAACAAAACCTTGCACAGAAAAATAGTGATGTGGTGAAGGAAGAAGAAACTAAGAACCAGGTAAGATCAATTCTTGCATATCCAATGCTTGAAGAATTATAAATTCTATTAAAGACTATTATTCTAGAATAGAGGAGGGACCTATTCTAGAGGATCATAAAAGATGTCATCCTAGAGGAGATCTAGAGAAAGAAATATTGAAATTATGTAGATAGCTCATTGAAGTTGCTTAGACCACACTAGAAAAATCATCACCAAACTATTTGGAGATGATAATTCAATAGAAGACATTCCATGAATGCATAGAAAGTTTCAATTCAAAGCAAGAAAAACAACTACCCACAATAGTTGAAGAAGAATAAGGGTTAGAAACCATGGAGACTAATTCCTTAATTCTCAAGGTAGAAGCAAACTATCCACAGGAATTGTGGGCCAAAGTTCAAGAAGATAGATGGAAAAGATCTGAAGGAGGGACCTCTCCTTTCATGGAACTAGATGCTTCTATAAATTGACCAATGATTGAGCGAGAAATGGAAGTACAAAATCTATCTCATCTTGACTTTGAGACAAAGGAAGCAACTATCCTTAGCACACTTCCAAACTACATGAATGAGTATGAACAAAAATTTCTTACATGGTCCCACATTAAGATATAAGGTAAAAAAACCCTTGAGGAAGTTTTGAGCACTCTATGATAGTTAAAAAAGCCTAAAGTCCATTGCTCTTTAACCTTAGAAGAGCTTCTACAAGTCAAACCCCAATTGTCGAGTAAATTAGCCACTCAACTAAAACGTAAAGAACAAATTACTTTAGATAAAGATAGATGTAATGAGGAAACCCCTAAAATAATAATTCCCATGGAAATGTAGGAGATTTCACTGAAGGTGTTGAAGGAAACACTTGCCTTCCAATCACATTTCAACGATACTATTGGAGTTTGAGGTCTATGGAAGCACGTGAATAGCACAAGGAAGAAGAAGAAGAAGCTTGGAGCACAACACACAATGCTGAATTTATTACCAAGAGAATGTACAAAGATATGTGACCTGTTAGGGTTATATGCATATATATAGGCCGGGGGAAAAGACCTCCTAAAGAGGGGAAAAAGTGCCTCGACAGTCATAGTGTGTTCACAGACATCACTACCTAACTATATCAATAGATACATGACTAGAGCTATACTAGAGACCAGTGCTAGAGTAGGAATTGCTACTAAGGAAATCTAGGAAAAATGGGGAATACTGGCCTTAAGACATACTAGAATGAAACTACAATTGGTAGATGGCCATGTAGAGTGTCAACAAGTTTACAATGCTAAAAGTTTAGCTTCAATCTCCAACTAGCTAACCTGAAAAATGATTCATCTAGTTCTTTTGATAGGTTTTTGAATAGCTTTGGTCATGTTCATACCAAATGTCCAACCTAGCTAAAAATTAGCTTCTCTAGCTCATTTGAAGCCTCAAACCAGCCCAAACGATTGTGAAATTCCACACATAGATCGTTCTGCTACTCCTCATGTTTGAGGAATCCTTTGCTTGAACAAAATGGAGTCCATTGTACCAAAAATGGGATTTACAATGGAGTACAGTGATGATAATTGCTATTTTTTGTATATTAAATGTGGAAACAATGGTTGGCCTACTTGCCATATCTTCTTTGGCTTCCTTGCCTGATTGGCCCTCCTTGAATTTCTCTTTGAATTTTCTCTCTCTATCTCCCTTGCCTTATGCTACCTTGGTGCATAAAGCCTCCTTGACTTCTAACACTACCTCCTCTCTCATGTTTGTCATCCCTGACCCTTGTAGTGGCTCGTGTTTTGTGTAATACTAGACAACGTGAGTAGCTAGTTCATGCTTCTTGAGTTGAAGTCCACATGATAATCGGATCATTAAATGATCCCAATCAACTAGGCCTAGGACCTGTGGATGTAGCATACATAGCTATTTTCCATGGAGAGCTAGTTCCACCATAAACATATGTAATAGATGGGTGGGTCATGTGAGGAATATCTCCACATGGTACGCCTAGAAGCCATGGAGAACATTTCTTTAAACATTTGCTTGTAGCATGTGGAAAAGTACATGATGCATGTGTACCAAGTGTAGATAGTGTTTATTGAAGGTGTTTTGCCCATATCATAAAACTAATAAGATTTACCTTCATTAAGACCTAGTGGCAAAATGTAGAGAGCCTTGAAATTGCATAATGTTTTAAAGAAAACCGTTATAAGCTCATTTTTTTTCATACACATCTTTGTGGCTAAATCATGTACATCCTTCAACTAGGGGTTCCAATGGCAACTAGTGGATACCATGTATGCTACTCTGGGAGGCCCCTAGGGTGGTGTGAAATATGGGTAGTTCAACCAGTCTGAATATCTAAGGTTATTTCTGACCTTTATGGAAAATGCCGACCATGGGGATCTCCAAGGTACTGGAGTTATTAATGACATTGTTGATATATCTCTTGGTTGTAAATAAGTGCTTATGGATCAGAGGGAGCTGCTCCTAAAAGCCATGGAGAAGTGCACCCACGACAAAGAGCTTGAGCTACATATGATGGCTATGGATATGTTCTAGAATTTTAAGAAAAAAACAGGTTCCTTTCCCAAAATGGTCAGGAGGCTGAATCAAAAGCGAAATCTCTAGTGGATTGCTCATCAATGGTCCTACAGATTTCACGTCATTTGGTCCCTTTCTCCTATCGATCTATTTATCTATCTATCTAACTATCTAACTAACTATCTATCTATCTATCTATCTATCTATCTATCTATCTATCTATCTATCTATCTATCTATCTATCTATCTATCTATCTATCTATCTATCTATCTATCTATCTATCTATCTATCTATCTCTCTATCTGTCTGTCTGTCTGTCTGTCTATCTATCTACCTATCTACCTAACTATCTATCTATCTATCTATCTATCTATCTATCTATCTATCTATCTATCTATCTATCTATATATATATATATATATATATATATATATATATATATATATATATATATATATGCCTAGAGTTGATGGCTTCAATTTCGCAAATGGAGATGGTCCCACCATATTAAACTAGGTCTATGGTGAGATTCTTGTCCTTCTCGAGGAGATAGAGGATGTAACAGTCTTTTTTCCTTACAAGTTCATTTACCCAGAACAACATCAGTACATGTTGGATTGAAGCGAGCGTTAGATGCTAAGGGCCATTGCTTATTGGAGATGCCCACAGGTATAGGGAAAACAATAACCTTACTCTCCCTCATCACCAACTACTAGCTCACGCATCCCACTGGCTCCAGCAAGCTCATTTTCAATATGATAGAAGTGGGTGCTCCATTGGAATAGCTGATGTGGTCTTTGTAAGATGAGCTGATGCTATCAATGCAATAAAGCGATACAATAATGTCCAGCTTGATGGGAAGCCAATGAAGATAGAACTTAGAGGAACAGATGTTTTCTCACCAGCTATTCGAGGAGTTTATGGTGGTTCTTCTATAGGAAGAGGTCGTGTTTCTGGTTTTATTCATGTCCAAGCCATCCAATGTCTCTCGCCACTTCTCAAATGACAAGAAGCCAAATCGGTAAAAAAGAGCTTGGAAAACCAACTAGGATCCTCGCCCTTGGCCTTAGCTCGAGAAAGAATCTTTGCATTCATCCAAAGGTCAGCGCTGAAGGATCACATGAGTCTGTGGATGTTGGATGCAAAAGATTAACTATTTCTTGGGCACAAGCTAGTGTAGTTGACAACCCTGAGAAGCTGCATCTATCTTCTCTTGGAATCTGAGAGCATCGAGATCACATCACACCCAGCAAAGAAGGCATGACGGCAAGATGTTGTGGTGGATATCGAGAGAGAGAGAGAGAGAGAGAGAGAGAGAGAGAGAGCCACAAACGGTGGCCGCTTGTTGATCGAAAACCACTGCTAAACTTACAATGGAGAGAGAGAGAGAGAGAGAGGCAGACCATGACATAGAGACAGTGATGGGCACCGCATCACAGGAGAGAGAGAGAGAGAGAGAGAGAGAGAGAGAGAGACAGAGATGAGAAGTCAGAAGGATAGCAGGTATGGAGACGTGCAGATGAGATCAAGGAGAGAGAGAGAGAGAGAGAGAGAGAGAGAGAGAGAGAGGCGGGGGGGGGGGGGGGGGGGGGGGGGGTTTAGGTAGTTGAGCAAGGGCAACGATGGCAGAATAAGGTGTATTGCTATCGAAAATTAAAGGAAAGGCCAGATTTTAGGGCTTTGATCGTTCTCAAGAAAGCAAGGAGAGATTAGGTGGACTAAAGACGTGTACATCATCGACATAACTGAGGCAAAGACTTTATCGATAGTGATTTCGGGCATGGATGCTCTTATCGTTCTCACAAGTTCCATTCCAAAGATGAAACCAAAGATATTTTACTTTGATGAGGGTGGCAGCCCCGAAACAAGTTAACTATATTGGTCAAATGAATCAATTTAAAGTTTCAAAGGAAAATGGTTTTTTAGCACATTGTTTTGGTAAGTTCGATGGGAGGAAAATATCAGAATCAACCCTTGAATTTGGTTGATGATGAGGATATATTGACATGGAAAAGTAAATCAGAGGAGTACTTGAAAGAGCCTGGCGTACCGAACACTGTAATCAAGTCTAATTTATTGGAAGATTCAGAAGGTGGGAAACGTGAGTTATTGCCTGGGGCTGATGATGAATTACTTCATTCAAAGCATAAGAGATTACCAAGAGAAGAACTTGCTAGAGAATCTTCGCCAAGCGTGCGAGAGAGAAAGCAACTCCGTGAGAGAAAGAGAAAGAGAGAAAGAAAGATTTCGTTTTTTCTTTGATTTTTGCCCCCAGACCAAATCATTTTCTTAATCATCTACTAAACAAAGAATTTTAAAGGGGAATGATTTTTTTCAGATAAGTTCCATTCTTATCAAGAAGTACTAATGTGTTTTTTGTTTCCCCATTGTCCCTGCGGATTCTCTCTAGGTGCAGGTTCTCATGATTTGAAGAGTATGATTCAAAGTAAAGTAAAGAAGTGATTTTATATCCCTGCAGATTCTCTTCAGGTTGCCGATGATCTTTTTTTCAAAGATTATATGAAGTAAAGAGTGAAGTTTTGAAAACAGAAGTGAAGGATTACCCCCTGTGGATTCTCTCCAGGTTGCGGTTGATCTTTTTTTCAGAGATTATATGAGGTAAATAGTGGATTTTTGTAGATAGAAGTGAAGCATTACCCCCTGCAGATTCTCTCCAGGTTGTGGTTGATATTTCTTTCAAAGATTATATGAAGTAAAGAGTGAAATTTTGAAGACAGAAGTGAAGCATTAACACCCATGGATTTTCTTTCCAGGTTTCTACAGAATTTAAAAGTAAAGAGATTTATTTGAAGAAAAGCTTTTGGAGTTACAAAGACCAAAGACCCGAAGTGAAAGACAAGATCGGACCCCAAAGATCGAAGAGAAGATGAAGGGCATCCTTTCGCACTTTAGCAAAGTGACTATCTTGTATTTCAGAGATCTGCACTGTAATGGAATTTTTTGTATTATTCAGAGTCCCATAGTGACATCAGTTGTATATTCATTACCATCATTGAGCAGAGGTCATTTATTTGGCACATCGAGTACTAGTGACTTCTTTTTAGCATTGTATTTATTATTCCACATTTGCAGTGCATACACCCTACAACTTCATTCCACGCGATCGAGAGCATTTTGGTTTTTCTTTCGAGGGTCCGGTCCTACATATGTACGATCATCCTACCAAGGTGAGGCGCCCAGCATGGAGATACCACTCGCTGGACGAGGGGGGATGCACTCACACCCGATGGGGCATGATCCAACCCTATGTCGCTCTCCCTTCTTTGACCTCCTTGATCTTCCCGACAATGGAACCCTATTTTCCATGCTAAAACAAAGCATATCGAGGTACGTCACTTCATCAGAGATAAGGTATTAGTAGGTGATACTGATCCTGTTTATGTGAGGATAGATGAGCATGTTGCTGATATTTTTGCTTAAGCACTTGGAGAAGCGAAGCTGAGGAAGTTTTGAAAGATGCTTAAATTAGAGGAGATGACATTGAGCTTGAGTGGGAGTGTTGAGATATCAAGCTCAACATGTGATGATCCTAGATGACACATATCATTCTTTTATTTCTTTAACATGTATAGTGGTCATGTCGGTATATGTCAGGGATATTTCATTGAGCTTTACTCATTACAACATATGAGGGGCATACCGACGCTGCCTATACTGACGGTCACTGCCGACATCGGTATAAATGTTGGAAAAGTCCACTTAAAGATACCGACAGTCAAGGGACCGTCGGTATGGCCGTTTAAAATGGATCGTCGAGATGTCTCGTGACGACCGGTATGAGCGCCAATATATGCATCGGTATGAGCATCGGTATAAGCCTCAGTAATTCATTGGAAATTTCTAACACACATACCAACGCCCATATCGATGCATATACCGAGGCCGTGTTTTAAACATACCGGGAACCCGAGAGCAAAACTGAACATTTTGCACGTGTTTGAGTATTGGTTGTTTCTGTCAAACTTGTGTGCGTGAATCGAATGCGATCTCCATTATCTTGTGCACACACACACACATACATATCTCTTTCTCTACACACACACACTCTCTCTCTCTTTAGATCTCACATCTTGGTAAGTGGTGCATGTGCTCTTAGCCTTTGTCTTTCTCTATGCTTTAGGTCTTATAATTTCTCTTCTCTTTGATTTTGAAGAAGTTCTTTGGCATCGATTCTTTGGAATTCGATGATAGACGACATACATTACGCTTTGATGACAACGATCCAAAAGAGGGACATACTTGTAAGTGATTGTTTTATTCTCTATTGATAGAGAGAGAGAGAGATATGAGAGAGAGATATAGAGAGAGAAAAGAGAGAGAGAGAGAGAGAGAGAGAGAGAAAGAGAGAGAGACAGACAGAGAGACAGAGAGATAGAGAGAGAGAGAGAGAGAGAGATAGAGAGAGAGAGATGAGAGAGATAGAGAGATAGAGAGATAGAGAGATAGAGAGATAGAGAGATAGAGAGATAGAGAGATAGAGAGATAGAGAGATAGAGAGATAGAGAGATAGAGAGATAGAGAGATAGAGAGATAGAGAGAGAGAGAGAGAGTGAGAGAGTGAGAGATAAAGAGAGATGAAAGAGAGGAAGATAGAGATAGGAAGATAGAGCATACATACACACACATCTACACATGCATACATAAACACATACATATACACACATGCATACATACACACATATACACACATGCATGCTTACATATGCACACATATACACACATGCATGCATACACACACATACAAATATACACACATGCATACATACATACACACATACATACACACACATATATACACATATGCATACATACACATAAACACACACATGCATACACACATACATACACACACATATACACACATACATACATACACACATGCATGCATACATACACACACATATACACACATGCATGCATACACACATATACACATGCATACATACACACACATGCATACACACATACATACACACACACATATATACACATATGCATACACACATACATACACACATATACACACATGCATGCATACATACACACACATACACATATACACACATGCATGCATACATACACACACATACACATATACACACATGCATACATACACACACACATGTACACACATGCATACATACACACACATATGTACACACATGCATACATACACACATATACACATGCATGCATACATACACACACATATACACACATGCATGCATACACACACACACACACATACATACACACATGCATGCACACACACATGAATGCATACACACACATGCATACATACACACACATACACATATACTCACACATGCATACATAGACACACATACACATATACACACATGCATACATTCACACACACACATACATACACACATGCACACATATACACACACATAAGCTAGTGTTTTAATTAAATATATAAAATTTTGATTTTCAAGTTTTTTTAACATCAAATATATAAAAATAGGATTAGGGTTTTTAGGCTATTTACACATACATACACATATACTTATACACATATATATACACATACACATATATATGCACATGCATACACATACACACATGTTTTAGGTCTAGGTCTTTCCGATTAGGGTTTTAGGATTTTTACACATGCATAACATATATACACATACACATACACACATATACTTATACACATATCTATATACACATATATTTACACATACACATATATATACACATGCATACACATATATACATGTTTTGGGTATATGACTTTCTGATTAGGGTTTTAGGGTATTAACAGCTACATAACATATATACACACACATATAATACATATATACATGTATATACACATGCATACAGAAATATACATATTTTAGGTCTAGATCTTTAAGATTAGGGTTTTAGGGTTTAGGCATACATATAACTCAATTAAATTTACATAAAGAGAAAATATAGAAAAACATTAAGGGAAAAATCTGAATATATAAATAAATATATATATATAATAAGATAATTATATAAATAAATAAATATAAAATTAACTAGTGTTTTAAATAAATTAATTAAATATATATAATTAAATATAAAAAGTAGGATTAATTAAGAAAAAAATCTGAATATATAAATAAATATATATAAAAAAAATAGGATAATTATATAGATAAATAAATATGAAAAAATTAGTGTTTTAAATAGATAAATTAAATATATAAAAATAGGTTTAATTTTAAGGATTTTAATGAGAGTAAATATATATACACATACACATACACACATATACTTCTAGACATATCTATAAACACATACACATATATATACACATGCATACACATATATAGATGTTTTAGGTCTAGGTCCTTCTGATTAGGATTTTAGGGTTTTAACACCTGCATAACATATATACACACATACACTTACACATATAATACATATATACATGTATATACACATGCATACAGAAATATACATATTTTAGGTCCAGATCTTTAAGATAGGGTTTTAGGGTTTAGGCATACGTATAACTCAATTAAAATTATATAAAGAGAAAATATAGAAAAAAATTAAGAAAAAAATCTGAATATATAAATAAATATATATATATATATAAAATAGGATAATTATATAGATAAATAAATATAAAAAGAACTAGTGTTTTAAATAATTTAATTATATATATATATATATATTTAAATATATATAATTAAATATATATAATTAGATATATATAATTAAATATATAAACATAGGATTAATTAAGAAAAAAATATGAATATATAAAAAATATATATAAAAAAAATAGGATAATTATATAGATAAATAAATATGAAAAGAACTAGTATTTTAAATAAATTAATTAATTATATATAATAAAATATATAAAAATAGGTTTAATTTTAAGAATTTTAATCAGAGTAAATATATATACACATACACATACACACATATACTTATACACATATTTATTTACACATATATATACACATGCATACACATATATACATGGTTTAGGTCTAGGTCTTTCTAATTAGGGTTTTAGGGTTTTAACACTTGCATAACATATATACACACATAGACATACACATATAATACATATATACATGTATCTACACATGCATACAGAAATATACATATTTTAGGTCTAGATCTTTAAGATTAGGGTTTTAGGGTTCAAACATACATATAACTCAATTAAATTTATATAAAGAGAAAATATAGAAAAAAATAAGAAAGAAATCTAAATATATAAATAAATATATATATAAAATAGGATAATAATATAGATAAATAAATATAAAAAGAACTATTGTTTTAAATAATTTAATTATTATAGGTATAAGATTCATGCTTGTCCGAATGATTGCATCCTCTTTCGGAATGAGTATGAGCATCTCCACGTATGTCCAAAGTGTGAAGAAAATAGATTTAGAGAAGACCTTGTAGGCAAAGCAATCCCCGCAAAGGTTCTTCGCTACTTTCCTATCATTCCACGAATTAAGAACATGTTTAGATGCAAATCTATAGCTGAGTTAATGTCATGGCATACAAAGAGCAAGTCTACAGATGGTGTAATGCGAGTGCATGCTGACTCTGATGCTTGGAAGCACATAGATAGTAAGTGGCCAGAGTTTGCTAGTGAGCCTTGGTCCATATGTCTAGGCCTAGCTATGGATGTAGTGAATCCATTTGGTTTACGGAGCTCTTCATGGAGCACATGGCCTGTATGTTTGGTCAATTATAACATCCCACCATGGCTGACCACAAAGAAAGATCATTTATTATTAGCTCTTATTATACCAAGTAAGTATAAGGTAAAAAACATGGATGTATATCTTGCACCACTTGTGGAAGAACTGCACATTTTGTGCATTGGACACCTCAGTGCGATACAGGTTCTGGCACATCTCGTAGGTCGAGGTCATGCTATGGAGCAGGAGGTTCTAGGAGTGGATCTATAGGTAAGTCTGGAGGAGGAGGCTGTTGTGGAGGCAGTGCGATGGACGTTGTGTCACCCGTTTCTCCTCCTAGGATGAGTACCTCAGATTTAGGTACGCCAAGTGGTACACCACATGGAACACCACGTACACCTTGGGGTGCTCATGACCATGATGACTCCAAGGTGTATAGTATCTGAGATGGAGCTCCGATGATGGATGCAGCTCGCAAAGCAATGCGTGCACATATACGACAGCTTCGCTCCATATAGTTTGGACATTCTATCATGTTAAAATAGAGTGAACAAGATAAAGATCGGAAGATTTATATCACACAGACGATTTATCAGGAGTTCCGACCAGCCGATGGACAGCCTCTTGTCAGTTCAGAGTGGATTCTACACACCTCATGTGAAGTTATGTCCCATTGATGATCCGAGGCTTGTGAGGCTTTCAGAGCAGGCTTACCAAAGCCTGTATGGTTAGATGCTGAGGAGTGGGATATGATTCGGGACAAGCAGCAATAGACTCCTGATCGATATCGCCAGGAGCGAGATGCCACAGCCACACGTTTAGATATGGTTGGACCATCACATTTGGGTAGCGGTGGATATGACATGATGCGTCACGAGTTTGTAAGTATTATTTGATTTATTGAATTTTTTTGTGTTAAGCTTCTCATGTATGTTCCTCTAATGTTTTGTATATTTGTTGCAGGAGCTGGCAATGGATCATCCTCCAACACGAACGGAGGAGGCTTATGGATATCATCATGGATTGACTGCACTGTTGGAGGACTTCGAGGGACGTGGTGCGATCGTTTCATGGGAGCATTTGCGATGAGGTGATGAATTTATAAACTTGGGTTTTACTTGTTCTTTGTAAATTTCATGTGAATTTATCTCATTTCATTAATGTTCTTTGTTGCAGGACTGTTGATATGGAACATTCTTTGCATGTGTATGGCAGTGGCACACTAAAATTTTGTATTTTATTTTTATATAGCAATGCAATGCTTTGCCACATTTTGTGAAAGCGTCATATATGACAGTGGTTTGCCACACTCTTGTACATGCTTCATTTCTGAAATATATAACTCTTTTTGTACATGGTTCATGGTTCATTCTGATTATCTCTTTTGTGTCCAATAATATTTTGTTTTATGAAATCATATTTCGGTTGACATTAGAGTACACATCACATGTACTTAGTTTTTTTTTGGGCAAAGTGTATTTTCTTTTGCTAAGCAACATCATGGTAATGTTGTTATAGCAAAAGACAACACACTTTGCCCAAAAAAAATTTGCAGATATGATCGTCGGTATAAGCGATGATACTCCCACTAATGCCATCAAAATAAGCGTTGGTACATCCAGCGGGCGCTAGTATATGCGATGGTACACCCAGCAGAGGCATCAGTATGGGCATCGGTAATATTGATGTTTATACCGATGCCCATACCGATGCTTATACCGATGCTTATACCGATGCTTATACCGATGCCCATACCGATGCTCATAATGGCGCTTTAATACCGATGCGCATACCGACACCTACACCAATGTTGGGGCAAAAATACGTGTGTTCATTCCCTCGGTAAAAACCTCGGTATATGGCCGATCTATTGTAGTGACTAGATTTTACCTACCGAGAGTGATGGCACATTTGTTTCTTGCCAGCTCACTCATTCGTCATCATTAGGTTTTTCCTTATGTACTATTCTTTATATATTGCACTTGTTGTATTGTTGTTTTAGGTCATACTTGTGCATTCCTTTTATGTAATAGAAGAAGAATAAGATCATTCTTCCTTGCTTCAATCTCTGTGTGTGTGCTCCTCTTTGATTGTGAGAGTGTATGTGTGTGTGAGCTCTCTTCCTTATCTCCTTCCTTGTGATAGAAACCTCTCATCTTCAAAGCCTTGGGGCTGCTCCATGAAGACTATCTCTTCAAGCTCTCCATTTAGGAAAGCATTCTTATGGTCAACATCTTAGCTATTGTAATGAACGTTTCCTCAAAACCTATGCCATATGTTTGAGCAAAACCTTTGACAACCAACCTTGCATTTATACCTAGAGATGCTACCATATGCATGCCTCTTTACCTTTTGAAGGGATGGATAGGTATGTGCTTGAAGATGAAGAGGTCTTGCAAAATCCTTGATCTACACCAGCCAAATGAACTCCAGGAGTATGTGGTGGGCCCTTTTAGCTTGCCAATGGATTTATTAGACACCCTATGTACTTTGGAAGATCACTCTCAAAAAGATAGATCAAAACAGATAAGTTGGAGTTAGCTTAGAGGTGAAGAACTTGCTATTTTGGTTCATACACATACCCAATGTTTTGCATAATTCTCTGAGCACATCAGCAATTAGCTTAATTCCTTTTGGGAAAGTCTAGTTAACTCTTTCAAGATTAATCTCATCAAAAATAATGAACCACACGCTAAGAATGATGTTTAACAAGTGATGATATCATCCCGATTTTCATGGGCTGCTACAGTAATGAGACTATTGAGCAGAAAAATGAACATAACTCAAGATTTCAGAATCCAATGATTATGCAAATTTGTATGCTAATATTAAAAAGTATGCTAAATCCCGAAAGCTTTAAATCATTGAATTTGGGTAAGTACACACTGAGAAACAGCTCTGACAAGAGGAGTAAAAAAGTCGGGTACCTGACAGAGAAGTGAAAATGAACAGATAGGGCTGAGTTCAACTGAACATAACTGAAGATTGAAACACCCAAATGAAATGAAAATTGGTGAGCATGTAGTAGACTTATAGAAGCTAACTTTACCAATTTAAATCACTGAAAATGATGCACCAAGCTTAGATAAACCATCTCTGCAATCTGACTGAGAAAACTGAGAGATATGGCACTCAGTAGTACACTTCACAAGAACATGGAAATATGAACTCAAATGATCATGAAAATGAAAGTATATTGATTTTACAACACAATGGACTTACTGATACATATGTGTGCCTTGAAACCACACCTTGATATGGCATAAAGCTCAGCTCTTCGAGGTCTTCTTTGAGGTTTCTCTTACCATGACTAAAGCTGCCATCTATTTATAGTTGAGCTTGGGAGGCTAACTTCCCTCAATCACTCTCCAATCAATTAGTGATTGATTGGATTCTCTATCTAACATAAATCACAAATTCCTGGCTCCTCTTTCCCTATTTGATCAAGTGGACTCAGCCACTTAAGATTCTTTCACTTTTACATTAAGTAAAGTCTTCAAAAGTTACAAGAGGTAGTTCACAAGTGAACTTTACATTGTCTTCGTTTTAAGGCTTCTTCTATGACTTTGTGGGACTCAAGCCAATACTTAGGCTTTTCATAGACTTGCTCCAACAGCTCCACCTCAAACCAAGTATGCTTGAGGTCTTCAATCTTCCAAGATTACTTGAAAATCTATCATAGCCTTGAATTTGCAAAGCTTTGTACCATCCAATGCTTTGGTTAGAATATCTGCACATTCTTGATGAGTGGAGACATATGATATTTGAATCTCTTTGCTTAGAACCTTCTCTCGTACATAGTGATAATGAATTTCAATATGTTTAGTCCTTGCATGAAAAATAGGATTAGCATCCAAATGAATAGAACTCATATTGTCACCAAAAATAGTTGGAGTTCCAAACTCCAATCCAAGATCTGTGAATAATGTCTTCATCCACATAGCTTCCTGAGTAGCTATGGCAAGACCTCTCTACTCAGCCTCTGTGGAAGAAAGAGCAATTGTAGGTTGCTTCTTGGATGACCATGAAATAAGCTTTGAACCTACAAAAGTAAGATATCCTGAAGTGCTCCTTCTATCTTCCTTGGAGCCAGCCCAATCTGCATCAAAGAACAATTTCAAACTTAAGTCAGATACATAAGGGTAATATATCTGAGTATCCTCTTGGGAGCCTCCATGTGAGGTTTCTTGGGTGTGTGCATAAATTGACTTAGCACACTCACACTATAACATATATCAACCCTTGTAAATGTGGCATAGTTCAAACTACCCACAAGGCTTTGATAACCTATCACATCTTCTATGAGTTCACCTTCATGTGAGCTCGATTTGTGATTAACTTCCATGGAGTACCTGCAATCTTACAATCTTGCATCGTGAATTTTGCCAACATGTCCTTAATGTACTTTCTTTGCGTGAGAAACAAACCATGATCTTTGTAGGCAACTTCCAAACCTAGGAAGTAGGTAAGTGAACCCAAATCACTTATCTTGAACTCTTCTCTCATCTGATCTTTGATCTTCTTCATACCATCTGCATCATTTCCTGTCAATATAATATCATCTACATATACACATAGGTAGATGATCTCAGAATTACTCTTTTTAATAAAGAGTGAAGGATCTACCTTGCTTGGTTGAAAGCCTTTGTCTTGCAAGAATGAAACAAGCCTGAAATTCCAAGCTCTTGGGGCTTGCTTGAGACCATATAATGCTTTGTTAAGTTTACACACATAATCAGGATAAACTCGATTCTCAAAACTAGGTGGTTGTGCCATATATACCTCTTCTGTTATCCAACCATTCAATAATGCATTCTTTACATCTAGTTGAAGTATCTTCCAATTCTTGGAAGAGGCAATAGTAAGAAAAACCCTAATAGTAGGCATCTTTGCCACAGGAGAGAAGGTCTCCTCATAATCAATTCCCTGAGTTTGTGCAAAGCCTTTTGCTACAAGCCTTGCCTTATACCTGTTAATGGAACCATTAGAATTTTTCTTGAGTTTATAGCCTCATCTTGAGCCTATTACCTTCATGGATGAAGTCTTGGGCACCAAATCCCGAGTGTTGTTTTCCTCAAGTGCTTCAATCTCTTCCTTCATTGCATGCTTCCATTCTGATTTTTCTTTGGCCTCTTCAAAGGATGATGGCTCCTCTTGATTTATGTCTTGTGCTATGTAAATAGAATGTTTAGTTACTAATGAGGTGTCAAACCCACACCTTTCTGGTTTTTTTCTTTCCCTTATAGATCTTCTTAAGCCATGTTGTGATGATTCTGCCTCATGTCCAAGTTCCAGCAATTTTGCTTTACCTTTAGACTTCCATGCTTTGATTTTTTGCATCTGAGTTTCTTCATCATCTTCTGAAGTATCTTGTTCTTCAATCTTTGGTTGATGCTCTCTGCCAAGCTTTGGGAAATCTTCTTCAAGGTCATATGGCAATTTGACCTTCCTGCATGAATCTTCATACCATGAATTGTTCTCATCAAAACCTACATCTTTGCTTACCAAGAATCCTTTGTTGGTAGGGTTGTATAACCTGAAACTCTTTTGATTGTTGTCATATCCAATAAATACACACCTTTCTGCCTTTGGATCCATCTTGCCTCTAACATGTGAAGGAACATGAGCAAAAGCAATACATCCAAAAATTTTACAATGATCTAAGCTAGGTCTTCTTCCATTCCAAGCCTCATATGGAGTCATCCCATCAAGGGATTTTGAAGGCAACCTGTTAATCAAGTAAGTGGCTGTAGATACAGCCTCAGCCCATAGGTAATTAGGTAAATGCTTTTCATTCAACATAGACCTTGCAGCTTCAACAATTGTCCTATTCCTTCTTTCTGCCACTCCATTTTGCTCAAGAGTGTATCTTGTAGTTACCTCTCTTTTGATTCCTCTTTCTTGAAGAAAAGAATCAAACTCATGGGAGAAGTATTCTCCATCTCCATTTGACCTTAGCCTTTTTAGTGTTTTACCTGTTTGATTCTCCACAAGAGCTAAATATCTTTTGAAACATGAAAAAACTTCATCTTTGTGTTTCATAAATAATAGGATAGTCCATCTCATGCAATCATCAATAAAGGAGACATAATACCTTGATCCAGATATTGAAGCTTCCTTGCTAGGTCCCCATACATCTGTATGAACCAAGTCCAAGAGATCTCCATGCATATAACCTTTCTTCGTGAATGGTAACCTGTGAGGCTTTCCAAATTGACATGCACTACACTTATAAATCATATGTTGTTTTGACAAGTTAGGGAGTCCAAGTACACTTTGGTCCCTGCAAATTTGCTTTAATAACCTTTCACCCATATGTGCTAACCTTTTGTGCCATACTTCCAATTCTATGAGTGTCTAACTACCATAATTAAAGAGAGCAATGTTTCTATTTCTTGTAGTTCAAATGTGAACAATCTACCTCTCTTTTCACCTTTTGCAATTCTTGTGAATCCTTGACTTGGTTCTTTAGCAAATGCTCCTGCTTTTGTGAACCTGACTTGCAACCCTTTCTCTACTATCTACCCAACACTTATCAAATTCTTTGTAATGGTAGGGACATAGAGTACCTTACTGAGTAGGTTGATGTTTCCATCAGGTGCCTTGACATTTCCTATTTTCTCCATAAGGTGTCTTGTATCATCTCCTGTTTGTACCTCATGCTTATTCCTTGGATCTTCTAAACATGATAGGAGTGCCACATTTCCTGCCACATGATTTGAACAACCTGAATCTATGTAGAAAACCTTGTGGCATAGCCATGCTCATGATCAATAATGAATCCTCTTTGTTTGAGTCTTCTGTGTAGTTATTGAAGTCTCTCCTTCCTTTGTAGCCTCCTTGATAGTTTGAATGATTGTAGTTGTTGTAGTTGCCATGATAATTGTTGAACCTTCCTCTTGAGTAGCCATAACTTCCTCTATTGTATCCTCTGCCTCCTTGATTCCTGGAATTCCTAAAGCAATTTTCAGTTGTATGATTATTTCATCCACAAATAGAACATGAGTTGGAGTCTTGGGATCTCCCCCTACCTTGACTACCTCCTCTTCCTCTACCTCTGCCATGTCTTCCTCTACCTGCATATCCACTTTCATTGCTTTTCCTTTGTTATGTTTGGAATTTCTTTTATCAATGTATAAAGCTGAAGATTGATTACCTTTAGAGCTTTCTCCAATTTTTGATAAGCTTTGCCTCTTGAGTGAGTAATTGTCCAATGAGTGTATTGAAATCAGGTACATGCATGTCCATGTACAAATCCATATTTGTGGTGAATGCTTCCCACTTGTCATCTGCTTTCAATCCATTGATGACCTCTCTTACAATTTGCTCTTCATCTATTACCTCTCCAATGCTTCCAAACTGATCTGCTATGTCCTTGAGCTTTGTGACAAAATCAGTCACATTTTGTTTGGGAGCCTTCTTGAGAGTTGTGAAATCCAGCCATAGTTGATGCCTCCTAGCTTTAGTACTTGAAGAGAAGAAAGCTTCAAGTGCATCCCACACTTCCTGAGATGTCTTACAACTTCTAATGTGAGGCAACAAAAAATCTGAGATTTGAGGAGATAAGACCTTGCAAGTGCATCCTTGGATCACCATGTGCTCAATCTTTCTTGCTCTTCTTGTGTTGGTAAACTTTTGTTCCTAAAACTTGGCATAACTTCATCTCCAGCCACGTAACCATATAAACTTCTACCTTGGAGATAAGCTTCCATTCTTAATGACCAAGATGAGTAGCTATCTCTGTCCAATTTGTCAATCAATGAAGGAAATCCATCTACCATCCTTGCTCTGATACCACTGTGAAGAGATGGATAGGTATGTGCTTGAAGATCAAGAGGTGTTGTAAAATCCTTGATCTACACTTGCCAAATGAAATCCAGGAGTATGTGGTGGGCCCTTTTAGCTTGCCAATTGATGTATTAGACACCCTATGTACCTTGGAAGATCACTCTCAAAAATATAGATCAAAATAGATAAGTTGGAGTTAGCTCAGAGTTGAAGAACTTGCTATTTTGGTTCATACACCTACCCAGGGTTTTGCATAATTCTCTGAGGACATCAGCAATTAGCTTAATTCCTTGTGGGAAAATCTAGTTAACTTTAAGAGCTAACTTTCAAGAGTAATCTCACCAACAATAATGAACCACACACTGAGAATGATGTTTAACTAGTGATGATATCATCTCGATTTTCACGGGCTGCTATAGTAATGAGACCAGTGAGCAAAAAAAGGAACATAACTCCAGATTTAAGAATCCAATGATTATTGTATGCTTATACTAGACAGTAGGCTAAATCCAAAAAGCTTTAAAGCATTGAATTTGGGTACGTACACGTGGAGAAACAGCTCTGACAATAGGAGTAAAAAAGTCGGGTACTTGACAGAGAAGTGAAAATGAACAGATAGGGCTGACTTCAGCTGAACATAACTAAAGATTGAAACACCCAAATGAAATGGAAATTGGTGCGAATATAGTAGACTTATGGAGCTAACTTTCCCAAGTTAAATCACTGAAAATTATGCATGAAGCTCAGAGAAACCATCTCTGCAATTTGATTGAGAAAATTGAGAGATATGGCAGTGAGTAGTAAACTTCATAAGAACATGGAAATATGAACTCAAATGATCATGAAAATGAAAGTATATTGATTTTACAACACAATGGACTTACTGATATATATGTTTGCCTTGAAACACACCTTGATATGGCATAAAGCTCAGCTCTTTGAGGTCTTCTCTGAGGTCTCTCTTACCATGACTAAAGCTGCCATCTATTTATAGTTGAGCTTGGGAGTCTAACTTCCCTCAATCACTCTCCAATCAATTAGTGATTGATTTGATTCTCTATCTACCACAAATCACAAATTCGTGGCTCCTCTTTCCCGTTTTGATCAAGTGGACTCAACCACTTAAGATTCTTTCACTTTTACATTAAGTAAAGTCTTCAAAAGTTACAAAAGGTAGTTCACAAGTGAACTTTACATTGTCTTTATTTTAAGGCTTCTTCTATGACTTTGTGGGACTCAAGCCAATACTTAGGCTTGTCATAGACTTGCTCCAACATACGTTGTACACCCATTTGTTGCCAATGACTTTCATGTCCTTTGTTCTTGGCACCAATGAACAATTATCATTTTCTTCAAGTGCCTTGACTTCCTCTTCCATGGCTTCAATCCATTCCCTATGCTTATATGCTTCTTCAAAAAAGTTAGGTTCTTCACAAGCTATAACTTGACTCATGTAGGCATAATGCTTTGCAATGAGTGAATCATGAGTTAACCCTTGAATAGGGTATTTAACCCTATTGGATGTTTTTACCTCACCATAAGGTGGTAGGAATCTCCTCCTTCTTGGTTAATTATACTATGAATACTTCATACTCTTCTTTATCACTTAAGAATCATCAAGATTCTTTCCTAGAAGTGATAGCTTACCAATATCTTAGAAGATGTTAATGATTGAGCTTTACAAATAGCTTGTCTAAAAGATACACTTGTTCAACCTAAAGTAGTGCATGCATACCCAAGTTTCAAGAAAGCTAATGCTTTGCTCCTCATACAAGGTACAACTTGGGCATGCTACAACTACAACTACCTTTAGGGTTAGGCATCCTACCTTTTCTAGATTTTAGCATGTCAAAAGCTATTGTCTAGATAAAGTTTCTGAATAAACAACTATATCTTGAAGACTTTTACTTTCTTTAACTTGCAATTAGGTTTAATATATTTGTCCCTTGTTTATGCCCTAATCTTTACTTCAAGCACTTCTTGAGCTTGCTATGCATGCATCCATGCATCCATGCACAAACATTCTACTTGATACCTTTCAAAAAGATATAACCATGCATCTGCACAAACTTGAGTGCATCTAATATCGTTTTCAAGCAAGAAGAAAGTTTATGTTGTGCATAAAAAATTCTTTTAGAAGGAAAATGCAACAACATTATTTCATTTCCATGCAATGATTCATAGATGCATGCCTATGATTGATAAGTGTTTCAATACATGTATGCTCTCCCACAAAGCTCTCATTAATTTGCATCAATATTATCAAAAATGAGATTACTAACATGATTCAATGATAATAAGATGCACTCTACATGAAATCTAAGAGCAAAAACAAGTATTGAAAACAAACATTAACTTGGAAAATACTTATCTCCTGGTCAAACTACATCCTTTCATTGTCAAAGAGAAGAGCCATTCTTCATCTTTTGGTCCATGAATCTCCATGCTCCAGCCAAGTACTCTTCACAAGTTTTGGATAATTTTTTTATGAAAAGAGTTTTCTCCCACACAAAGCATCCAATGAAATGAGTTTTTTAAAGAGAAAATCATTGCAGACTATCAAAGGAACTTGGCAAGTTGGTTATTACACACGTCACCATGGATGGGGCCCCCTCTTTGATGCCCATCATCAATGGAAGAAGAACTTTGATCCTATTACCACTAAAAGTTAAAATGTCCATTACAACTAGAAGAGAAATTCTTCCACTGGGATGTATTGGATGGGACACATATGCCATATGCTTCTCAAGTTAATTGAAGATGCAAGTTTGAAACTCGTGCACGATATAGTACAAAGACTTAACTTTTGCTTCATATGGATTCCGTGGCATTATGCTCTACACATTAGATGGTGTGGTTTCATCTTCCTCCTTTGAACTTGATGCAGAGAGGAACTTCCCTTGTTGCCTCCAACATAGACATCTGAGTCCACAGACAGGGATTCGAATATCAAATCCTTATGAAACTTCTTTTTTAGTAAACTTCA
Source organism: Ceratopteris richardii (assembly GCA_020310875.1). Lineage (NCBI taxonomy): Eukaryota > Viridiplantae > Streptophyta > Polypodiopsida > Polypodiales > Pteridaceae > Ceratopteris > Ceratopteris richardii. The sequence continues at coordinate 126,194,083 of CM035436.1, forward strand.
TAATGATACGTGCACAATATGGATATTGCATTTGTGGACAATTGGGGTGAGCAGTCATAGAGAGGAGGCAAGTTCAAAATGCATGTGCCTTGGCTCGATAAGCAAAATCTTTTGCTTCTGCTTTAAAATGTTTGTATGAACATATGATATAATAGAAACTATAGCAATACTTGACATGTTGCACACAAAGGATTGATTCCTATAATATTCATAAAAACTTACTTTTGAACATTCTTTTAAGTTTAAATTTAGAACTAATGGGCAGCCCTCTTAGATAAGATGATTGCTTCATATGCTAAGGATAGGAGTTTGATTCTTGCCTAGGTTCATACAGGGACAAAATGAAATTCTCTAAACAACAAGTTGATATTTTTCTATGGTGTAACCGAGTTCATGTGGTTGCAGTGGGCCTACATTATATGTATATAGTTTTTTGTCAATTACTTTGTTATGAAATCAATTGAGTGCAGCAGTGGATAGCCGATTCACATTCTCCCATATGATTGCAGGTTTGAAACTTGCTCAGGGAAATAGCATTTTAAAGCCATAAACATGTTTTGCTACAGAATTTGAGCATGTGTAGGAAAGAAAACAAAGCTCTTCTTGTACTTGCACCCGGGCAGACGAGTAGATAGCTTGGGCGTGAGGGTAGGGGCCAGTGTACATCCGAACAGGCTTGGAGGACTTGGTCCGATAGTATCCATGCATGTAGCTGCATTGCCTTGAGAGTGTGTTGGTGCACAAGCAGATGTGGCATGTGCCCAATAAAGATTTTGTTATTTTGTTCTCTTATTGCTATCATGAACAAAAGATTTTAAACCATAATGATTCTAATGTGCAGAAATGGTCCGCATTGTCGATGTGGATAGGACGACCTCTACCACCTCCAATGTTGTGTTTTCAAAACCCCACTTACCTCTTGTTCAATATATCATATGAGTAGCAGCTTTGATACATCAAAAGGCAACATGTAAAGAGATAACAAAGGTAGGCAATCTCATGGATAGCATGGGGCTCTCAAGCCGAAACCACCTCACTTCAAATATATTGTCCATGATTGAATAGCTCTTGAGGATTTTGATGAAAATACAAAGCGGTAGTGACCACAAACCTAAATGATGTTATGTGTAGCTATCCGAACTTGAAATGATGCCTAGAGCATAAGGATTACACTCAAAAATGATGCATGTAATGTGACAAAGAAGATGATGAGAGTGAGGTCTCCATGGAAAGCTTAACCAAGCTCTGATACCAATGCAAGAGAATGAAAATTACGACCACCACCATGTGCTAGAGAGATGAATCTCCTCCCAACAATATGCCTCTATATATAGCTCTCTCCAAGGGAATGCCTTCTTGGGTAGGTGGATACTAACCATCCAGGTGTCAGCCATGTAACTGCATGTGTGCGAAGTGTCCTAGTAAACTGGAGTCAACTCAAGTGGGTGCTTCTAGAAGGCTCTAGAGATCTTTGGGCAAAATACTCTCCCCATGTATCCCATGGGGGTTTAACCCAAGACCTCCTCCTTCACGCCCTTGAGACTTAAGCACTAAGCTAAGTGGATCATTTTTGTACAAGAGCATATGACCGGCTACATAAATCTAGTCTCAAAATCTTTGATCATACACACAGGTGACCAAATGTGCTTCAATATCAGATCTATTTGAAGCTACGGGATCCTTATATCATAGACTTACTTTATTACATGTTTCCACTAGTGGTTTTTTCTTCATGCTTGGTCGCTCATGCACATCTTGGTTGAGCAAGAAGTAGCCTACTTTGGCCATTTCTAGTTGTGAGGCTGACTATAGGGAAGCTTTCACAGTGACTATTGAGTGTGTGTGGTTCAAATGCTTTTTGATTGATTTGGGTGTTGGTCTGTCTTTTGCCATCGAAATCTTCACTGAAAGTCAAAGCACATTAGCAATTGCGAGGAAGCCTATGTTCCATGCTCGCACAAAGCACATTGAGGTGCATTATCATTATGTCAAGGACAGCCTATTATGGCTAATTCTAGTGGTGAGGTTGATTATAGGGTAGCTTTCACAGCAACTATCGAGTGTGTGTGGATAAGATGCCTTATGGCTCATTTGGGTGTTGTTCAATCTTCTACCACCACCATATTCACTTATAGTGAAAGTGCATTGGCACTTGTGAGAAACACTTTGTTCCATGCTCACACAAAGCACATTGAGGTGCACTATCATTATGTTAGGAAGAGGTTCTTTGATGAGGAGATCAGTTTGGATTACATGCACATACACTTTGCTCGGGTGCAAAATACCCTTTTAGGTTCATGTGGAACTGTTTCACCTACTGGAAGTGGAAGCAATATGTGTTTCTCAACAAAATTATCTGAATCTATAAAAGTCTTTCAACTAACATAAAATATTGGATAAATCCAACTTTTGTTTTGAAGTTGTAATTCATATGCCCCCATGCCAACTTTTCTTGTAATTAGATATCTTGGTGAAAACTTATCTTATTTACAAATCTTTAACTTTCTCAACCTTTTTGGAACTTGAAGATAAACTTGATCTCCAACTTGAAAAGAGACTTCAGGTCATTTTAGATCACCATAGGCTTTTGCTCAATCTTGAGCTGTTTTCAAGTTCTCTTTAGCTAGCCTGATCTTGAATTTCATGTCTTGAAGGAATTCTTGAGTTGGTTATACCCTTTCACTTCGGAGTCCAAATGCATATGGAGAGCTAGGTTAGAACCCATACATCAATATAAATGGGCTAAATTTAGTTGATAAATGGTTGGCACTATTATAGGAAAATTCAAATAGGGGAAGATAATCTCCCAAATCAGTTTGTTTGAAAGTTACATTAGTTCTATGTCTTACAAGATTTGGTTGACTTTTTTAGTTTGTTCATTCATTTGGGGATATTCAATTGTACTTGTACTCAATTTAGTTCCAATTCTACTACATATTACATGTCAAAAGTGACCTGTGAATCTAACATCTCTATCAAAAACTATGTCTACAAGAAGAGTAGAGAATTTATAAAGTTGATTTACAAATATCTTTTCCAATTTTGGAGTCTTATAAGTAGTCTTCAAAGGTATAAACCAAGCCAACTTAGTTAAGATATCTATTACTACCCAAACTCAATCATTTTCTTTCTAATTTTGGGATAATCTTGTAATGACATCCATGGAGATACTTTCTCATTTTCCTTTGGAAATCTCCTAAGGATGCAACAATCCTCCAATTTTCAGCCTTTTAGCTTTATTCATTTGACATTTATGGCATTTGTATACATATGTCTATATATCCCTATGTATACTTGGCCAGTAAAAATGTTGTTTAACTAATTCACAGGTTTGATTAATGCCTAGATTTCATGAACTTGGTGCATCATGGCACTAAAAAAATACTTGATTTTGTATATCCAACTTACTTCACACAAACCTTACCTTTATAAAGCAAATATTCATCTTTGATGGAATAATTCTTGAAATTTCCTTCAAAAGTACTTGCTTCATTTATCTCCACTTTAAGCTTCTTTCTAGGCTTCACTATAGCTTGGATAATATTTGTAGATTACTTTCAAGGTTGAAATAAATTGACCTTTCAATTTGTGAAAAACTCAAATTGTTCAACATGGGCATCCGACTTAAGGTGTCTGCCATTGCATTGAACTTTCCCTTCCTATATGTGAGTTTGTAATCAAACTCTTTAGGTTATTTGACCAACATCTTTTTAACTTCCTAAGTCTGGTTAGTTTGTGTTTTGCCACTCCATTACTTGAACATCTATCCCATTGTATTAATATTGATATGATTGATATTTCTAATGAAACATGAAACTTCCTAAAATTATCAATCCAAGGATGAGCTAACCCAATTGTTGCTTAGAGACTAATGCAATAAATCACATATCAACCATTCATACAAATATTGACTTAAACTTAATATGAAATCATCAAATATCAAGAAAACATGAAATTGGGAAAACACGACTTTTTGAGATTTTATTGCAAAAAACTTGAAATGAACATAACTTCATGAATATAGCACCGAATTGAGTGACTCAAGTGCCTAATCCATGCCATTTCGCATACAAAAGCCAAATATTTCTCAAAAGTTATGTATCTTGAGTAGAAGTCAAAGATGAAACCTTTTTGAAACAATCCACTTTCTCCAATTCAATAGAAGACCCTCACACAAACTCATAATCTCTTCAATGATCTCATATACAAGTATAGACTCATTCTACATATGAAAATTCAATCAAACAACACATAAAAATCCACACAAAGGATCACACAAAAGAATCATAGTGAAGAACGAGATGATAGCCATAGAAGGAGTTCTCTGTTCTCAAGAATGTAAGGATACAAATGACATTCAAGTCTCTCAATACTTCTTTACATTGACTTATATAATATTTCCAAAATGAGCTAATTTATCCTCAAGTTGTCAACTTCTAGCTTGTAAACTACATTCTATGATCATCCAATGACTCTAACTTTGTACGTAGCTTTATGATAACTTAAATAAAATAATTCTTGAGTTTTAAAAAAATTAGAGCTTTCTATATCTTCTTTTTTAGGCTATTTACAAGTCAATGGACAAAGAAACTAATGCTTAATGTCTTCATTCAACATCCTCCCCCTCCTAAACCTTTTGATATCCTCATCAAAACTTAGAACTACTATTTCTATTGCATTCATTGTCTTTGTCTCCTATTGTATACCTATTGAATTTTCTAGTATCTTTGCCTTTCTTCTAATTTTTTATCATTGATAAGTTCTATCATAGGTTTCCTCCAATTAATGAATGCCTCTGGTGCATCCACTGCATTCCTACACTATTGCTCCAAAAATGTTGTTTCATCTCTCTTAAAAATTAGGCCAATTTCTCTATCAGCCACATGGATAGTATGCAAGATTTGTTGGAGTTTGAGGTCAGCAGAAGCATACGAACAACACAATGAAGAAAAAGAAGATTGGAGCACAACACACAATACTGAATGTATGATCAAGTGAATGTACAAAGATAAGTCACCTATTAGGGTTATGGGCGTATATACAAGCTAGGGAAAAAAACCTCCTAAAGAGGGAAAAAAGTGCCTCGACGGTCCTAACTGTGTTTACACACATCACTATCGAAATATATCAACAAATCCCCCTTGGGAGTGATGCACTAAACAAGGAGTTGGCACTCATGTATAAGGAAGTGCCAAGGTATGTGGAAAGATATCAATCCACAAAAGGAAGTAAGCCCAAAGCTTTGCAGAAATATTTAAACCTCTCCCAATGCAGAGCCTTTGTGAAAAGAACTGCAATGCTGTCTTGTGTGGGCACCTATGCGAAATCGATATCTCCATCATTACTGAACCAAGATATGCATGAGCTACCAAGCATGAAGCAAAGATCATTGATGACACATGAGCGTCATGGAAATTAGCCCAATCTGAGTCAAAGTAACCATGTAAATTGACAGTAATAATCCCCCTTGGGATAAAAAAAGCCCAAGTAGCAATGTACAACTCAAGTAGCAAAGATGTGCTTAATCTCACACCAATGCTTGACACCTCGGCAATGCATAAACCTACTCATCTGAGAGACAAAAAAATAAATATCCAGTTGTGTTATGCATAAGTAGATTATGCATCCAATAGGTTGTTGATTTAGAAAAACATCAAATGCATCTCTAGCATCATGAATGCTCAATCGTAAACCTATTTCCATGGGAGTGGAAATAGGTTTGCAACCTTCAAGGTCAAAATGCTACAATTATGTGTTAATGTATTTTGTTTAACACAGTATTATTCCTCCATCAACTTGCTTAAACCAAATGCCCAAATAATGATATAAATGCCCCAAATCTGATAACAAATGCATCTCCAATATTATGAAGTCTCATTCATGAACCTATTTCTATTATACTTTATGGAATAATGGAATGTTAAATGGATTTTAATTCCTTGAGGTTTTAAATATGTTTTGTGTTTTGATTTAGCAAGTGAAGATTCATGAGGGTGTGAACATGCATGGACTCATTCAAATATTTTTAGAGATATTTAGAAGAATATTTAGAAGATAGTTATTTTTATAAGATAGTATTTTTAGTTATTTTTGTAAAAATAATAGATTGCTTTAGAAAGCAAAGTTTTTTTAAAAATAGAAAATCATGATTTTGTAAATAAAACAAAAGCAAGCTTTTTGAAGTGTCGCCCTCATGTATCTTCTATTCAAGATGTAATAAGAAATACCTATAAATACACATGCTCTGATAGACTGGTCCATCAGAGTATGTGGGGGGAGATTGTACCCAATCTGATGTTCAGTCTCTTGTCTCTTTCTATTCTCTGAGTACATTTTGTGTGATTTTGTTTCTGTACTATCCTCTACATACGTGCATCTGCGGGATCCAAAAGTAAAAAGTGGTATCAGAGCCAAGGCACATCTGCGGAGGTGTATGTATCGGTGTCCGATCATGATTTGTGGCATCCGCTCATCAATCAGCAATTGTCTCAACCGTCTGGTCTAGGTTTTCATTATCAAGTTCGTTTGTTTTGGTTTGTCGATTAGTTTTTTCAAATTTTCTTTCGAATTTGGTACTAGCATTGTCACATTGTACCTCCCTATCACACTACCACATTGTACCCCCTGTCACAGTGTCATACTGTACCCCCTGTCACACACTCACACTGTACCCCTTGTACTCCTTGTACCCCTTGTGCTCATTGTGCTCACTGTTTCAGTTTGGTTCGATTATCAAATTTTTTTATCAAGTTTGTTTATCAATTTGATTATCGTTCGATTACTCCTTCGGCTTACTCCAAGGCATCGACTAAGGCATAGAACTATGGCATAACTTCAGCATCTTTGGCTTCTCTAGCACTCTTGGTTCTCTTTGGTTCCATTGGTAGCCGTTGGCTATGCGCGAACCAATTCTAACATATGAGTGGCAATAAGCGCTTACTTATTTCCCTAGTTAGCCTACATAGGTCTTTATTTATCATGTAGGGGATTTGAACTCACAACGTCATACTTCCAAGAGATAAGCTTTATCCACTATCCTATTTTCTCTTTTTGATACCCCATTCCTTTTAATAAATATTTAACATAACTCTTAACACTCTCTTCCCCTTATTTATTTATTTATTTGTTTAAACACTCTCTTTAATTTATTTCTTTATTTATTTATTAAAGCACTCTCATTTATTTTTTTTATTTATTAATTTATGATCATTATTATTCTTATTATTATTATTATTATTATTGTTATTGTTATTATTATTATTATTATTTTAATATACACTACTGTTAAAAAATTATTTTCCCATGCTTAGACCTAGGTTTTGGTTCTCTACATAAGGCCATGGATCCTACTCATAGCACCGAGGATTTTAGTACATCACCCCTACCTGGGGTAATTCTTGAACAACAGATGGAACTTTTGCATCACGAACTCTAGCATGCTTAAAACGAAATAAAAGAATGTGATGCTACACTCCAACAACTACAAAGTGATGACAATAACCTAGTTAGGGTGGTGAAGACCATTATTACCGCCCAAGAACAAGGCACACAATCCAAGATTGGTGCGAAAAATTTCCAATTTTTGTGATTCAATGGGCGAACAGATGGCCAATTTGTTCTTTCATGGCTATCTCAGTTTGATGACTTTTATTCTAATGAATCTTACTCTAAAAGTAAAAAAGTGAAATTTGTTACTAATTACTTGGTGAGTAAGGCCCAGCTATGGTGGAATGTTTTGTGCCATAGCACCGATCGCCCTACCACATGGAAAGCATTTCAAGAAAAGATCAAGGAGTCCTTCCTTCCTCCTCAGTTCTACTTACATGCACGTCGATCATGGATAACTTCTGGATGGAAAGATGGAGATATTGTGTCTACCTATATTGAGTGTTTTTGGCACTGACAATTAGTTATTCATTCACTTGAAATGATTCCTGAAGACACCTTGCAAAGAAAGTATGAAAATCGTTTGGAGATGGGAATCCAAGTTAAGTTCAACATCCTACATCCCACGACCCTCTATGAAGCTATTTCTTTTGGAGATGATGGTGAGAAAGATTTTCAATCCATCACCAAGTCCATTTGCTTATAACAAATGCGTCAACTACAACCACCAATCAAGCCCAATTTTCCTTTCAAGCGTCCCTTCACTAGTCTTTCTTCTCCTACTTGTCAGCACCCATCTACTTTCCAATGCCCACTTACTTTTTAGTGCCCTTCTCAATCCAATTTCTCACCCGTACCCAACACACCTGATTTACAACCCACAAAACCTCCAACTCTTCACACTACAATGATGGATGCTCAACAAAAGAGGCCCCATATCACTTGTTGGCATTGTGGTAAGTTTGGTCATACTAAAGCTAAATGTAGGTTCTGAACTAATGACATGAAGCCTGTTGGAGCTCACTACACAATATGGAGGTGGTTCCTGAAGACACTCAACTTGATTGGACTTCTTCATCGGAAAGAGATCTAAGTACCTTGGGTAACGAAATTTCTATTCATTATTTACTTTGCACAAAAGGCACCATTAAAGGTAAAGTTGTTAATATTTTGCATGATGATGGTAGTTCGCATGACTTTATTTCTCATACACTAGTGAAAGATCTCCAATCACTTCCTTCTATGTATAAAGTTAAGGCTGCATTTCAAGGAAATAGATATCATGTTACAAGTGAAGTGCATAATGTTCGGATTTGTATAGGTTTATACATAGATGAACACACATTCTTAATTGCTCCTTTACATTCCTATGATGTTATACTTGGTATGCCTTTTCATTATCATTATAACCCATGCATTGATTATCATACACACACCATGAATTTTAAGTTTAACATTCAAGATATTTGTTTGTTTGCAATGCATGACTTCCAACCATTTCTCAAGTAAAACTTGCATTTAGGAAAGGATACAATTCATGTATTGTCTTTCTCAATAACATAGTTGATTTTACCCATACACTTCCTTATGCAAATAACTCATTTATGGATTCATATAAGAATTGTTTTATGGTTGATTTCCCTTCTAAGCTACCACCTTCTAGGGGATCATTTGACCATAGCATAGACTTAATTCCTAGTATTTTCCCTCCCCGTAAAGCACCTTATAGGCATGGACCTTTACATCAACAAGAAATAGCTAATCAAGTTACTGATCTACTCCATTAAGGACTAGTAAGACCTAGTTCTTCTCCCTTTGGAGCACGTGTTCTTTTAGTCAAGAAAAAGAAAAAAACTTATAGGATGTGCATTGACTATAGATCACTCAATAAGATCACAATTAAAAATAGATATCCTATTCCTAGGATAGATGATTTGCTAGATAAAATTTGTGGAGAACATGTTTTTAGTAAAATTGATCTTAAATCTAGTTATCATCAGATAAGAATGACACAAAATGGCATTTATAAGACTGCCTTTAGAACTCAAACTGGTCATTTTGAATTCATGGTAATGCCTTTTGGAATCACCAATGCACCTGCTACATTTGCACATATGATGAACAACCTTTCCATGAAGTTACAAATGCTAGTGGTTCAAGTATAGGTGTTGTACTAATGCAAAATGATCATCCCATTGCATTTGAAAGTAGGAAACCTAAACCTTATAAAAATAACTATAGTACATATGATAAGGAACTTTTAGTTGTTGTGCATGCTTTAAAATTTTGGAAACATTATCTCATGGGTTCTGAAGTCATAACCAAAATAGACCAACAAGCTATTAAGCATTTATTAAATCAACCATTGATTTCTGACAGACACATTAAATGGCCTTCATTCATACAAAATTTTCAGTCTATGATTCAATATCAACCTGGCAAAGCTAATGTTGTAGCGGATGCCCTTAGTCGTTTCCCATCTCCGCAAACAAATATTGTTTCTATTAATAATGTTTCTGCTATTCATATCCATTCATTTCATGACATGATTCCTACTTATGAATCTGATTTGTATTTTTCACAAACATGGAATGCTTTCAATAACACTCCAACATTTAGTGAGGATCAATACACTTTTCATAGTGGATTCTTGTATTTCAAACACAAGTTATGCATTACACAAGGTTTTAAAGAATTTGTTATGAAAGAGATGCATGAACCATCGTATATGGGTCATAGGGGCATACAAAGTACTATTTCTACATGTAAAGAATTCTTCTTTTGGCCAAATATGGACAAAGATATTGCAGAGTATGTTTCCTATTGCATTGTGTGTCAAAATGTGAAACGACATGATGGTAAAGCCTTTGGATTATTAATGCCACTTCCCATACTAATGGACCATGGGAACAAATTTAAATTGTTGCCCTTTTGATTACATAGACGCATGTACACAGAGGATAGTACAGAAACAAAATCTCACAAAAGTACTCAGAGAATAGAAAGAGACAAGAGAATCGACACTAGATTGGGTACAATCTCCCTCCACATACTCTAATGGACGAGTCTATCAGAGCATGTGTATTTATAGGTATTTCTTATTATGTCCTGAATAGAAGATACATGAGGGTGATGCTTTGAAAAGTGTGCTTTTTACAAAAATCTACTTTATTTACAAAATCATAATCTACTATTTTTACAAAAACGTCACTTTTTAAAATGATCTATTATTTTTACAAGAAATAACTAAAATACTATCTTCTAAATATTTTTCTACATATCTCCAAAAATATTTGAATAAGTCCATGCACGTTCACACCCTCATGAATCTTAACTTTCTAAATCAAAACACAAAACACATTAAAAACCTCAAGGCATTAAAATCCATTTAACATTCCATTATTCCATAAAGTATAACAACATCATTTTCTCATGATCATCATATCATCCTTACGTCTTCGCAAACTCATAATAGCAAGGTGGATCTCCATCAATGTTGGTACTCACCATCGTCTTATGAGTGACACAAACAAAAGTTTTGCACCATTGTTAGATAGTGTAGTTGGAGGATGAGCATCTGATGATATAAGCATAGAGTATTAACATTGGAATCTTTGGTAAGTAAATTCTCATTGTTTTTTTTACTTGTTTTCATCTATACCTCCATCATCATCCCCATCACCTCCTTCCACCATATCCTTCCATCTTCACCTTTGTCGAAAACATCTCAGTTTTATGCATATCTACACCTCTCCCTTCATTCACCTCATTTGCATTTATGAGAGACACAGAGAGAGAGAGAGCAAGTGTTTTGTTATTTTATGTGCTTTTAGTGCTTTTTTCATCGCATACAGCTTCATCATCATCTCCAATATAACAAACATGTATGATTATCATTTTCTGGATTCGCATTGAGCATCTTAGTCTATCATGACCAAACAAAAAATTTTGTATTTTAAGACTACATATTCATTATTTTGATGGCATAGGAGATCCCTATGATCATGTAGCAGAATTTAAACAAGTCTTGAGAGTGGAAAAAGTAGAGGATTTGTTCATGTAGTTTGAGGCATTTGGCTTAACTATGAAAGGCATAACCCTTGCTTGGTTCCAACCCTTGAATTGAGAAAATAATCATGAGACCTTATAGTTGATGGATCCATTCATCACTAACTGCTCCAAATGTAGAATCAGGCATAATACACCATCTTTGATGTAGAGGTTCAAACAGACCCCTCCACTTCATCTCATAATGATATGATTTGGACAACTATTGATAGGTTTAGTAAAAAAAGCATATTTCAGTCCTTGTAAAAGACTCTTTTTGTACCTCAAGCTGCTAAGTTAATTATTAAATTTATTTTTTCATGTCATGGTTTTCCAAAAGTTATTTTATCCAATCGAGATGCTCGTCTTTGTAATCACTTTTGGGTTGCATTATTTCAAAATTTAGGTTCCAAAATAGAATTCAGCTTTGCATTTCATCTTGAAAGTAATGGGCAAAGTGAAGCTACAAATACTATTTTTGATTTATTACATTGCTATTATTTAGATAATCCAAGTAATTGGGATGAGAAACTTCCTTTACTACAATTTTCATATAATAACATAACACATAGCACTACTGGATGTGCACCATATGAAATCATGTATGGTAAAAGCTTCCCACTCCCATATCTATCACTCAAACTGACATATCTATGGCTAATTCTTTTGCACAAGATTATATTTCTACACTTCATGAAGTTCATGAGCACATCAAAAAGATTTAAGAACGTTACATGTGTAATGTTAATAAGAAACGAGTAGCTAAAGAATTTAATGAAAATGATTTTTTATGGTTACGAATAATTAAAAGACGTTTGAAAAATATTTCACGAGATTCTAAGATTAAACTTGCACCACGTTATTATGGAACTTTTCGTATTATTCAAAAAATTAATGAGAATGCTTTTAGATTAGACATATCTTCTCATTGGAATATCCATAATTATTTTCATATTGGTTTATTGAAGCAATTTAAAGGAAATTTACCACTCACTCCTATTTTAGATGATCCTCCTTTACTTGAAGAGGATGCAGAAATTTTAATTCCAAAGAAAATACTTGATTATGATGTTACTTCTTTTTAGGCTTTGTTAGGCCCCTCTCTTTTTTCTTCTAGAGAGAGAGCAAGAGAATCTACTTTCCACATCATCAAACTCGTGCATGTATTTGAATAAAAAAAGATTTTTTTTTTAAGTTTCATTTTCAGTGTATATTAACTCAAAAGGGCCCATTTTTTAATATATATGTCACAAATCACTTTTTTGGACTCATCTTTTAAAGTTTCCTTTAGAAAAAGTATAATTTTCAAGCTCCTTCCAAAAGTAAGTGTCACATCATCATCAAATCCATGACAATGCTTCCCCCAAAAAATGACTTTTTCCAAATTTCATCATTTTTAGCCATACACAGTGGAAAAATACACTTTAGCCCATACATATACAAGAAAGCACATTTTTTGAGCAAAACATATGACTTAGAGTCCATCCCAACCAATTTTCAACTTTGTTTTTGATATTCTTGGCCATTGGCAAAGATGGAGTTCACATGTATTACAATTTTCACACTAGAACGTCCTCATGATCCTGCATTAACAAGTATCCATGTTCGTATGCCCAGAGATTTTGCTCCAAACACACAATGCAACAATGATGTCGATTCTCAAAATAAAAGAGTGATCTTTGGACTCATGGTTCACTATATCCTCCTGATCCAATATCTTCTTACCATCTAACATTTCATAACCTCTCAACTTTACTTCAGTTCATTGGTGAAGATGAAGCGTGACTATTTGGTTACTGCAAGCGATTATCTACACATTTACATGCTACTGCTAAGTATTGGTTCCAACAATATCAACTTCATCATATGAGAGTGGTCACTTTAGAAAGCATAATCATATCTTTACAAAAACAACTTGCAAATTTTGAGCAAGATATGGAAGCAAAAGAAAGCACAATTGCAAAGTTGAATGCCAATCTCCAGTAGCTAAAATAGACTCCACTTGGTATGAGATATAAGAAAAGATCATTTTCATCCTTTGAAGCTCTTTTAGTAGGTGGTGGAGAACGCAAGCTGTGTATATATGCAACAAGGTGAGTGTTTGTTTTACGTTTATATGTTTTAATGAAGGTTTGTAATGGAATCTTTCATTGTATAGGCCATTTATTCAAGACATCAATGCTTCATCAACAAAACAAGACCAGTTCAAGATGATGAATAGTTGTATCAACAAGAAAGGAATCACTTCTGCTATAGACACACCCATAGGAAAGTGCATTAGAGTTGTTGTTGAAGCTGAGTTTTCAGAGAAGTTAAAAAACCTTATCAAAGTGCAAGATGTGCAGGCAATATGTGACGAAGTGGGCATCAATAGAAACAGGTATACTTCAATGTACACCCTTCTGAGGTGAGCCTTACAAGCACAAGATATTTTTCAAAGTATATGTACATGCCCATCTAAAGTGTCTATCAAGAAAAAAACTTCTAATAAGGATGTGACTTGTACTATTGGACAATATTTATTCATATAAAGACACTATGCCTACCTTTTTTTATCATGAAATTATTCCCACGAAGAAGTCAAAGATCCTATCTACACAAGGATTTACTTACACTTAATTCAACAATATATTTGAGGAGCTCAGAAGCTTCAATAAGCAATGGTTCACTTTTATAGTTCAACAATCAAAGGTGCCCCTACTACATTTTATTTGGTGTTGAAGTTTTATTGCATTCAAGTGCCATATTAAGGTAATGTTTCCTCTTTTGTGCATATTGTAATGATAAGTTAAAGCTCATACTAAAGCCTGATGAGTGCCAAATTATAAAGGGTCGACGATTGGAAAGGTTGAGTGTGACGCTAATGAATGAAGTTATGGACCATGCAATGAGTGATGAAACTTTAGAATCCACTTCCCATTTTACTTATAGTGTGCAATCAGAGAGAGATATCTGGTGGTTAGGTGCTATAGAAGTTCCCAAAGAAACAAACAATGTTATTTCATGGATTTTTAATAGGGATCCATGGATTACAGAAGTAATCTCTTCTCAAATACATGGGCAAAAGCTTTCTGTAGATGATATAGGTGATTTTGAGGTAGAATGGCATTTGACTAGAGATCGTAAGAGTATAAAATGCATGTTAGGTTGTAAACAAGGAGCATCTTCTCTCTATCCTTGCCCATATTGTGTGCAAGGTTACAAAGGATCTAAGAGACAGTTTAAACCTCCAAGGGCATTGATGAGAGTTGATGACTCTGAAAAAATTGATGACATGGACTCATGGATCATAGGGAATGGGAGATATCACTTTTGAGGTGTCCAATGTTATAAGAACCGACTCGTGGCAAAATAAGCAATGATTGGAACCCCATTATTCCATTTCCATTATTCAATGTTCACTTCAAATTTGTACTTTGCATGCATTCATGAGGATCTTTGATAGGCTTTTGAAGCTCCATGTTGAAAATGCATTTGCAATGAAACCACTAGAGAGGTCTACAATAACAATCCAAAAAATAGAAGATCTTCTAAATTCTATTGGTTCTCATGGTGGCCATGTATCTTTAGTTCTTAAGAAGTATGGTGAGTCTCAAGAGATTTTACAAGTTTCAATGACTAGGAAGAAGGAAAGAAGTTTCTTTAAAAGAGATGTGAATAGTCAAGATGATGGGAAATGGGAGCTTTGGAAACACCTCTATTCCATTAGGACAAACAATGATAGTCAGGTTGATCTCATAATAAGCGAAAGAAGGTTTGGTCATCGTTAGGTCAATTGTTATGTTTGATGGGTTTGGTTTCCACTAATGCTTCATACCGAGAATTATTTGAAGTGACTTTGAAGGAGTTTACACAGTCATTCATCTTATCATGGTGAAAAAGCAACATTACACATAACATAGTAAGTTTTGCTTAAATTCTTTTATTTGTTCTTAAATACCACGTGTATATCTTATTGACCAGACGATAGCATATTCTTTTTGCACATGGGGCATATTTTATGAATTGATATGGATCATTGGATATTTTTAGTACACAAGGAATGGAGAAGTAACATTACAGGGCTAGAGATGCTTACTTTAAAAACACCCATCATGGGGGTGGTGTACTACAATCAAACTATTTAGAATAAATGTTCAACTGGTTTTTTCATACGACATTCGCTAGAAAATATGCAATGGAACGGGCATGTGAGTCACAAATAGCAAAGATTTCAAGAAAGATACAACATGATATTACAAGAGAGAAGTGGATGTCATCATCACGACCGCTACATCATGCCCAATGGCATGCACAAAGAGTCCGCAAGGGTTCTGCTTGGAAATAGTGACTCTTAAAATGCATTATTTCTTATCAAACCTTTTTTCAAGGTTTTTATAACTCCCTTCTCTTCAAATAATTTTTCAATGTTTTTTGGATATTCTTTTAATGTTTTAGAACTAATTTTTATCCATTTAAATGTGGATAGGACAAATCTTAAGTGAAAGGCTATAAATAAAGTTGTCCTTCTTCATTTTACCACTTTACATCCTAAGAGAATGGCATGCACAAAGTAGATTGCTAGAAAGGATCATGTCATCTACCCTAGCCATGTGCAAGGTACTCAGAGCCCACCATGGATGACACCCCACAAGAAGCGTCAAACCACAAGCCACTCTTCTAGACATAACTCCAGTGCAGAGACACACTCTTATAGCATTCCATCTCGGGGGAATGAAGCTTCACAACAAGAGAGGGATGTAACACAAGAAATGCACCCTTCTATATCTGATGATGAGCCCCCACCTAAGACATCATTCAAGGCAAGGCCCAAACACCAAGGATGGAGACAAGTCGTATTGGAGACAACATCAAATTTAGAGAGTTCCTCAGATGAAGAAAGTGTTAACGAGCCACCATGGAACCATGATCATATCCCGATGAACCATTGAGTAACACGAGGCAAGACACTCCCCATAGGACAAGGACAAAGACCAATCGATGAAGAAAAAAAGCAAAGTCCAGTAGAGCAGGTAAATTATGCGGCAGGACCATCTAGGCATGCTCCAAGAAGAAACAAGAACTATCAACCGTGTTGTAAACAACAACAACCATAACCCAACATCCCTCCGAATGCAAGAGCACCACAAAGGCACAGAAAGCAAACAAGAGCCTTTGCAGAGATTCGACATTATCAAAAGTCTGTGGAGCTTCTTATTCCATGAAGGCCATTAGGAAGAGTTGTGAAGGAAGAGATCCAAAGCTATTGTGCTTGACTTCGTATTCAAGGGATAGCCATTGAAGCCCTCCAAGAAGTTGCAGAGGTGTATCTTATCTCAATGTTGGAGGACTCTAACCTGTGTGCTATCCACACAAAGAGAGTGGCAATACAACCTAAAGATATGTAGTTAGCTAGAAGGATTAGGGGGAATAACCCTTAACATTTGTAAAATCTCTTGTTTGGATAACTTTTTGTATATCCCAAATGATTAATATAATCTTCTTCTGATTATATTTTCTCTCCCAAGTGTTTGTCTCTTAGTGCACATGTTTTGAAGTCTATTTCTCCTATGTATCTAAAAGTGTCTTTGAAGTCATTGCACATGCATATCTTAGCCTTCCACACATTTTATCAAGTTAAGCAAATATTTCATGTACATGGGGTGTTTATTTTGTGATTAGAGTGCTTGCAATGGGATTAGAATGCATAAAAAAGGCCTGTCACAGAAACACGGGATTGGGTTTTGCAAAAGTTTTGCAGGGCCCAATCCCGAATTTTTGTGGCGGGCATTTTTTATGCCATTGTAGGTCATTAAACCATATGGCATGCACATTGGAGCATACGTTATGCCTTATCTAGGGTGAAATTCAAGCAAACCCTTTGTCCAATAGAGCAATAATCTTGATGCACATTCACATGTACTTATAAATTGATGCATGTTTATATGCATCCATAGGAGTCTAGATATTCTCTAATCATTGCACATCAGAAGAGTTTTTCACACTATTCCCCGGGTTTAGGTTATAATTGATGTACATAGACTTTCAATATTGTGCCCATAGTGCTTGCAATGGCCTAAGAATGCAAGAAAAGGTCTGCCATAGAAACGGGGGAATGGTCCCTGCAAAAGCTTTGCAGGGCCCATAAGCATTTTGGGCAACATCATTTTAAAGGAAACACTGAAAAAAGACTGATTTAACTATGCAAAAGATATGAGGTCAAAAACATAAAGACACAATAGACAATCGAACGCACATGGAAATTGAAAAAAGCATAATTGGTATTATAAATTTTTACAATTGGTTGTTGGCCTTGAGCCTCTCCCCTACATTCTTTCTTCTTTGAAAAGATAGTGGCAATTGGTAAGTCAAAACTGATTCGGATATTAAATGGGGGTCTGTCAATCCAAGACCCAAAGCTATTCCTATTTGACCTAATATTTCTGTAAAGTTAACTCCTAGGGTAGTAAGGGCAAAGGACTTCCTAACAAAAATTACACAGTTGGTCCCTTGCATTATTGTAGATAAGCACAAAAGTTTGCTCAAGGCCTTCAGACACCAATTCATGAAGTGTTCTTGAGGGGAAAAGTCCTTGTGGATTATAACATCTTCCTTTGACAATCTTCCAATGTAGTTTGCCAAGAAAGAGCCACTACCATGGGCAGCAGGGTCACCATCACTCCTTGCTAGAAATTTAGCGACTTCAATTGCTTCCTGCACATAGACAATCATAAAATTCATTAGATACTTACATCTTGTACAAAGATGAGACATAGTCAATCATAAATGTCATTAGATACTTATATCTTGAAGCCTATCTTGATCCTCTCCTCTTCCCATTGTATCTAGTGGAATGGAAGAGTGAGCCATGCCAATTTGCTCCACAACAGGGGATGTTGGAA
This sequence comes from Ceratopteris richardii, assembly GCA_020310875.1. Taxonomy (NCBI): domain Eukaryota; kingdom Viridiplantae; phylum Streptophyta; class Polypodiopsida; order Polypodiales; family Pteridaceae; genus Ceratopteris; species Ceratopteris richardii. Next base: position 126,212,397 of record CM035436.1, read on the forward strand.
ACTTCTTCTCCAAAATTCTTTCCCTTGCTACAGCCAGATCTTCTTCAGTGGCATTTTGATTGGCATCATTCAAAATATCCTTGCACACAAATGCAATGGTCTCTGCAACTATTTCACCAAATGGAATGGTTATCTTTTCAATTTTGTCAGAAGTGTTGTCCATGGGAACATCCAAGGTTGAGCAAAAAATACTTAGGCAATATTAGGCATTCTTCTCCGTCGACAAGTACCACTGAAAATATTTCCATCTCTACCTCTTGTAGAGTGGGTTCCAAGGGCTCTAAGTTTGAGGGTGGATTATTCTGTGCACCACTGACTTCCTTCAATTTGTCCACTACCCCTTGCAGAAATTGTCTGCGAATCTTTTCACTCTCTTCTAATAAGTTGAGAGCTTTTGTTTGTGGTTCCTTTTTTTCATCTATCAAACCCCCAGTAACAAGATGGGGTATGTCCATGGGTGTAGGTTCCAGCTCCTCATTGACAACAAATATTGTTGTTGCAACATAGGAGAGATATTTTCTTCCCATTTTCCTCTTCTTATTTAATTTCTTAATTAAGGGCATTGTGTCATCTAACAAGTGCCCTACATCCTCAGCAACAACCATGAAACACTTTAGGCACTTTGCAAAAGCCTCATCTCCTTTATGAATGTAAAAACCTAGGTCACATGTGACCCATTTACACTTATATGTTGGAATATCTATAGTGTATCGTAATACATAGAATTCTAGAAAACCCAAAATCTCCTCGAGTACATTGGAGTTCATGATTAGCGTCCCTTCAAGATTATTGACTCTACAAATTAGGTCATACAAATCTATACGACCTTTGTAATCTATATTATCCGAGAACTCCATGAATAGATCTCGAGGATATTTGATGGGAGTGGAAGTGCTAGCAGCCATTGTGTGCGCGCGAGAATTCTATTGGCTTGTTTGCTCTTTCTAGCTCTTTGTGAGTGCAAATGTGAGAAATAAGCACATAGAACCCATTTTTATAGCAATTTCAAATTTTTAGAGTGACTACGCACACTTTTAAACATAATAAAATAGTAAAGACAAAAAAATGAGTTTCTAATGACAAAATAATGCACAGAACACCAAAGGATATGAATACGTTTGCATCAAAGCAAATGTTTAACATAAAACAACAAAAAGCAACATGATCAACCACAATTCAAAGTAGTGAACATAAACTTTTGACATTCTAAAAGTTCTGAAATTACCATTGTAAATAAGAAGGTATATACAATACATGTATTGTTTGTCCTACTTTTTACAAGTTTCTTGAAAGTGCCAAAACCATGAGATACAATGACTAGGACCCAAAAAGCGACATTATCAAGTTGCAAAAGAACTATGACAATGAGAGTTCAGTTCCATGTTTGCTTCAATCTACAGGGACTTTCATTTTGTATTCCAATCTTCTTCCCACTTGTAATCAATTTGCAAGAAATTGAAGTTATAAAACTAAAATAAGCAATAATGAAAATATTACTTTAACAAAAGCACAAAACATTTCTCACCTTATGTCCTTGTATTTTAAATTTTGATTGAGTTACTCCTTCAAACCCCATAATCACAAAGTGTTCTCTCATATTAGCCAAGGTCCAATGATGATTCACTAAAATAATTTTTGTTTCATTGTTGGACAGTTTAAGCTTTATTTCAAATGAATGTAAAAATCCCTTTGAACTTTAAATGGTATCCGTTTGCCAAGTTTGCACATCCAACGATCATAGTAGAATCTAATGTATAATGAAATATGTTGTTTCAAATATCGAAATCCTATACATGTTCTACCTATTTTACAAAGATATTTATTACTTTTTGCAATTCCTTCTATACAACCCCAATTTTTACCAAGAAGACTTTCGACTTGCTCATATGTGATATCTTTACACATGAACATGGTGGAAGTCTCTTGGAATGAGAATCCTTGGAATAAATATACAAAATGGATGGGAAAAGATTAGTGCAAACCTACAGATCTAGACACTTTGTTGATTTCAAAGAGTTATGTATATCCATTACCATCTTGTGCTTCAAAGATGATAGGACCATATATCAGGTTTGGGCCACTCCAAGCTAAGAATGAGAATGTACTTCAATACTCTCTAGCCTTCCAAAACCATTCATTGTAGAGGGAAAAACATATCTATGTGCGTAAAAGAAAATTCTATCATGGTAAAGTTGAGCAGGAGATATTTTTAGAAAGACTAGTGCACCAACATCTGCATGCAATGCCTAAAGAGTACATGTAAGACCATGAAGTGGTTGCTCTTCCACCAAGTAGAAGGAAATAGATCTGAAACAAACAAAAGCATATCTAAATAGTTTAGAAATGTATTCAACACTATAAAACATACAATATTGTAGAGTAATACTTACAATTCATGGGATTGTTGGAGATAGATGTCTGCGGAAGCACGCGAACGGCACAAGGAGGAAGAAGAAGCTTGGAGCACAAACACACAATACTGAATGTATTACTAGAGAATGTACAAAGATTAGTAGCCCATTAGGGCAATAGGCGTATATACAAGCCGGGGGAAAAAAACCTCCTAAAGAGGGAAAAAAGTGCCCCGGTGGTCCTAGTGTCTTCACACACATCACTACCTAAATATATCAACAAATCCCCCCTGGGAGTGATGCGGTGAACAAGGAGCTAGCACTCATGTATAAGGAAGTGCCAAGCTATGTGGAAATCACTCCACAAAAGGAAGTAAGCCCAAAGCTTTGCGGAAAGCTTCAAACTTCTCCCTAGGCAGAGCCTTCGTGAAAAGGTCTGTTATGTTCTCCTGCGTGGGCACATATGCCAAGTTGATCTCCCCAGTAGAGAACCTCTCCCTAACATAGTGATAATGCACCTCAATGTGCTTAGTGCGAGCATGGAACACAGGGTTCCTCGCAACTGCCAATGCGCTCTAACTGTCAGTGAAGATGGTGGTGGAGAAGACTGGCCAACACCCAAATCAGCCATAAGGCGTCTGAGCCACACACACTCAACAGTCGCTGTGAAAGCTGCCCTATACTCAGCCTCACAACTGGCAGTGGCCACAGTAGGCTGCTTCTTGCTCAACCAAGATATACATGAGCTACCAAGCATGAAGCAAAAACCACTGGTGGACACACGAGTGTCATAGCAACCAGCCCAATCTGAGTCAGAAAAAGCATGCAAATCTGGCGGTAGTGATCCCCCCTTGGGATAAAACAACCCAAGTAGCCGAGTACCACTCAAGTAGCGAAAGATGCGCTTAACCGCCTTCCAATGCGTGACTCCTGGGCAATGCATAAACCTGCTCATCTGTGAGACAGCAAACTAAATATCTGGCCGAGTAATGCATAAGTAAATCAAGCATCCAGCAGCCTGTTGATAGAGAACAGCATCAAATGCATCTCCAGCATCATGAAGACTCAATCGTAAACCTGTCTCCATAGGAGTGGCAATAGGCTTACAATCTTCAAGGCCAAAATGCTGCAATAATGTGTCAATATATTTTGTTTGACACAAAGCCATTCCACCATCAACTTGCATAAACTGAATGCCCAAATAGTGATGCAAATGCCCCAAATCAGACATCTCAAATGAGGCATGCAAATCAGCCTTGAAATCAGCAATATGCTTCTCAATAGGACCAGTGAGCAGCATGTCATCAACATAGACAACAATGATCAAAAGCACATCATTAGCACGCTTAACATATAAGGTGCTTTCAGTTGGACTGTTCCCAAAACCATGTGCAACCAGATAGGCATGTATCTTCTCATACCAAGCACGTGGTGCTTGCTTTAAACCATATAATGCCTTCTTTAACCTGCACACCTGGTTTTCATGCCCTTTCTGCACAAAGCCACGGGGCTGAAAAACATACACGTCTTTATGCAAGTCACCATTCAGAAATGTTGTTTTAATGTCGAACTGATGTACATTCCAACCATGATGGGCTGCAAGTGCACAAATGCTCCGAACAGTAGTCATACAGCATGTAGGTGCAAAGGTCTCATCAAAATCAATGCCTCTTTCCTGCGCATAACCCTTTGCAACAAGACTAGCCTTATACCTGTCAACTGTACCATCAAGTTTATGCTTCAGCTTGTAAACCCACTTAGTGCCAATGGCCTTCTTGCCAGGAGGCAAGTCACATAAAGACCATGTACCATTCTTCATTATAGCATCATATTCAGATTGCATAGCGGCCATCCAATTTTCTGAATTCTGTGCTTCATCAAAAGAAATAGGTTCATTCTCATCACAGAGACTAGACACAGCCATAGCATAGCAATCTGATGCAAAGGAGGCACTATGAGAGCCTGAACAAGTACGATATGACAAAGGTGCATCTAATTTGTTGTCACGCAAAGTCTGCACCAGCCATTTTGGCATCGTTTTTGCCTGCTCAATATCAGCTCTCTCATCAACAAGTGCATCATGTAAATCTGCATCAAAAATCGAATGATCTGCATCATCATATGAAACCTGCAAAGGCTGAGAAGTTGCCTCATTAGGACCAGCACTAGACTGTCCACCTGTAAAAAGAGGCATCAAAGTATCATACATGTCTTTGGAGCTAACAGATGTCTCCTTAGTACATGAAAGCAATGGCTGAATAGCATCTTCCACAAAGACAACATCACGGCTAACCAGAATGCGTTTAGTCTGTGGATGATACAGACGATAGCCTTTACTTTCAGAACTGTACCCAACAAAAATACATTTTATTGCCTTATCATCCAATTTTCTGCGATGTTTTTCAGGCACTAGTGCATATGCCAAACAACCAAAAACACGCAGATGAGCAACAGATGGCTTGTGGTCATGCCAAGCCTCATATGGAGTGATAGACTGCAGCACTTTAGTGGGACACCTGTTAAGTACATATGCTGCACACATGACAGCCTCAAGCCAGAAACTATGAGGTAAAGCCTAACTCTTGACCATGCACCTCGCCATCTCCATGAGTGACCTGTTCTTTCGTTCAGCAACTCCATTCTGTTGAGGTGTATACGGCACTGTACACTGGTGTTTTATCCCACGTTCAGCCAGAAATGCATTAAAATCAGAAGACATATATTCCCCCCCTCGATCAGAATGGAGGGTGCCCATTTTACATTCTGACAGATTTTCAGCCAAAACCAAAAACTGTTTGAAGCACATGAACACTTCGGACTTTGCTTTGAGTGGATATACCCATGCATGCCCGGAAAAATCATCAATGAAAGTCACGAAGTAAAGGTAATTTCCAAAAGAGGGTGTCTGCATAGGACCACAGACATCACTATGTACAAGCTGCAATTTATGCGTAGCCCGAACTGAACCATCTTTTGGAAAGGATGAACGCTGCATTTTGCCCAAAATACAGCCCTCACAAACATGTTTTCTAGGTGCCTCAAGTTTGGGCAAAGAGGACACCATTTCAGATTTCTGCAGGCATAGCAAACTAGCAAAATTCAGATGACCAAAGCATGCATGCCAAAGCTTTGCATCTGACATAGCCTGAGAATCATGAACTGCACATGCCAAATCATTCACAGATCTTTCATAGTCTATGAGCTTATACAGCCCACGACATAAAATGCCAGAAGCAATAATCACATCGCCATTTGATAGATCATGAACTGTACACCTGTCATCAACAAATTTCACAACCAAGCCAATCTTGGCTAATGCAGAAACTGATAACAGGTTCTTTTTTATCCCTGCCACAAATAAAGCATCTGACAAAGTGAGAACTACCATCAGCAGCAGTCAAAATGATCTTACCAACTCCCATAACAGGATAAGAGGAGTTGTTGGCGCATGTAACAGTATTCACTGTAGGGGCAGGCTCGAGTGAAGAGAAGAAATTGTGCTGCGAGGTAATATGTTTGGTCGCCCCACTATCAAAATACCAAACATTTGAGTCTACTACAGACATGCACTGCTCATGAGAAGATGGGTCAAAACTGCAGACAGTAGTAAACGCCCATTCTTCTTCCTGCACAAGATTTACAGACTCTGTTTTTGGTGTAGACGCCTCTACAACAACCATTCCAGCCTCTTTCTTCTTTGCCTCTTTAGCAGCCAGTTTTGGACAGTTCTTTATGATATGATCATTCCCTTTACAGTACTTACAAAACAATTTCTCCTTTTCTGATTTCTTCTCATCTTTATCTTCCTTCTTCGAATATGCAGAATTAGCAGATTTTTGCTTACTGGTTGAAGAGCTCCATTTTCCTTTGCCCTTCTGACTAGCCAAGAAAGCTTGATCTACAACTCGCATAATGGACCTGTTCTGCTTGGACTGATCTTCCTGCAATAGAACAGAGACTAACTCCTCAAATGATAAGGCATTTGGATTACCTTTCATCATCAACCAAAGAGTAGAAGCAAAACTCTGATATGAATCAGGAAGACCATTCAGAACGGTCTGCACAAGTGAGCTATCTGGTATAACCTCATCAGCAGAAATCAACTGTTCCTTCAAATCTTTGATCTTCGTTAGGAAACTGTCCATAGAATCACCTTCATTCATGTGCTCACTCTCCAACTCTTTTCGAACGTAAGCAACACGAGCCTCATTCCTAGCTTGGTACAATGTGGTAAGTGTATCCCAAGCATCCCTAGCTGTTCTGCAAGAGCAAATATGAGGAATAATGGCACATTTGACAGACAAAGCTATCAATGTATGTGCCTGGGCATCTCTACCATCCCAACGAATCTGCTCTGCAGTAGGTGCAACAGAAACAGCAGCACGAACAGGAATCTACGGAATATCATCTTCGACGCCATCTTCATCAGCTCCAGCACATGTATTTGTAGTACCTGTTGTTACATGTGTAACAGGACGTCTTTCAACACCCTGCACAATGTTCCACAGTCCTTTTGCAACCAATACATGTCGCATCATATAAGCCCATAATGGGTAGTTGGTACCATCCAACTTATCCTCAACAGCCAACATACGGAATACATCACTGCTTTCAGCCATGGCCGGTGACTAAAATACCTTGATGCAGAAAATCAACTGTATCTCAAAAAGTTGAACGGAACTGCCCAGATGAGTTCTACTAGACCTGTAGCAGACTTCGAGACGCTTAAACTGGCGAACAGAAACTGGTATATACCTTTGGCACAAAAAGACAAAATAGCCTGCACAAGCGCTACGATAGTGCGTTCGGAGGCCGAAACGAGCTCAGATCACGATTTCGACACCACATAGCGAAGCTGTTTTGATCTCGAAAACACCTTGAGTATGCTCACCAAAATTCATACGATTCTGAGACTGCAAACGGAGGAGTGTCGACGGCGCCCTAGATGAAGCGATGACCTGCTCTGATACCAATTGTTGGAGATGGATGTCTGCGGAAGCACGCGAACAGCACAAGGAGGAAGAAGAAGCTTGGAGCACAAACACACAATACTGAATGTATTACTAGAGAATGTACAAAGATTAGTAGCCCATTAGGGCAATAGGCGTATATACAAGCCGGGGGAAAAAAACCTCCTAAAGAGGGAAAAAAGTGCCCCGGCGGCCCTAGTGTGTTCACACATAGCACTACCTAAATATATCAACAAGGATATCTCATTCTAATAGGGTTTTTGAGTTTCATAGTTGCCATTGTAAAAACATGTTGTACAATAGCAACCATCCCATGGTCTTTATGCTTCTCGACATCAAGTAACTTTCCCTTCCAATGAAGATCAAAGTTTCTACGATCTCTAACTCGATGAGGCCCAACTCTAGAGGATTGCATGTACAGTACCCATGCACCTTTGGAGTACTCATGTGATAGCCATTGTCCATCTGTAGCTTTGATATTGTGACATCTTAATGTGAGGATTTCATCTTTTGGTCACCTAAAGCTTTAGATGTTGCCATTGAAGCTAAAGGTATTCAAGCTATAATAGTAGTTCAAGATAGGAGATGCAGGTAGCTTGGAATGTAGAAACAAGATCTTCAATGGTGTGCTACAGAGAGAAAGTAGTGGAAAAATATGACTTTTTGGGACTTGTGTATGAAAAGAGATTTAGGAGGGAAATGAATCTTTTCTGAGTATTTTTTAAAAAAGCTATTTTTTTTAGCTCAAAACATGCACGGATTTCAAATTTGGGGTCAAAAAGAGTACTTTTGACACAAAAAAGTAATGGGGGGTCCATTCTTAGATGTTATGATGAGGTTTGTAACTTTTTAGAAATTTTGAATTTTTGAGCCCAACTAAGTTACGAGATTCCTTCTCTCTCTAGAGTAAGCTCATTAAATAAAGGAGAAATATATCCCCCCTCTCCCCTTCAACCTAGTATTTTATAGAGCATAGACTATGGCCACCACCCTCTTTTGATTGGTCCATCACTGATCACTCCTTAATCTAAAAGGCCCATGCAGGTTCACTTTTTCCCCTAATGATGCATGTGTTTTTACATAGAACATTCTTATGGTTCTTCAATGATGGGGCATGTGACTGGCCATCCATGTCTATTTTATTCTTATCAACTAAGGTCAGTTGCTCATCAACTAGGAGGCATGTTATACTTTATGGAATAATGGAATGTTAAATGGACTTTAATGCCTTGAGGTTTTTAATGTGTTTTGTGTTTTGATTTAGTAGATGAAGATTCATGAGGGTGTGAACAGCATGGACTTATTCAATATTTTTGGAGATATTTAGAAGAATATTTAGAAGATAATTATTTTTAGAAGATAGTATTTTTAGTTATTTTTGTAAAAAGAATAGATTTCTTTGGAAATCAACGTTTTTGTAAAAATAGAAGATTATGATTTTTCAAATAAAGCAAAAGCATGCTTTTCAAAGCACCACCCTCATGTATCTTCTATTTAGGATGTAATAAGAAATACCTATAAATACACATGCTTTGATAGGCTTGTCCACCAGAGTATGTGGGGGGAAATTGTACCCAATCTGGTGTTCAATATCTTGTCTCTTTCTATTCTCTGAGTACTTTTTGTTGATTTTGTTTTTGTACTATCCTCTACGTACGTGCATCTGTGGGATCCGAAGGTCAATAATTTCCATGGTAGTGGAAATAGCTTTGCAATCTTCAAGATCAAAATACTGCAATTATGTGTCAATATATTTTGTTTGACATAAAGCTATTCCTCTATCAACTTACATAAATTGAATGCCCAAATAATGATACAAATGTGCCAAATTTGATATCTCAAAGGGGGCAAGAAAATCAACCTTAAATTTAGCAATATGCTTCTCATTAGGACCGATGAGGAGCATGTCATCAACATATATAAAAATGATCAAAGACATCATCTACATGCTTAACATATAAGGTGCTCTCAGTTGGATTGTTTTGCAGTTTTGATATCCAACTGATGTACATTCCAACCATAAAAAACTACAAGTGCACAAATGCTAAACCAATGGTCATTCGACATACGGGAACAAAGGTCTCATCTTGAGCATAACACTTGGCAATTGTCAGACAGTGGTCTATAGAGACCACTCCATGTGTGTGTGGGACAAGGGCCAGTCATAGCCAAGGTCCCTGCAAGCTCGGGGGATATCCTAAGGTATTCAATGGTAATGGGGATGGGTGCTTCATGATGCCCACATGGTGACACTAGACCATTCCAAAGCATTACTATTTTGGATGCAAAAGGATATATTGGATGGGAGGAGACTGGCAGACACGTCATTCATTCACAAGTCTAGAATTCTTGTTTTTTTTTTTAAGTTAACTCTCACATTTGGTATCTAGAGCATGTTTGGTAAGTTTGAAAGATACTTTTAGAGTATTCCACACGTGAGGAATTTGGCATCTATTGGGAAGTCATCATATTCTTCATTGTGCTTAAGGGATCACCATTGTTGCATGGAGTGATAGAGTTGCTCTTCGAAGCAAAAAGATTGGGAGATTGGCCCCCTAGGAGGAGCTTCAGCCCTCCTCCAACCCCCCCCCCCCCCCAAATGTGCATGGCTACTTGGGGGGGAGGGTTGAAGCTCCAACTAGGGGGCCAATCTCCCAATCCTTTTGGATGCTAAAGAGAGCTATCTGACACTATCCATAACTGCCCATGCTATCAACTAGCTACCCAAGGAACAAGATACCTCAGCTCTCTCTCTCTTCCTCTCTTGTGTTGAAAGCAAGAAGAGTCTCAAGCTCTATATGAAGGTGCTTTTTATGGCTTTTGTATGATCTATGGGATAAAGGAAGACTCACGTGCTTGCTCATGGTTGAAGGGAGATCTACATAAGGAAATTTTGAGTTTTTATTGGATTTCCATAGCCAAGCCCCTCTCCCATAGCATAAGATGACTATCTACTTTCACTCAAATGGGCATATCTCACTCATTTGATATCCAAATTGAGTGATTTCACTTTTTAAAGATTCCTTGTTGAGAGACCCATCCATTCAATGGTTAAAAGCTACCATTTGAATCCATCATTAGACCTCCATAGAGCTCCAAATTTGTTTTTTTAACCATGAAGACCCCCATTCAAGCACCTTTTCAACACAATGACCATCGTGATATTCTTGGAGACTCAAGGGGAGTGTGTGTTGACCATTTCCAACACATGCAGATATGTACACATCAAAGTTTTGCAATCCAAGATAAGTTTTCTTGTTAGTTCTTATGCATTCTTGCTCTTTTCATGCATCGTTGTGCACATTGAACAAGCATAATGCATAGCATAGGTAGCATATGGTTGATTAGAGGCTTCTTCAACTCTGCATTTTGCATGTTAGTGTTTGATATTGTAGGTACAGCCAAGAAAATATAAGAACTCTCAATGTTCTTATTTATTGTATCATGCTGCAAGCACGAGGTTTTCTACAAGGATGCATAGTGCCCTTTGGTTTAATTGTGCATATATTGTGCATGTCGACACCTTTTGGTTTGAAAGTGCATATAGTGCACTTAGTTTTTTTTCGATTGTCATTTTCATTTCGAAATGCTATCAAAATTTTTAAATTTTTGCATGCATGTGCATAAAAAGCAACAAAGCATATTAAAAGCCTCTTTTTCTATCATTTATTTATGCAAAGGCTTGTAATTAGTCCATTTTTGCTGCCACTTTGTTATCTTAGGCGTACATAAAGCACACAAACTTTTTTAAAAAAAACATAAAACCATAAAAACATAAAAAGAAACCTTCACTTTATCCTAGTATGGAATCAGGACCTTCTTCACCAGTTAGGATTGATACCATGGTTGAGCATACCTCACATCCTATAGAAATTGTGCTTTAAATCTCTTGAATATAGAGAACATATCTGATTTTTGTTTTATGCAGAACGTCCATACTTTTTTTGAATAATTTCACCAAAACTGAAAACCTTTCCAAAGACCTGTAGTTTTGCGAGTGTGGCTGAAAAACACAACCCCAAAGTTTGCTATTTATTGTCGGAGAAGTACAAAGAACACTCTTTTTTATGTTCACAGGCCTGTGTGAAGAGAACTATGTGCAAAAGTACTCCAAAATGGCTCCAAAAGATACCCAAACATGCTTCAAAAATAGACTTTGAAAGCAAAGAATGAAGCTTTGAGGGACCAAAACATGTTCAAGGTAATGTCAACCTTAGTCTTTCCCCTTCTTCAGACACCACAAGAGTGTAGCTTAGTGGCAAGAGATTGTCACAGTTAAGGGAGCTCTGGGGGGAACAGTACTAGGATGGGTGACCTCCCGAGAAATACCGAGAACCTCTATCTTCTTTGATCGTTGAGGTCCTCCCTCGCGTGCAGCCAACGGTGCCAATGGTGACTTCAGTGACTCGGATGACAAGGTATGCCAAGGTCTATGCCTTGGTTGCCGCCTTAGTAGTAAGCCTTGGAGAAAGCATTGGGGAGGGGGGCGGGGGTGCTCACTTCGCTCGCACAAAAGGAACAAAGTCTTTTGCATCGAACTGCTCTAATACCAATGAAGTATTTCGATGACGATGCACCATAGTGTGCTCTCATTTTTTGAGAGCTCCACAATGATATGCTCGGCATAGAAAATCGAGCTCCTAAGGCTACACACAGTACTTCGCACAGATGCTATAGAATACACAGAAAACACAGTACACAAGGAGCATGAAGACAGACTTCTTAGGTCTCACAAATGCGATCGAACATACAGCCTATGGCTGACCAAGCCACTATATGTTTTACTAAAGAACATATACAAAGAAGTGTTCAGTGGTCATTTGGCCTTTCACATGGACACTAACGGTAACATCAAAGAGCATGACGAATTTGAAAAACTCTTTTAGATAGAGGAAGTGCACAAGATAAGCTTTCTAAGGAATATTTAAACTCTAGAAATGGATACATATATTGAGACATATGACTCTCGCAATCAAGCTACCTAAAAATGATGAGCAGCTGGACATAGTCTGTGAAACTCTAGAAAACAAAATGACAAAAATCAAATGAACTACCTACAAGGGGACTTCAGTGCCTTCTTCCTCTATACTTGAGTGTCCTCCCTTGCCTCTTTTCTAGCCAAGTGGCCACGAGCTCTCATGATGACTTCGTGAGTTCTTCTCTATAACTCCTCCACTACTTTGAGCGACCACTTACAGACTCTACTTGGGAATCAGAAGCTCTCGTTCGCAAGTACTTTTCCTCATTGATCATTGCGGACAATTATCTTTAGAAGGGAGAGAGAGTGTCAGACATTACCTTACAAAGACCACTCCATGTGTGTTTGAAACAAGGGCCAACCATAGCCAAGATCCCAAGCTTGAGGGATATCCTAAGGCATTCAATGGTAATGGGGATGAGTGTTGCATGATGGCCACATGGAAACAGTAGACCATTCCAGAGCAATACTATTTAAGATGCAAGAGGATATATTGGACGAGAGGAGAGTGAAACACACATCATTCATTCATAAGTATTCGGTTCTTTTTTTTTTTCTTTTTAAGTTCACTCTCACAACAACAAACCTAGCCTTATACGTGTCAATTTTAAAGCATGCTTATGTTTCACGTTGTATACCTATTTAAAGCCAATGTCCTTTTTTTCTCTGAAAGCAAATCATTTAAAGATCGAGTACCTACTTCATAATAGCATGATATTTTGATTTCCTACCAGCCATCCCAATTTTTGAATTTTTTGCTTCATCAACAGAAACAAGCTCATTCTCATCACAATGACTAGAGGCAGCCATTGCATAGCAATCTGCTGCAAAGGAAGCACTATGAGATTGCTGCAAAGGAAGCACTATGAGAGCAGCTTTGTTTTGTAGGGGTTGGTGATCTTTTCCTAGAAAAGAGTAAAATCTTTTAGGTTCAATTAGATGTTTTATTTTCCCTTTATCAACATCAATGTGCATAAACTTTAAACAATGTTATTTCGAAAAACATATAATCGCTTGCTTTTATTTGGAGATTAGAGGTTTATCAAAATACCTAATTGGGACCAAGCCCATATAAACTAACTCCAAGACGCCATGGAAACAAAATTAACAAGAGCTGGATTAATAGACCTCTAATGAGAAAAGGTGTATGAATGCCAATAAACTATTCCAATGGACGAAATGTTTTCTTTCCAAGTTCGAGCTTTCGCAACATTAAATTTTATTCCATCCCTTTCTCCTTGGAATTGCTCATTTGTGATGAAGCTGGCCAATACTCTTTCGCCTTCCAAAGGAAAAGGTTATTATGTTTCTGAGGCATCTTTCATCTAAAGACTCATAGATTTCCAGTACACGAAGTTGGCCAAAATACTATTTCGCCTTCCAAATGCTTGAATTCTTGTAGAGATGATGATGGATGATGCAGAAGTTTGTGATTTACGTAAACAGTCCTTTCCAAACTCTCCACAAAGGTGCAAGCTAGATTGGGCAGGAACTCCAAGCATTGGTCTTATAGACTACTATACGAGTGTCACTTATTATATAGTTTACTCTAAAAGGTTTGATCTTCCCTTATGCGTCCTACTTATTTCAACTACGTTTGCAACCCGGAGACTATAGAGGGTGGACTATTTGTCGAATACAAGGGTGTGAACAACAATTTCCACTAGAATTTTGCATACTCTCAATCAACCATATTTGGACATCCAAGGACCTCGAGAAAAAACGTTTGGACACTTCGCATGTGAAAGAGTGCAAAATGGTATGCATCACTCCGAGAAATTCGCCCAGACAACAATGGAAATATGCCCTAATCTGTAGGTCAAATTTAGACGTGTAAAATTCCGTTGGAAAGCTTTCTTTTATATTATCTTATGATATCAGGAGGAGGGGCACCCTAAAAGCTCCCCCTTTAGAAAACCAAAAGCAAAAAGCTTACCCCCTTGAGAAAACCAAAATCAAAAAGCTTACCCCCCTTAAGAAAACCTAAAGCAAAAAGCTTGCTGCATGACTTCATCGTCTCAATAGATAACTTATGCATATTCCTTAACAACAATTTTCTCAAAGCCACCAGAATCACCCTTAAGAAAAGAGTGATCTTGTGCACAGGGAAAGCACCTAAATGAACTCCCAAAGGCTCCTGAATTGAAAACTCTCCTTGGAAAGCATTTGATTGAGGGTTCAAGATACCTAACATGGGTGAGAACCCCAAGTCATTGGGGTTGAAAACAAGTATACAAAACACCAAGGTTACGTCTGAGGTTCAAGACACCAAGGTTGAGAACGAGGGTTCAAGACACGAAAGTTGTGGGCCAAAAGGTTCAAGAGACTGAGAGTGAGGACATCAGACAACACATTCAAAGGTGAAAATCCTTGTCCCTTTGCCTCTTATAACAAATTCAAATCTCTTCATATTCAATCCGAATTGTGCTGTTCTTATTCAAGAACAGAAGCCAAAGCCACAGTAAACCAGTAAACCAGAGTACTGATGATCACAAATGCATGAAGTGCATCATCAAATAACCCAACCAAAAATCAATCGCCTCTTACATTATCAAAAATTCCAACCAAAATGGATTCCGATTGAAGCCTTAGTAAAAGAAAACCTTAGACTCGTGAGTTCCCAAAACACCACTCTTTGCAACCTCATGCCAAAATTCAATCAACAATTTTGCAGGCTATAAAATGGTAAAATGCTTCAATTGACCATGCTTGTCGACTTGCGGTACTAAAACATGCACAGATCCACGAGATATTCCACATTAATCTCCTCAAATGTTTCTGAGTTTTTTACATACGAAAGATATATCCCCTTGGTCCGATCAGACAAACATGCATGTGAGAATCAAAGGACCGTTTTCAAAAACCACTCCGGAATGGATGAACACTACCAAACATCCCTTTAATGATTATTGGCTACAAAGATTATAACAAATCCTCTTCTTCCAGTGTCAAGTATCAATCGATTTTGATGCCAAACTCTGCAAACCAGATTACAACCAAAATATCCACAAATGTTTGACTCATTATTTGGAATTCTGTGAGATATGCCTTACAAAAGCAAATTGTGCGCAACCACATAGAACAGTAGTACTTCTGAAAAGCATAGCTCCATACTTATAAAAGCCCTCCGATTGTCCATTGCATACTTTTTCTAAACGGTAAAGAGTTCACTTTTGGCAATCAACATAGTATCTTTGCATCACTTGTGCAACTATGTACCCTTTCAGTTCCTCTAAGGGCCGCAAACACTAGTTACGATCAATACCATCAGTTGCCTCTACCGAAGGCCTCTAATATTTGCTGCTGAAAGAGATTCCATCTTACCTTCCTTGGAGAGCTCCAAATCTTTAAAACACTCTTTACTATATTTGGATAATTCAAAAAGAAAGAGAGAAACAAAGACCCAAACAAATATTAAATTAACATGTCTATCATTGATAGAGGAAACAAATTATTAGATTAACACGTCTATCTGTCACTGACATGATTCTAGCAGCAAATTCATATATCAACTAAACTGTCATGAGGTTTCGTGATAAGAATCACCAAGTACATTGGTTAAAGTGGAATCTTGCTCTAGTTAGGATGAACATTAAAGGACATCAATGCTCGTCTATGGAAAAAAGTTTGAAAAAAAAGGGAACAAGAGAGCATTCGCTTCACCAACACGTGCGCATCGGCCATATATAATGCCCAACCATCTTCATTCCAGGAAGACAAAAATTTAGACATTCAGAAATCTCCTGCTCGTGGAGTTATGGTAACTCTTCGAGGAAGTCGGCATTGTCAACAAAGACCTGTAATTAAAAGACCAATATACCATAATTAATCACTGACAGTTGCAGAGTGTCTTTGCAAGAGTACCTCACACAAACTCTCTCTCTCTCTCTCTCTCTCTCTCTCTCTCTCTCTCTCTCTCTCTCTCTCTCTCTCTCTCTCTCTCTCTCTCTCTCTCTCTCTCTCTCTCTCTCTCTCTCTCTCTCTCTCTCTCTCTCTCTCTCTCTCTCTCTCTCTCTCTCTCTCTCTCTCTCTCTCTCTCTCTCTCTCTCTCTCTCTCTCTCTCTCTCTCTCTCTCTCTCTCTCTCCCGTGTCCCCATGCTAGATGGATGGTCAGACATTAAAATGGATAGCCATCGCATGTGGCATGTTGCTTTGATTACCAACGATATTATCATTCCACCGAAAGTATAACACCTTTCAGTCGAAAGAAGAAATAAGGGACCGCTTCCAGTGATTCTCCAATCAATGATGTGTAGTTGCTTCGATAGGCAAAAGCTGCCCCATTCCGAACACATAAGGGACCGCTTCAGTGCTTCCCCAATCAATGCAAAATGCATAGCCATTGTATTTGCTTGCTTCAAATGCCAACACTTATTCCACCGATATTAAGCCACGCATACTAAAAAAGAAGGGACCACTTTCAGCGGTTCTCCACTGGAAAGAGCCTTACAACTGTAATCGTTACTGTGTCAGATGATTTAGGCTGTGGAGAGCTGCTAGGAACTTGCCATGAGAGTGCTACTCAACCCTGGTAATCAAATTTCGGCCTTTAAGGAAGGCTATATACAGAGTAGATCGTGGGATCAAACTCCATTAAGAAAGCAAATGCATTTTTAAAAAAAGGGAAAAACTTTGGGATATTGTTATTTCCCCTACCCCTTTTGTTCCTGTAGGTAGTAGCCTCTCTCGTAGGTTTTGGTCTGTGTGGATGAAAGTTAAAACCTGTTTTTCTCCTAATTCAAAGTTTTCGACTAACCTTAATTTTTTCCTTCAGGAATCTCCTTGGTTGGGCTGGATTGCCTTGTGGAAAAACAAAAATCTTGAGATTAGAGAACACAAATGCTTTAAGCTTGGTGTTAAAAACTGGGCCTGGTTTTTTAACTCAGGTGAGTTGATATCTGATGATTATATCCTTTCTCTGACCCAATTTTCTCCTGGATGTTTGCAGATTATTCTGGAAAGGAAGTATCTCCTGAAGACAAAGCTTGAGGAGTGCAGGATTGCCAACTTACATTTCACTGAAGTTGCCAAAGAAATGTGGACAAGCTTCAAGCTCAACAAAGGCTCTGTTCTCAGTATTACTAACAAACTTAACAACAGATGGGGATGTAATTGGTCTGCCAATCAATGGAGATACAGGTTCAAAGTCATGTGGGCTTTCCCCTATAATATCAAGCATTCCTACTTGGAATGGCTGATTCTTCATAATGGCTTATGGACTGGCAACAGGGCTAAGAGAGCAAATATAAATAATAGTAATTGTGCTCTGTGCAGCAGGGAAGAGGATTTAACCCATCTCTTTTGTAATTGCTGGCATGCTAAACAGTTCTGGAAGGTGTTGGACCCTATCCTGGCTATCAAAAAGCTACCTCAACTTGGGTTAAAAGAGATTATTCTCGGATGCTGTAATAAACTAGATCTAGTGCTTTGGCATTTGTGGAGGGGACACATCCTTTGGCATATATGGATTAGTAGGAACCAAGTCCTCTTCAAAAATGGCAAAAAGAACTATATGTTTTCCCTCAGAAAAACTTTGTATCTCTCTGGTATGCAGAGTCTGCTGTCTATCAAACAGGGCCCTCAGGATCAAATTGCTATTACTAAGTCTCTTCCTCCCTGTAAGTGGAGGGAATCCCTTCTGGAATGTTATTCCAGTGATAGATTTATCATGGTCCTCAATATGTAACTTTTGCCTGATGGGATCACTGCTTCCCTGTGTACATTGTACTTTAACTATTTAATTTACTCTCTTTTCCTGTTGTCTCAAAAAAAAAAAAAAAAAGCACAACACGATCTGGCTCATTGTCCCTCTATGCAAACAGAGAAAAGCTCCAAAAGCCTCATAAATGTTACTTGAGCCATGTTTCTATTCATAAACATCAAGCATAACAACAAGCTCACAGGAAGCTACTCATGAAATCTACTATAGAATTGGCCAGGGAACTTACTGTTTTCCAGCCCTCTGGATCAAGTACGGCTGTGATCTTAGTATTAATCCCTGGCAAAGGGCCAGGCTCACGAGTGACCTTGCCATCAAACTCTTTTAGAATTGCTGCTGTTTTATACACGTCATCAGTCCCAACAGCAATCTAAAATCATTTCAACGATCAAGTAACATGTCAATCAAGTTGTTATTCATGGGAAACCATTATCTCGCATAAGGGTACCACATTCAGACCTAACCTGAGCATATGCATTGCCCCTCTCATACTCAGTTACCCCATGATTGGAAGTCAGTCCAAGAAGTGTTGTCTTTTCATCACTTCCATACCCCAAGTACGCTATTGAAACCTGTCAATGAGATCCAGGTCATATCAAATTCTAACTGGCTTTTCACCGATACAGTATCTACAACTAGGAATCCGTTACTCAAACGGCAGCTCTGCGAGAAATGATGAATAAAGATAGCACGGAACATTTTTCATGATAATAGTTCCACAAAAACTGACATTCAAGTGGGAGCACACGGCACAATCATTCATAACAAATGAACCATGAAACATGCTATCATTGAAGAGACGAAAACCACCACCTTTTCCTCTGGGAAGCTGTCTGAGCTCACCAACCTCATTCCAAATGCCTAAAGACACCAACATGCAACTGCTGAGTATGGAACCTCTCATTCATCAGCATATATTTCCATTTTACTTCATTTACCTTCTCGTAGAAAGTGATGGCACGATCAAGGTCCAGTACATTCAGCATAATCAAAGCAAAGGGATCTGGAACGGGACCTGATTCAATTAGAGCAAATTTGTAACCATCTGGGTCCTCAACCACAGCAGATGGCTTAGTCTGCCCCGGAAGATTCCCTTCTGAAACCACCTGCCCACCTTTCGCTTTCACTGTGTCAACAGCAGCCTTCAACTGCACTCATAATTTAAACAAGTCCATTTTACCATCCCACCCAACATATGGCCAAAACATGAAGAGAGTGATTTCTATATACATCTTCAACAGCAATGCCAAAATAACCAAAGGCTGTCCCCAGATTATACTTCTCCACACCATAGTCTACAAAAATAGAAGACAAAAACTCAGCCTAGGCCACTGTAAAGATGTAACAAAACAGAAGCATAACTTACTGTACGTAAGCTCTATGACACAGTGAGTATTTTCAGGGCCAAAGCCAAGGAAAGCGTTCGTGTACTTGTCTGCAGGTATATCTCGATGTCTCAAAAGCTTCATACCCAGTGCTTCGGTGTAGAATCTGCAAAGTTTAATCCTCTATGAACGTTGCAAGTACGCTTACCCATACAATAGAAGCCCTTCCAAGCAATTCGCATAGCCATCAAGAAATAGGGATACTATAAATCGTCAATAAGTATGCTAGTTACATAAGATCAAAAATCCTACAAGAATGAACCCGAAAATCTATTGATATGCGACAAACACCAACATTCACAAGAATGGTCGGGCATTAATACATCAGGACAAATAAAATTAGAACTGGTATAGTTTGGGTATATTCTATGAGCAAATGACTGAACAAACTCATTGCATCTGAATGCAAAATGGAGAACTCAGAACCCTCCATCGCGAACTACGGGGTAAGAAAAAAGAGGCCCCATTGGCTCTTTATTGTGCTATCCGATAGTTATGGTTATCGAAATGCCTAACTGAAGAGGAACAAGAAAAATGGCCACTACAGAGCACGAATGACACAGCACGGAATCCGGATGAATCGAGTTTTCCACACGACATCGGAATGCTATTCGGCAGACCTTGAAAATTGGAGTGCGGTTCACTTACTTGATGGTCTTTTCCAGGTTCCCAACCCTATATACAACATGCAAGAAACGCCTGTTGTCCGCCGTCGCCCAGTCCGTGAGAGCTTCTACTTCTGATGTGACGGAATCTGCCATCACTTACGCGATTTGAGGGTGTTCCGGCCTGCAGGGAGTGAGCCTCTCAGTAACATAGACCATGTTTACTACATGGACGAACTTGTTTAGTATGGCCGTGATACATAACAAAGACATCAATCTTGCACGATAAGTGGATGAAAAGCTACGTCCGATGATATGAGTGTGATATGTAGAAATAGCGTTTGTCATTACACAAGCACGGGCGCACGGAACACAACAAAATCATTCGAGTCCGCATTCATCTCGGTGATTAAGTTCCATTCATGCACATTCAGACGAATCATATTTCTGCAAGCAGCTAGCAAAGAAAGAGTTACAGAAGTTTGAAAACTTTTCATCTATAGAGACCTTTGACTCAGAGGCAGGCCTGCACTGAACATGAAATAGTCCAGGGGTTCAGAATTCTTAGCCATGATCATCCGCACCTCGAAGCTCATATAAATCCGCATTTTGCTTTAAACACGTCCATAAAGAATCAAGTTGAACGCAATGTTCCGACATGCTCATCAACTTAGTTGCATGCGGGAAAACTTTCAGTGAAAGTAAATGAAACGTGGCTTCCTCGTGAATGGATTCACGCACACAGAACTAGTTGCATGCAGGGACATACGAAGAGGCATTGAGGCAAGTCCTCTCGGAGGATTGAAGCGCATAAAGAAGTTATCCTCATTGTCTAGATATATCAGGTACCTTTGTAGTGCAGAGAGCTAAGAGTTAATCTAAATTACGTCCAATGGTCATCATGGCAGAAAAAACCTATCACTCAAGAACTCGCATGTGTCTAAAACGTGCACATAAGGGTTAGAGGAAGAACAAGGAAACAATAGACAGAAGAGGGAAACATGGCTCCCAGAAAAACCTTGAAAAACCCTCATTTCCCCATATCTCGCAGATGTAACAATCTTCTCACCTTAAC
Source organism: Ceratopteris richardii (assembly GCA_020310875.1). Taxonomy (NCBI): domain Eukaryota; kingdom Viridiplantae; phylum Streptophyta; class Polypodiopsida; order Polypodiales; family Pteridaceae; genus Ceratopteris; species Ceratopteris richardii. Next base: position 126,233,480 of record CM035436.1, read on the forward strand.
GCGAAAGGTCCACAGCTCGTGAATTCTGAAAGAGGTCGAGATTTTCTCTCCCTCTCCCTGATGCGTAAGTAAGAAAGGCTGCACTCGCTTCAGGACTCGGCCTACGAGCGAGAATTCTACTACAGTTCTGGAGCGGAAGAACCGTGATAAATAGCGCCCATTTAGAAGAACACAAACCAAAGGCGGAGCCCGTCCGTTGGTGTCGGAGTGACAGCCGCGCATGTGTGCATTGCCGAGGCCCCGGGGCCGGGACTCGGGAGACGTCACCTCAGACGAGGAGAGAGAGCGAGAGAGAGAACGTGTGAACTCAGCTTCAATTATGACTCGCCCGGCATTATTTACGTGTTCACGCCACACGCTATGGATCTCCCCTTCATGAATCACAAATCACAATGCTATTTTCCTTCAACTTCATAAAATATATTATAGTATACTGCAATAAAGTTACAAGAGAGATCTCATGCGAGGGGCACATAGCAAGAAGGTCCGTAGCCGCGTAGCCTACTGGGCTGACGCCTTGAAGCTTGAGGAAGATGTCTTGAGTTCAAGTCCTGGTTGGACATGCTCATGAGTCTCTCATGATGGGTGCCTCTACCTTACGAGGTTGGGTGTGTGAGTGTGTATTTCCAATTCCTTGTACCCTCTAAAAAAAAAAAAAAAGAAGGTCACCCGAAGTTCGATAGCAAATGCACTTTATTGTCAGCATGTAAGTATGGATGTACCACATATACGGTCATTCTTTGGGTGAACTGAATGAATGCTCACCTGATTATTTTTTCCCATTCAGCCGCCCAAAGGTTGGAGACCTTTTCTTATATGATTAAATTAATGTGTTAATTATGATGTTTTTCATTCTCTACATAAAAAATGATGAACTGAGTGTAGGTGCCCATAACAACGGTCACCTGACATTCACCGCATATCTAAAACATGTGCCCTTATTACCCTGATCGGTGACCAAAAAGGGTAGTCCGATCACCCGGACAAACCACAATCATGCACTCCATTAAGAACACACATGGAGAAACCACAATCATATATTGCAAAGACAAAAACATGGTGAATCTTTCTCTTGAATACATAAAAAGCATGCATTCTCTCCATTTGTTTGAGGTTTTTTGGACCATGATAGAAGACATAGGAGTTTCTCTATAATATAATACCCTTAAGTCCAATCTTCTTAAAGTTGAAATACAAGAATAATAGAAGTTCGTTTTCCTTTTTTGAAGACTTGATGATTCTTGTTAATGGATATGCACCATAGAATTTGGGCTCTCCAAATATGTCATATACAATATCCATCCTAATGCATACAATGTTGGAGTTTGAGGTCTATGGAAGCACACAGAAGAAGCAGAAGCTTGGGGCACAACACAATGCAGAATGTATTAATAAGTGAATGTACAAGAGATAAGTGACCCACTAGGGTTATAGGTGTATATACAAGCTAGAGGGAAAAGCCTTCTAAAGAGGAAAAAAATACCCCATGGCCCTAAGTGTGTTCGCACACATCACTATTGAAATATATCAATGAATTCCCCTTGGCATTGATGCGGTGAACAAAGAGCTAGCACTGATGTATAAGGAAGTGCCAAACTATGTGGAAAGATACCAATCCAAAAAAGGAAGTAAGTCCAAAGGTTTTTAAAAAGCTTCAAACTTCTCCCTAGGTAGAGCCTTTTTTAAAAGGTCTGCAACATTATTCTATGTGGGCACATAAACCAAATTGATATCTCTAGTAGAAAACCTCCCCCTCACACATGATAGTGCACTTCAATGTCCTTTGTGCGAGCATGGAACACAAGGTTCCTTGCAATTGTCAATGTGCTCTCATTGCTAGTGAAGATGGTGGTCGTAGAAGATTGACCAATACCCAAATTAGTCAAACGGCATCTAAGCCACACACACACTCAATAATCATTGTGAAATATGCCTCTAGAGATGCCCAATTTACTCACCCTATGGCCCAACACTCCCCCCTATTTCCTTTGCAAAGGTCCTCCCTCGCCCATGCATGCCATACCCAAGGCACACCCTTGCCCCCATGAAGCCCAAGGTGACTTGGCAATGTCGTTGTGACCCGAAGTCAAAGCAAAAAACTTAAATATGAAGTACCCTCATCTCTCCTAGATTTCTCTCAGATTTTTGCAAGATTTTGTTAGCTTGAAGGTTGTTGTAAACAAACCTCAACATGTGTCAAGCTTAAGAATTTGCAACATGTCTCCTCATTCCTGAGAAAGAGTGGAAAAATTTTAGCTTTTTTGGCTTCTTGTCCAATTATATTTGCCTTTTACTTATTGTCATCTCTGTCTATCGGTCCTTCAAGGCATTTCACAGCTATTGACTTCATTTTTGAAGTTGGCATCCTCTCAGTTTCCTTCGATCCATTTAAGAAAGTTGAAATTAGTACAGAGTCCGCTCCAGGGGTCATGTACATCTGGTATAGTAGTGTAACAATCAAAACTTACTTTAAAAGGATTTGAAGAAGGACTTCTACTACAATGGTAATGTTGTCAAAGATTTAGAACTTGGACAAGTAGCTTAGCTTCAATATGATCAGTGCAAAAAAATTGTTTAATTGTGACTCAGAGAGGGATCATCAAGAAGGAACAAATTAAGTTACATGGAATTAATATGACATGAGGCGTAAGTTTGCCTAATCAGCTTAGAGATATGAAAAAAAGCAAGTACACTGTGCTACCTTGTATCTGCAAGGAATGCATTTCTAAGATTAATGAGAATTGCTTATTGAAAAGCTATAGTTGTCGAAGCCTATATGCTAAGAAGACGCAAATAAGTCACTCATAGGATAATAACTTAAGTCAAGCTCTTTCCCTTGCAACCTCATTTTTATGAGCTCTATGACATACTTGGTGAACCTGATATGAAAGGAGGAGACAAGTAGGACTCTCGAGCTCACATATTGACTAGAGAAGAGAAACTAGCAAGAAGCAAGACTTCATAAAATTTTCCCATCTGACTGGTTAAGGGAGACACTGCAATTGCTTAGATGGATGTGATAACTCAGTTTTTATGTTTCTAGCAAGATGAAAAGAGGCAATGTGCCATTCAAAGATTTCATGAGCATGTTGTGGAGTGAACTGGATATTTTAACAGTAAAAAATCACACAATTTTGCAAGGAATATGAGCTAGAAGCTCGATACCTCGAGGTTGGGCTTACACCTACTATGAATGACTTAGAGCTCATAGCGAATTTTGTGTATGTGTCCAAATTGCATTTAGATGACCGGCTCATAATGGAAGGTCAAACAAATGTTCATAGTAGAATTTAGCACTCACAATCGTTTGCACTTGAAGAAATTGACAAGGTAACTCAAACAACATTTTTAAAATGGGTTCATAAGGCTAAAGACCAATCCATCTTAAACATTAACAGGGATTTTGATCATCAATTTGATGACCTATCAAAATATGATAAGAAAGCTACACAACATGAAAAACTATCTTTATTCCTAGGAGTGATAGATAAGAAAGCTCATTAGGAGCTCCTTCCACAACTACAAGATATGGAAACTGAATTCAGTCTTACAAAAGAATGGAATAATGTTGAAGGTATGTACAGAAGCAAAGAACCATGGCAAAGTTTATGCAAGATTGGCATGAACATTTGCAAGATGAACAAATGCAAGCAACACATGAGCCCACTCCAAATCCTCAAGTTAATCCACCAATTGTGAAAGATGTTGTGCCTCCTAATAATATGGAGAAAGTGTTCAAGAAATTTAGTGATCTTAGCATTCAAAGCATTAAACAAATGTTAGAATCCCAATCTTCACAAGTAGCAATAAACAAAGCTTCAAAGACTCTAGAAACCAAGAGATGTATCTAGTGTGACTCCTTGGAGCACAACAAGTACTCATGCAAGAGCTTTAAAGAGACATTGGCCAAGAATTCGGTCTTTATCAAAGAAAAGATGATCTATGATGCAAAACTTGGGGAGAAAGTGAATATAAACTTTGGTTGAGAAGGCATGAGAGTGTTTTTACCTGGCACCTCTAATAACACTACTTCAACTTCTCATATGTTCGCATACACATGTCAAATAATTGATGTCAATGGGGATTGAGAAGCTTGGTTTAGGGTAATGAAATATCTAGACCTAGGAAAAATGCACCAATAAACTTTAAAAACGGCAAGCAATGAAATCCACAGAATAATTGGATGGAAGGATCTAGTGGATACGCTCTCATTGGTCGCATATCTATGCTCATCAATGGAGCATGAAGCAATAGTTGAAGAGAAAAGAAGAAGGGTTAATGAAGGTGAGGAAGAGAGGAGGAGAACTAGGTGGCAAGTGGAAGCATCACAAGACCATCCCCAATTACCAAACCAAAATCAACCAACACAAATAAATCAACCTACTCAAATTGTTCCACCATCACTACCGATAACAAATCACCCAAATCAAACTCCAACTCAAACTCACTATCTTGCTTCTACTGAGGTGTCGGATCCTTCACAAGCTTCCTATCTTCCTCAAGATCAGGAAATGAAGCCCACAATAAAAGGCAAAGGTAAAACAAACAACCCATCATATATGTTGAAGTCACACATTGAGCAAGCTACCAATCTAAAGCAGGTTCTCGAAAAGCAATTACTTGGCAGTGTGATTGAGTTTACACTAGGTGAGTTGTTAGGGTTAGGCAAGCGAGAGTTTCTAGAAGTGATTTTTACCTCTTAAGAAGGAAACAACAATCCATAATTGAAGCTCAAGAATTTGAGAGGATGGATGAGGATTCACCTGTTCAAGTCTTGCAAGCACAAGCACAACAAGAGAAAAATGTGTTCGAACAAATTGAAAGTAACGTGAATCCATGTGCACACAAGGAAACATACTTGGCAATGTGATTGAGTTTACACTAGGTGAGTTGTTAGGGTTAGGCAAGCGAGAGTTTCTAGAAGTGATTTTTTACCTCTTAAGAAGGAAACAACAATCCATAATTGAAGCTCAAGAATTTGAGAGGATGGATGAGGATTCACCTGTTCAAGTCTTGCAAGCACAAGCACAAGAAGAGAAAAATGTGTTTGAACAAATTGAAAGTAATGTGAATCCATGTGCACACAAGGAAACATATTAGGAACAAAGCTCTCAAGAAGCAATTCCTTCAAGTCACTTTACCAAGGACCATTGGGCTCGAGCCACAACAGAGACATTAGTTAGGCTGGATAAGATTAATACTCCTATGGTTGCCCCTATTGACCACTGATTCAAAATTAATCTTATGTCTAAGAACCTCTACATGAAGAGAAAATGGCTGATTGACATGCAGTCAAGATGGAGAATCTGAGCTACTAACACGATGTTGAGAGAGCTTTGGTGGTGCATGTCCACAAGTGCACGTCACGATCGGTGATGTGAGTGACTACCAAAATTTCTTCGTTCAAAGATCACTCTAGTTATTCACTGATATTAGGACAACCATATATTACTGCCCTTAGAATGGAAGCAAGAGTTCTAGAAGATGGTTGAGCTTACACAAGAATCCAAAGTAAAGATGGCAAGAAGGCGGTTCAATTCATGATAGTTTGTGTAGATCACATCAGGAATAGGAATTCTTTTAGAACAAGACCTATTCCTGATGAACTTGATGAACAAAGTTTTTGATGGAAGCTTTCATAATTTGGGACTATGAAAGCTTAGACAATGGAAGGTTCTCAAGTGTAAATATGTTCATAAAAATAACAAGTTTTATAGCACTTTGTTCGACTAATTCTTTGTAATTTCGTGTTTTTCCAACATTAAAGAAATGGGGAAAACAATATATAAAAGACCTTCAAAGGAACTTCTATGGATGTAGAGTACTTGAATTTGATGAAGAAATCTCTAGGGTTTTTGACAAGATCTCTTTTACTAGTACAATATTTGACTTACAAGAGTTGACTAATGGGCGGAGACCTGGTTGCATGATTCATGTTCACTCTATTTCCATGTAAAGGGAAATAAAAAAATGTGAATAGAATAAAGAGGAAAGAGGAGTTTCTAATGAAACAAAGTATAAGATAGTTGATAAAATGATTAAACCAGTTGTGATTCTGCTTCGTGATAATAGCAATCAACTTATGGATGGAGCAAAAAATCAACTACCCCTCACGGACAAGAGAAAGATAGGTCATGATTTCATGAAAGAATCCTTTCAAAAAGTTCCATTAGGGAAAAATGACTTCCTCAATGAAGAAGAAAAGGACATATTCTCCCATATGAATTTTAGACATGGAAAAGCTTTTTCCTTTGATTCCTGAGAAATTGGGTGTATAGATCCATTTGTGGTATCACCAATGATAATTTTTATGAGAATACACATACCATGGAATCTTCAATGAATTTTGGTACCTAAGGCTCATATTTCAAAGCTAATTGACCTTTTGATTGAGAAAATTAGAATGGGGATTCTTGAGCCATCAATTGCTCCCTATTCTAATCGTTGGTTTACCATTCTGAAAAAGAATGGGTCTTTGCGGTTTATTGGGGATATACAACCAATTAATAAAGTGACTATTTGGAATATGGGAATTTGACCAATTGTATATGAATATGTGGAAGCTTTCTCAGGGAGATCTATTTATTCAATGGGAGACTAGCAGTCTGGTTACGATCAATTCTAGTTAGCTCTTGAGAGTCGTGATTTGATGACCATGAGGCTACCACTTGGCTTGTGCACATGTGTACCTTGCCACAAGGAGCCACAAACTCAGTGGCACATATTGAATGGTATGCATAAGGTAATTAGGGATTTTATTCCACACCTGACCATGCCATTCATCGATGATGTTCTCATTAAGGGATTTTCTAGCCTTTGGCATGAGAGATACAAGCACATCTCATACTTAACCAAAATTTTTGCATCACATATGGTTAAGGGAATGGTCAATACCGGCAAGTACATGATATCTTCCAAGCTTGCACCCAAGGTAAGCAATAGAGGGCTCCCATTCCCAAGGAGGCTTCGACTTGAGCTAGGAACCCTCTCGCCCTAGTCCACATGGAACTATGTGGGCCCATGAATACCTGCTCACTTAGTGGATCAATCTACTTTTTTCTCCTATTAGATTATCACTCTTGATATATTTGGGTATAGTTTTTGAAGTCCAAGGTAGATACCTTTTCCAAATTTTGAGAAATGGATTAATCTCAAGTTGAGAATGAAGCATCAATTTCTTCAAGACTATTAGATGAGATGGAGGTGGTGAGTTCATCAATCACAACTTTCATAATTCCTTAAAGAAAAAGGGCATCAAGAGGCAAGTCACTCAACCTCACACTCCATCTAATAATGGAGTCACTGAGAGAAAGATTTGAAGTGTAATTGAAATGGCACATACCATGCTTCACAAAAAAGCATTACCATTCAAGTTTTGGGCAGAAGTAGTAAACTACAGTACACATCACCAACAGAGGTCACAAGTGCATTAAACAACAAGACTCCTTTCGAAGCCTACTAGGGACACAAGCCCAATGTCAAATATTTTAGAGTATTTGGAAGTGAAGCTTTTAGAGTATTTGGAAGTATTTTGCCAAAGGAAGATTGAAGCAAGTTACAATCCAAGTGAAAGAAACATATCTTCATTGGCTATAGTGGATAGTCTAAAGCTTATACATTGAACAATCTTGATAACCACTCCATCATCATCTCAAAAGATTTCACATTTGATGAAGCTTCAAAATAATCAACTAATGATCCAAGTTCAAGTTTTGAGTCCATCCATCTGCACTTCAGAGGGGGCCACAATTATTTCTAAGAACAACATTGAGGAAGGTACTTATCAACAAGCTACACGATTTCAAAGGCTCATAAAAAAGGAACACAGTGAACAAACTCATTATGTGTATTATGCACTTATGCATCAAATTTAGCAAATTATAGAGCCTTCCAATTTCAAAGAAGCTCAAGGGAAACCTAAGTGGGAAGAAGCTATGCAAGCAGAGATGGATGCAATTGAGAAGAACAACACTTGGAAACTTGTTCCAAAGCCTTCAAATAATCAATTCATAGGATTTAAGTGGCTATACAAAGTCAAGTACAAACCAGATGGTACATTGGACAAGTACAAAGCAGGAATACTAGCTACAGGATACAAGCAAAAGCATGTCATTGATCATGAAGAAACTTTTGCCCTTACTACAAGGTTTACAACTATAAGAATCATTTTCGCACCAATTGTACACTTAAAATGGCCCATTTACTAGCTTGACGTCAAAAGTGCCTTCCTCAATGGATCTCTTCAAAAAGTATATGTTGATCAACATGAAGGTTTCAAGATAAAAGGAAAGGAAGATCAAGTGTACAAGCTTCGCAAAACACTTTACAGACTTAAGTAAGCTCCCAAGGCTTGGTATGAAAAGATCCACAAGTTCTTCGAAGATAACGGATTTCAATGGAGAAATGTTGATGCTAACTTATACATCTATTAGAAAGAGTCCTTAGTTGCCATAATCATCCTGTATGTAGATGACTTGATCTTGATAGGTTTAGATGAAGAACGCATCCAATTCATCATCACACAACTTCACCTTGAGTACTCTATGATAAATATTGGTTTACTTCACTACTTCTTAGGTATGGAAGTTTGGCAAACAAAAAATGGAATATTCTTATCACAAAAGAAGTATCGTTCTGATCTTCTTCCAAATATCACATGAAATAGTGTCACTCAGTGTCTACACCACTTGATCCAAAGATCAAGCTCACCCTCGAGGATTCATCATCACTTGTGGATGTGCATACTTATCGATAATTTTTTGGCTCACTACTTTACCTAGCCAAACTTAGACAAGATATTGCATATGTAGTTGGTAGAGTCAGTCAATTTGCACATCAGCCTCCTCAAACACATTGGGATGTTGCTCAGAGCATCCGCACGGACAACCATTCAGTTTTGGCCATCACTAAGAATCCAATGGTCCACACTTGGACAAAGCACAACAAGATCCAATACCATTTCATTCGCAAGAAGCTTGTATGTCAAGAGATTACTCTAGAGCAGTGTAGAACCTGGTGGACATGTTCACGAAGGCTCTACCTCTAGTTCCGCTCCATTGCTTGGTGGACCTTTGCAGCATTCAGCCTCTCCAAAATGGAGGTGCAATGGGGGTGTTGATGACATGATTTCTCCTACATCATTTCCATTTCTATACACATGAGTGCATCTCCATTCTGAATATAGGAGGCACTCCATTTCCAATTTATTTCCATTTTATATTGTACATCTTTTGTATTTGGGTACGTTTCCATTTGCTTCTACCTGTGTATTCATTCTCCAAGGATAATTATTCCACATATGATGTACTTTGGAGAGGCCCCTCCAAATCTATATAAGTAGGGCCTCTCCCCCCATTTTTACTTATTTAGAAGCTTGAGAAGCCTACTCCATGCTCGTGGCAAGCTCACTCTAATCCATCTGAGTTTTCCAATTTCATGATCTACTCACTTTGAGTCTCACACTCTTTCATTTCGTGAGTACACTTCTTTTCATTTGCTTCCGTGCATGTACCCTCTTCAAAATGATCATTATCCAATCTTTTGCTCATGTTATGGATGCCAAAGGGTAGTGAAAGTATAGCCTCTAACTAGAAATCATTGTTAAAAAGAGATTGATATGTTGACTTGTGTCCGTAGATATCATCAACACATGATGTGCCATATTTACCTTGAGCTATATTGAAGTGATCTTACTTTATTAGGGTTGAGCCACATGCCTTTGGTGAACTAAATTTCAAACATAGTAGACATGTACCATTCACTTAGATTCTTGCATCATGACTTGATACAAGTGTGCAATTGAGATCATTATGTTATTTTGTAGCTCTATGAGCTCAATAAGAAGGGATTTACACATAATATATGCATGAGATGATGAATGCTATGATGGAAACTAAGGAAACCTCCTTAAATCTCATAAAACGATTGGTGAAGAATTTGGGAAATTAGACATCAACATCACATTTGCAACATGTCAAAACCATAAGAATGACTACCTACTTGATTTTTTTTTTTACATTTGGAAATCCCATTTCGATTGTTGACATTGTTAGTGACATTATCAACTACTTACTGCCTCAAACCCATTCCTTTTAGAAAACTATATAAAGAGGGTTTCGTCACATAGATCCTTAATCTTTCCAATGCCAATCTTGGGAGCTCAAGGAGTCACAATCTCTAAGTACTCTCCAAGTTTGTGTTCTTGTTCTTGTTCTTGTCTAGTTCCTTGTTCTAGTCCTTATTACCATTACAGGGTGCTAGTGTTCTGAGGAAGAGCTATAACTTGCAAGGCAAAGACCATTTTGAGATCTAAAAATTTGATGGCACAAACTTTTCTCTATGGAAAATCAAATTCAAATGGAATCTTAAAGAAGCCTTTTGACATGAAGATGATTGGGATGAGTTGGATGAAATAGCTAGGTCTACCATTCAATTGCACTTGGCAGGTACTATTGACTTTATAGTATTGGACTATGAAAGTGTAGAGGAGCTTTGGAAGAAGTTATGCAATACATATGAAAAAGAAATAGCATCAAATAAAGTGTATCTAATGAGAAACTTGCATGACCTTCACATGAAGGACATAGATAGTGTTGTTGCTCATCTAAATGAGTTTGATGCTATATTTTCATAGTTACAGGGTCAGAAAATGCACATGGATAATTAGATGAAAACATTCTTCTTGTTATGCACCTTGCCATCATCATGGGATACATTTTGCACAACTATTAGCAATAGTGCACCTGGTGGTAAACTCGTCTATGATGGCATATGTGGAGCACTCTTGAGTGAGGAGATTCATATAATATCTATGGTTGACACTCAGAGTTGAGATGCATATAATGTTTGTGATTCTTACCAAGGAAAGAATCAACGATGGGGCAGGAGCAAGAAAAAGGAAAAGAATGGTCAACAGAATAATAGTAGAAGTAAATCAAGGAAGAGGGATATCAAATGCCATTATTGTCATAAGAAAGGACACATGAAGAAAAATTTCTATGCATTAAAGAATTCTAAAGGTAAAGGGTAGAATGTTGATGGGCATGTTAAACAATTACCTACATTATCCACTTCAATTGTGAAGAAATCAATGTTATTTTTGATGATGCAGATGTGTTAACAGTTGACAGCATTGTGCCTACTGAGGCTCTTATGGTTGTTCTATTTCCCACACATGGATGCTAGATTCTAGTGCTTCTTTCCATGTGACACGACATAGAGAATGGTTCTCTACTTATGCAGAAAAGTATCTTGGTATTGTGAGACTTGTGACTCTTATCAATGTGACATCGGCGAGATTGGAGATGTGGTTGTGTAGTTCATTGATGGTTCAAAGTTTACTATGCATAATGTATGCCATGTAGCTCAGTTATCACATAGTTTGATGTCATTTGGTCAACTTGATGACGTTAGTTACAAGGTGCTTTTCTATGCTGAGTCCTTTTGCATATCAAAGGGTAATATGGTGCAAAAGGAAGCAAAGTGTCACAGACAAAGGAAACCATCTTGAACCTGATATTCCATGTGAATCCTATATCTCATGATTGGTTTAGAATTAGGAGAAAACAATTCTTTCATTGCGTCCGAAACATGCGAAAACCCTAAGATCGATTGTCTATTTGCTAAATTGTGACATTCAAAGGTCCTGTTTAGATTGTTGACATCATTGATGACATCATCAACTTGCAACCACCCTTGAAATCCTATGTAAGGAGGCCTTGAACACATACATACTCAGTCTTGCCAATGCTAGTCTTGGGAGCTCAAGGAGTCTTTATCACCAAGTAAGTACTTTCAAGTTCCAATTCAAGTTCTAGTCTTGTCTCTTATTCTAGTCTCTTATTCTAGTCTCTTATTCTAGTCTTGTCTTGTCTTGTATCTTGGACATACCCTCTTGTCCTGTTGCAATCTTGTAGCATGAGATCCTTTCAATTTATTTCTTGTAGCTAGTTCATCTCCTAGAAGGGAGTTCTTGTAATCCAGAGATCTTGCTCCATACTTACGATTCCATGTTGTGGGATCTCCTGTGTCATCTCTAGTTGAGTTATCTATACCTTTCAGTCCCGGGTTGTGGGACTTCTTATATCAGCTACATATTCTTATACTATTTTCCCTACATGGGTATTCTTGTAATCAGAAGGATATTTCTAAACTCTTGTCTATTGAAGTCAGAGAGCACAATCTAGTGCTCCCCTGACATTTTGGTGAGACTTGCTTTTATCCAAGACCAGGCATCATGGAGAATGCTTATGAACAGATTGTGGCATCACTTCAGAGTCTTCAACAACAAATCAAGGATCTAACTCATAGGTAGACACAAGTTGAGATGGAACATCTAGTGCATATAGGAATGCTCATCCAGGAACTAGAAGAACGAGTTGGGAATCCTCAAGCAAATCAAGGAAGCATTGATGTGAACCAATGTCCTAACTCATCCTTTATGAAGGACCCCAAGATTTGCATGCCAAAAAAGTTCGATGGTGATCGCACGAAGTTTTGAGGATTCTTGCAATAGGTCAAATTGTACATCCTTATGCAGCCTAATAGATACCCTAATGATGCATTCAAGGTCGGTTTTATTGGAACCTTGCTCTATGGTCAAGCATTATCATGGTTCGCCCCAATCTTGGAGAAGGATATGGCAGTACTTCATGACTGTGAGGGGTTTCTTGGAGAACTCATCGCCACGTTTGGAGATGCAGACACGAGTCGAGTGGTAGAAACAAAACTTTGAAAGCCACATCAAGGTAACTGGCCTGCCTCTACGTATGCATCAGAATTTAGGCAGTTGATATGTGACCTCACTTGGCATTATTATTTCATAAGCCAATTTAGATGGGGTATAAGAGATGATGTGAAGGACCTTCTACTCATGATGCTAGAGGTTAAGACATTGAATGAATACATCAACCAAGCTATTCAATTTGATAACCACCTTTTTGAAAGGAAACAAGAAAAACAAGTAGAAGGAAGACCTCGCCAATCAAAGCCCTTCTAGCCTACTCCTAGGGATGAGTCTATGCCCGAAGCTATGAAAATAGATGTAACTAGGTTCTAGCCTCTAGCACCACAAGAGAAACAGAGAAGGAGGGATAACAAGTTATGCCTCTATTGTGGAAACCATGTCCATACTGTAGTTGTCACGAGGAAGGAGATAAGGAAGAGAGCTCACAGACACACTCTGTTGCTCTAGCACAATGGTAAGTATCACGTTAAGAAGCTCCACCTCCTTAATGTCAATCTGCGGAAGAGATAGGAGTGATATGAAGATCGTGAATGTGAAATGTAGTGAGAGTGAAGGTGAGAAGCATAGAGATGCACATACACATACACACACACACAAGTAGGAGACAAGCAAGACACAATGGAAGGTAGGAAAAAAGACTCTATTACTCAAGACCTCAATTACAAGCTCAAAATAGATCTAAGCTCTTCTCTACTCATACAAGCTAACTTCAAAAATGAGCTCTCTAGCTCTTTTTATAGATTCTAGACTAGTTTTGACCGGTTTCGTCTAGTGACTGGCATAGTTAAAAAATAGGTTCTAAATGCTATTTGAAGTTCTAAACGATGTCTAAAAATAGCCAAAACTGGTAGGCTTGTTCTACCTAAGCTCCTCAAGCTTGAGGACTCCTAGGTTTGCACAAAATGGAGCTACAAATTACAAAAATGGTTGTTCTATGTTACATATGATACAAGAGTGATGAAAATCACTATTGGGAGTTTTTGAAAAGTATTTATAAAACATATTTGTTTGAAAAATAATCCGTATGGCTCCCCACTACTTCGTTGTGCTCTATCTTCACATACTTCCTCAACGTTTCTGCCTCTGGCTACTGCCAACACCCCGCTCCCTCTCGCTTCTGTCGTCCTCGACATAACCTTGTTACGGGGTGTGTCGGATATAATTTTGTAGGAGGTCCTGAGCGAGGGTGTGCTCTAAAATGCGGATACCTCTTGCAAGATCAACTTTGAGTTTTTCCCAATCGATGGGTTGAGGTTCCGCTGGTGGTGGGAATCTATAGTGCATGGAGTACACCAGTTGTTCACATGCAAATAATTGGAGTAGATGTGTAGGCCTGCTTATGAACACCTCTGAGTGATACTCCCAAAAACCAGCAGTGAACATTTCTTCGAGTGTCATTTTATAGCACGTCGATAAATATTTGAGGTGACAGTGCCAGGCATAGCACACCCGGAGCGATGGTGTCGTACTCATATCATATGCTAAATCTTGATTGCCATGCTCGAATCTTGGGGTGTTCACATGTGGTGCCTTGACGCGACGGAGGACTTTGAATACTATCTGCATCATGTCAAAGATTTTGACATTCATATGTGTTGCTACATCATCCATTCGTCGTAAGCGAGGGAGCCGGTGTCGAATAGTTGCCATCATATATCCTACAGTGGGTGGTCCGGTGGGTGGAGTGAAATATGGGTAATTGAGCCAGTCTTGGCACTGCTTGTTGTTCTGTACCTTGATTGCAAAGGCCTTCTAGGAGTAGCATCGTGGTATCGGTCCCCAACATGGGTTATACTTTAAATGGAGTGGTGCCTTGCCCCATGTGCTCATCATTTCGGGATATTCCTGTAATAAATCCTGGCGCCAAGTAGGTTGATATATTTCTCCGCTCTACACGTCTGGTGGCAAATCATCAAGCTCAAACTAAGTTGCATGGGAGGGTTTCTTGCCTTTCTCTTTTTTGATGGCCAATTGGTATTCTGCCATTAACATAAAATATGGCTTATATTGTAGCTCGTGCCCAGATATATACCTGCGAGGGGCCAAGTGAGTGAAATAAGGGGATTGTAAAATTCGTTCTTCTATCATAGCCATTGTGCTTCCACCCTTGCTGAGTGGGTCTCGCCAAGTTCTTATACAGTCTTCATCCACGGGGGGGGGGGGGGGGGGGGGGGGGGGGGGGGGTAGGGAGTTCAAATGTGGTCTAGCCTTTGGTTGTGACACATCCGCCTCGGATGGGTTAGGGTTCGTAGGCTTCTTCAAAAGTGTCTTCCACTAGGATAGTCACCGTTTCTTCCTCCGCTAGTAGTTTCGGTGGGGAATCTGGCCTAGGGGGTGCTTCCTATGCTACTATCTGTGTTTGAAGAGTCAATACCTGGGCCCGTAAAGGGTTGAGTTCCTCGATGATCTCAGGAGCTCTGGCCGTTGGAATTATTTGTGCTTGCTGTACATGTGCTCGTAACTTTAATAGTTTGTGTTCCTCGTTGAGCTTCTGGTATTCCTCATTCATACTGTCATACTCCTCTAGTAGTCGAACATGATCTTCCAATAGTATCTTCATAGATTCGGAGGGGACATCTTTGAAACGACTGGGACTTAAGGGTTCGTCCGGTTGATCTAAAGCAGCTTCGAGGTTCTCTCTATTCTGTTCCTGCAAGCGTTGATTCTCTTCTTTTGCTGTTGCTAAGTGGAGTCTCACTAGTCCCATGTTTCTAGTGAGCGTTGCATTGCGAATGGTTTGGGCCCTTAACAAATTGTCAATATCTATAATGACCTCTTTTGTCTTCTATTCACTTTCGAGTTCAATTTTGTGGTAGGCTTGGCGTAGCTCTTGGCAGCGTGTGTTAAGGGAGGCATTCTCGATTGATAAAGAATTTAGCTACGACTGTAAGTCCTTCGTGGTCTATTGCAGCGTCTGATAACTGGTACCTAGAGATGTGAAATCATCTCTCACTTGTGTGATGCATGCACATTTGTCAAAATGCGGTGTCGATTGTGGGTGATAATATTAACGGCGGAGTGAGTGAAGATGTTGTGGGTGTGGGTGTTGATGCAAGTGGAAGGGGGAGTAGGGATGGGAAAGTGGATGCAGTGGTGATTGTGGAGAAATGTGAGATGCCTAAATGTGGTGGTAAAATGGATGAGGTGAGTGGTGGTGTAGTGGGTGGTGATATGTCCATGTCACTAGATGTGGTATCGAGTGCAGTGACCGTGAAGAGTGGAGTGATAGTGGGTGTGTGAGTGGGTGTGAATATCGGATTTACAAAAGTGGCAAAATAATTTACAGATGGGGTTTCTTGTACTGCTTAGTGGAAAGGGGAAAATGGAAATACAATGGGTCAGGGAGGTGAGACGGGGGAGAAGGTCAATGGAGGTGGGAATGGGAATAGGGGTCTTGGAGGGGTGGGGAAGGAAGGGATGGATGGATGGAAAAACGGGCTGGATAGAAGGGTGGAAGTTTGAGGAGGGAGGTTAGGTTGGGTGGGTGCAAAAAGTGTGAGAGGAATTGAGGTAACAAAGGCTTCTGCTACCGCACTATCAAAGGATGTGGATGGTCTGGGAGAGGAAGGGTGTACAGGAGAGACTGGAGGGACGGTAGGTGAAAGAGGAGTGGTTGGTGTGGTGGGTACTTCGACAATAGTGGTGGTATTTACAGTAGACATGTGGGGTAGGGAGTCGATGATGATTGTTTCATCTGCCAAAGATCCTTCAGGAATGAGGCGTGCTTCCCTGGCCTGTTGTGAAGATTGGCCATCCGTCGATACACGAATGTATTGACCCGGTTTTGATAGTAATCGAATTCGGTGTGGGTCAAACTGTGGTAGTGGATTTCTCTGCAAATATCGTAATGCTTCATTAGTGCCTACTAACTTGACTAGTTCTTGAAGCCTTGGATATAGGCTTATTTGAAACCTCTTGTGGCGAGTTCGTATTCTACAAGCGCTTGGATTTCTTCCTCTGATAGCTTTCTATGTGCCCAAACTACTTGCATGGTTCGGTATAGCTTCTTGATTGCTAAAGCATAGGCAGCTGCTTCAAATGTTTCATCCTCGTGAGTGCTTGTGTCACCCTGGGTGCCAGTTTGTTGTTCCTGTGTGTCAGTCTGTACATTCTCTTGAGAGTCATGACTGGCTTGACTGGCTTCATCGTCTCCATCATGATCATCTATTTTTGTCCTTTCTTCTTCGGAACTAGAGACTACTTGCCCTTGCGGTTGATCAAGGGGAGTGGTAGGGTAACTTGGTCGTTCATATTCCTCAAAGAAAAATTGTCCTTCTGAAAATTGAAATTCGCATCCAGCATTTCAAAATCAAACGTGGTGTTCATTGGTTCAGCTTCCATGTTGGGTATAGGGAAAGTAAACGCTTCCGCACTAATGGAGGTGGGAATTTCTGCTGTAGTGGTGGTAGGTTCCTGGATGGTGGTTGCTTCAGAGGTAACTGCACTAGTAGTGCCTTCTGTGATAACTGGTCATGATAGTCGTATGTGAATGGGTTGTATGGATGCAGGGGGTTTGTAGGAGATTGTTCTAGAGAGGGTTGAGGTGACGGGGACTCGAGAACTTGTAGGCATGGGATAGTTTCACGCATGCGCTTTCTTGCCCGTCCCTTGCTAGATTTTCTGGCTTTCTTGGTTGTCCCTTTAAATGCCTTCAACTCTTCACTTGTCATTGCATGCTCTATAGGCAAGTCGTATGCCAAACACATATAAACAATGCGCGTGAGAGCACAACATCCATGGATAACTTTCTTTCTTTCCCATCTCTGTTGTGCTAGATACAACTGATCAATAATCCAACTTTCCAGATCTACTGTCTGGGGCCCAATACAAGCTAAATACAATCCAAACCAAATGTGCTTGTGGGGCATAGTGAATCGATCCTGAGCTGGGAATGCAAAGTGTTGCATACATATACGTAATGGCTTAGATAGCTCAGGCATGATGGCCGAGATGTCTTCCCATTTGATAACGTCACCACGCTTCATCGGCTTGGGAATTAGTCTTTCTCGCTCTGTCGACGTGTGAGTTCCGTGTATCTTAATTGCTGCTTGAATCAAATCTTTTGAAAGATAGAACCTTTTGAAAGGGGGTTCATTTACTAAAGATGGCATAATAAAAGTGCCCGACAAGTCCTTGTTTTCGGAGGCTGTCAGAGTGGTCACTAGGTAGTAACATCTATAAAAATCCGGTTTGGGCAGTGGATCACTGAAGTATTCTGTAAAGCCTACTCTAGCCCAAACGTGCTTTAAGTCTTTGGTATTTTGAAGCGCTTCAAATTCTCTTGAGAAAAATTGATATTTTTCCCATTTACTACTATCAAAAGTCAACATAGCATCAAAAAGGAAATCTGCATCCACCTAAGGTCCTACTAAACCTTGGAACCAATGTGAATTACGATGAACTTTTTCGGTATATCCCCTAGGAGGGTCATCAATTGGCATTGGTCCGGGAAATCCCTAAAATTCAGGTGGTTGAGCTGTGGGATGTGGCTCGGCTAGTAATTCGCCAATATTGACCACATGTACACTGGAGCCAACTTCAGACGGTCCTTCTGTCTGCATGATGAATGATGCGAATGTGGAGAAGATCTACTACAAAAGATTAGCACATTAGCAAGGAAATTAATCATGATCCCATTAAAGTGAGACCGCAATCCCTTTCCATAACCGATGTGTAACCCATGTAGCCAAGTGTTGTGAGGTGATTTATGAAATGATTTTTTTTGCAAAACTAATGCAGGTCTCTAGACACCTACATGCTTCAGATAGTGCATGTGTTGCTTGATGAGATTGTTATTACAAGTGATGTTGGATTTGTACAAAGTTCGGTTGTGAGTGAATTATTACAAGGGAGTTGGTATTCGGGATGGGGTTAATGTTATACAATTGGTCAAGAGAGGACATCTGGACACGTTTTGGTATCCATTTCCTAAGGGTTGCTAAGCGGGTGGTATGTTTCTGCTGAGGAACAAAAGATGATTTTAGATATTCTGGTGTCAACGGGTGAGGAGATTTCTGAGGGATATATGTTACATGGCTGGAGTGTTGAGCTATAATACATTGTTTGGGTACCCAAATCTGCGTGGATGTGGGTCGATTCGTAAGGTACTTCTTGGCGATCCAAATTTATCGACTGTTTGTACTTGTAGAAGATGGTTGAGGAGACGTCGGATACTTCCTCTACTTTTGCTGAAACTTGGTTTTATCCTTGTCAGCATGGATACAAACTATCTGTGGTTTCTATCCTTTCGGCACCTATACTTGTTTCATGCTACATGCCTTGTGGTGCACATATTGCTGCTTGTTTTGTGTCGTCGGGTAGGGTCTTCGATTTGGGTTCCTCCGTCGTGGGTGACTCCTTTGTGGTTGAGGTTGAGAGGTCGGATGGACACTCTGCTTTAGAAAAGAAGGGAGGTCCAACACGTGCGAAACCTGCCCATTAGGAAGTGCTTCATTTTTTATCAAAGATCTAGGCCAGTCCGCAGTAAGTGTGGAAGGATGGGCATTGCAGGGTGTTATGCCCATGTGGCTGCTGATGTAGTCCACCTGACCGCTGATGAAACCCACCTGACCATTGGTGGAAGACTGAGGGAAAATCTAATGACACTCTTTTATCTGGCAACTATCCATCGCCAAGCTCTCATGGGTTGACTTTGGAATGAATGTGCTGAGCTGAGGGATCTGACCAAAGATCTTCCTGTCCTCCATCGCATGCAGTTCATATGGTCTAGGGTTACATACCTCAGGTGGAGTGCAGTTAGGGAAGTCAAACGGTATCACTCGTTGCAGATCTAAGATTTCGATGTGCAAGGAGCCTTGTCTAAGATTTAGGTCCACGAAGTGATCGTATAGCCAATCTTGGCCAAGGATTAGGGGTTCTATCAGGTCCTCATCATGGCACACTAGTAGCTTCACTACATGGTCACACCTCACCCATGCAAGGGGTTTCCATGCCTCGTAGCCCTATGAGGTATGCCTCGATTGGCCGCATTTCTATTCCTGAGTCCTTATAGTGGGACCATCTAATCGCACTAGTCACAGCACCTGAGTCAATTAAAACCCTGAGCTCCTAGCAAGGATTGTCGTGCTCTAGCTTGACTGTAATAAATGGTCTCCTATCCACTATGCTAGGATGAGTTGTTGACTTTGCGTGACACATGGCCATGGTGTATCTGGGTGTTGTTTCCAGATAGTTATAATATTCTCTCCCTAGTCCTTGTCTTCTTAGCTTCATGCACTTTATGCGTTCGATAGCTTTTGCCTGAGCTTCAGTGCATATTCTTTTTTCTTCCTCCTTACGCTTCTTTTCCAACGTGAGTCGTCTAAGCATGTCCTCAGTAAGAGGTTCCTGATAAAGTTTGACTCTACAACCACTAATGTAATTAGGCATAATGTCTCCTTCTAAGGTGGCGAATTGTACTGCTCCACTTATCGAGAGTCTGTTAATGATCATAGATCCATAACCTCGCTTTTCTAATTTCCGTGCATGCTATTTCATAGTATATACTAGGACTAAATCTCCTTCTTTTAAGCCTTTTTCTTTCACATGTGCATCAAAATAGGCTTTCTATCGTTTCTTTGTTGCATATATTCCTGCTGTTGCTTTCAGCCTGGTTTCTCCTAATCGTTCTAAGTCCATTATTCTTGATGATAATTCATGGCCGATCCACTCATGTTCTTGTGCAACCTTAAGGGTCGGTATCAAGAAGTCCAAGGGAAGCACATCATTCTAACCAAAAACCATCTGAAAGGGAGCTGCATTGAGTACGGTCTTGTAGGCCACTCGATATGCCCAAACAGCGTGGTGTAACTGTTTGTCCCAATCTGAACATTTGTTGTTCACGAGTTTTGTAAGTACGTTACAAAGGATCTTGTTAGTACTTTCTGTTTGACCATTGGCCTAAGGATGATATGGTGCGGATTTCTTATGAATCACCATAAAATCATATAACAAATATTCAATGACTTGGTTCAAAAAGTGAGTTCCTCAATCGCTCACTAACTCTATAGGCAGTCCATATCTTGTAAAGACATTTTCAAATAAGAATTTTGTAGCCGTGTGTGCATCATTCTTTTTTGTGGCCTTGGCCGCTACCCATTTTGTAAGATAATCTATCGCAACAATAATGTATTCTGCATGTGTACCTTTTTCAGGGGGTTAATGGGTCCTACAAAGTCTATACCCCACTTAGAAAATGCACGTCCGCCCATCATGGGTTTCAATGGCATTTCATCTCTACGAGTAGGAAATTGAGTTCTTTAGCACACATCACATCTCTTAACATAGGTATGTGCATCCATGTGAAGAGTGGGCCACCATAATCCTACAAACAGTATGGCTTTGATTATTTTATCGGGGCCAAAATGACCTATTGCAACACCTTGGTGTGCAGTCTCTAGTACATTCAAATAATCGCTCTCATGAACACATTGTCTTAAGTATCCGTCTCGTCCTCTTTTGTATAGATTGTCGCCGATAAGTGAATATTCTTGAGCTTCCTGCTCTAGACTTCGTTGTCACGCTAAGGTCATTCCTTGAGGGAATGTTTTCTTCCTCAAGTACATCACTAAATGTTCACTCCATTCTGGTGTGAGAGACACATGATAATACATAGCATGTTCTACTGGTGGTCTTTCACAACAAACAAGGCATTCTTTACACATCTTGTAGACATCTGCTTTCATGGAAGCCCAATATACTCCTAATCTATGCAGAGTCTGCAATGTACAATATTTTGAATGATGTTGCTTTAATGCACCTACGTGTGCTAATTGCAACCAATTTTCATGTTCTGATTCATCTAACAACAAGCAAGAATCTTTTGATTATCCTGTTTATATATACTTCCTGTTATTATTTGATATCTTTGAGACTTGGTAATCTCTCCTTCCTTGATCCTTATCCTAGGATTCTTGGGTCCATATGTGCGAATAGGGACGATCGATTTAGCCCATTCTGGTGCTATCTCAAGGTTAAATAAGTATGCATCTAGTAATTCATCCGCTATTCCTTGAGGAGCTTCTCCTGTGGTTAATCTTGAGAGGTGGTCAGCTCTAAGGTGTATCTTTCCCTTCCTGACTACTACTTCGAAGTCATACTCCATGAGTAATAGAAACCAACGTATCAATCGTCCTGTATTACATGGCTTATTGACTAAGTACAATAATGCTTGATGATCCGTAAAGAATTTGAACTTATTTGCCAACAAATAATGCTTGAATTTCTTTACTGCATAGATCATTCCTAATCCTTCTCGTTCCGTGGTGGTGTAATTTCTCTCTGCTGCATTCAATTGTCTGCTTGCGTACACTATGGGGAGATCTATATTTCCTTCATTCGTGGGTTGTTCCAACACACATCTTATTGCATAGTTGGATGCATCCACATGTACATGGAATGGCTTAGTCCAATCTGGGGTGGTTAATACAGGTGCTGACCACAAACGTCGTTTAAGTTCATTGAATGAATTCTCACACTCATATGTCCATTCAAACTTGGTCAAAAGAGAGTACAAAGGCTTGACTATGATTGCATACATGTGTATGAATCGTCTGTAATAACCACAATGACCCATAAATGCCTGTACCTCTTTTACATTATTTGGTCTAGGTAGATCGGCAATCACTTTCACTTTTTCTTCATCCGTAGAGATTCCATTCTTTAACACAATGTGTCCTAGAATTTTTCCTTGTCTGACCATGAAAACACATTTTTTTGGGTTCAGACAAACATGATATTCTCGACATTTGTCAAATACTTGCCTTAGTTCTAGGATATGCGTCTGCCGCATATTCGAATGTGCACATATGTCATCGACATAAACTTCCAAATTCTTACGTAAGAATTCCTTAAAAACATGACACATGAGTCGCTGGAAAGTGGCGGGTGCATTTGTTAGCCCAAATGGCATCACGCGAAATGCAAAAATGCCCCATTTTTTGGCAAAATCCGTCTTGTGTTGATCTTCTAGAGCAATGGCTACTTGATAATAACCTGAGAAACCATCAAGAAAGTTGTAAACTTCCTTGCCTGCAACTCTTTCCAATATATGTTACGTGATACTAGGAAGAGGATAACTGTTTCTAATCGTGGCAACATTAACTTTTTTAAGGTTAATACACACACACAATTTTCCATTCTTCTTGGGCACAACCACAATGGGAGATACCCATTTAGTATGCTCAATTTTGTAAATGAATCTTGCTTCTATCAAACGATCTATTTCTTCTTTAATCTTAGCAGCATAGTTATCATTGTATGTGTATGGTTTTTGTTTCGTAGGCTTTGCATCTGGAGTCATAGGGATTCTATGGGAGCATATATCTGGGTCTACTCCTTTCAAGTCTTTGTAACTCCAAGCAAACACATCCCTATATTAGCGTAGTAGGGCAATTACCTTTTCTTCTTCTTCTTCATTTGTCAAATCATGCCCAATATATGTACATTTTTCTTCTTCTCCTTCTATGGTGACTATGATTTTTTTGGTTTTCTCTCAATTATCATATACTTCTCCAACATCAGCTTTTCTTTTAGGCATTGGTACCATTATTCTTCTATCTTCTATTTCACACTTCTTGAAGTTCTTCAGTACTTCCATGAGTGGTTCTTCTTCTTATTCTGTCTTAGGTGATTTCTTTCTCTTCTTCTCTTTGCTTTCTGTATCTCTCGTGAATGGTTCAAGTTGTTCCATTTGACTTTCCTTGTTTTCCTCTTTAAGGGTTTTGGCTTCTACAAAATAAAGACATTCCTCTTCTGTGGAACAGAAGGGTTCCATGATGATAGATTCAAGGTCCTCGTCATCACTCTCGTCTGGTTCTTGGTTCACTTCCGTGCATTCTTCTAGGATAAAGTCTTTCTCAACAGGTTCAATCATGAAAATGGAAATGTCATACCCATCTTCATCACAATGAGGGGTCCATTGTTCTTCATTCACCACTATGTCCATCGTAGCTAAGATTTCTACCCAACCGTGAGGCTCGAATTCCTCGTCTGGAAATACTATAGGTGCATAAGTTGGGTCTTGAAGGGTTCGTGGATGTTGTTCTAAACTTAAAGTCCTGGCTTCTAACCGTTCTTCCTCTTGTTTGGCTACTTTACACGTCCATAGATGAGTGTCCTCGTGCAACCATGATGGGTCTGATTCCAATGAGTGTACCGATTCTGTTTCCTCTTGTGTCTTATGAATGGTGTTCCATTGTATTGGGGGTACATCTCGATCAGAATAGTCTTTAAGATTGACTTTAGCAGTCACTCCTAAATGTTACAAGTACAAAGAATTAGTTTCCCAATCTTGTATGATTTGCAACTGACGCATGAATGGTCGTCCTAAAATCATCTCGTAAGCATGATTTTTCCCAAAATCACAAATGGCGAAAGTATGCTCAAACTCCACACCACAAGTGGTGAGAGATATGCCTTTTAGTAAGCCTAATGGTTTTTGTATATGTCTGTCAGCCATTTGTAGCTTCATCTTGGTGGGTCTCAATGCTGGATTACCCCAACGTTTCCATAAAGCGGTGGTAGCGATGGCTACTCCGGCTCCTGAATCTAAAATGGCTTTGGTGGTGTAGCCCTGATGGGTTATTGTAAGATAAGTGTTACCTTCCTCTCCTTCACTTACATCTCCGATTCTTTCTACTGGTATCTCTAGTACCTTCTTGTGTGGTGCTATCTATGAGGGTGTTGTGGCAAGCTCAGGGAATTGATTTGCTACATGCTTCCACAATTTTGGTTTAACCTTCAACAACTCCTCTAGAGTGAGGTGACATTGTACTTTGGTGTTCTTGATCACTTCTGTGTTTCTAGGAATTATTGATTCTTCATTCCTCACTAGTATCGCGGGTGCTCTCATACTAATAGACTTGGCTTCCCAAGGTCGTGTAAACTGAGGTAATTCTTGCAAAGAATTAGATTCGAAATCTGTGTGTTCACTCAATTGCTCTTTCTCTACATCATCATAAATAGAGGTACTTGAGACAGGGATGGTGCATTCTTTTCTTGTGTCTCTGAATTAATAGGGTTCCTATGCAGATTCTTTTTCTCGTTGCTATTGACCAAGTATTCTAGCCTCTCCAGTAGTCCTTGAAAGTGTAATTCAGGTTTTGCCATGTTATTCCAGTTAAGATAACGCAAGGCTTCGAACATTGTTTGTGCTAATTCTACCATCTTCATGCAAAGTTTAGTCCTCTCAATTTCTAAATCTGCTCGAGGGTAGTTCTTATTCATTTCAGCTATCTAGGGTCCTTCTTTTAATCTTGCTTGATATGCATGAAACATCATGTCTAAGTTTTCTGGTATGGGTTCTGCTAGAACTGATCCTGGTCTCTAAGCTAGATTCTCCTGATTAGCTCCTTGAGAAGTCAATTCTAGGATTTTGGCTCTGGATTCCTTCAAACTTTCTTCCAACTCAGTTATTTTTTACTCCACTTTCTCTTAATCCTTTCTCTGGAATCTTTCCAAGATTTCGTCTTTTTATTATTAGACTCTCCAACTTCACTAGTTTCAGCTATTTTCTCAAGATTAAGCTGTTGATTTTGTAAGAGCGTCTGGGCTCTTGTTATAGCTTGGATAGACACGCATGAAGGGTTGGATCCATCTGCAGTATGTACAATTACTATCACATTGATGGATGTCACTTTTGAAGCATTAATAGGCTTCTTACGAAAATCTTTGATGATATGCTCTTTACCACAATCGACACAAAAGCCTTGTATGTTATAGTATTGTGACTGTCCTGCTATGAGTGGATGTGGAGAATCCTTTATGAAATGATCTCCTTGGCACCTAAAGCATGGTCCCCTAGGGCCCTGTGGTCTTGGCTAGCTCAACTAGGGTCGTGGATTAGGGTTGGTATACATCACATTAGCATAATCGGGCTCCCAACTAGGTTCCAATGGTGGACTATCGTACTGATATGTTTCCACATGTTCTAGTGACTCCGTATAATAAGCTGGTGGACTATCTACATGAGTAGAGTGAAAACTGTTGGAATTAGGGTCACTTTCTGTGATCAGGGGTGAAGAAGGCACTAAAGCCCTATTGAGGTTCTCTTCTGCAGCAGCATATTTGACTGGGATGACATTAGCTGGTGGGGGTGGCTACTGAGCTAAAACAGGTTGAGGTCTCTGTTGAGCCTGATAAGGATAGTTTTGAGGAGGCCTATAGTAATGAGGCTGAACATTATATTGACCTTGATACCTACCTCGTTATGGGTATGCTTGTGGGTAGTTTTGTTGTACTACTTGTTTGTTGTAAGGGCAGTCTTGAGCTGTGTGATTTGTGTATCATCTCTCAATTGTATAGTATTGGCCACTAGGGTTGGTTTGTAGTTGTGTTACATTGGGACACACATTTTCCATATGATCACCACCACAGGTGTAACAATGCTTATTTGTTGTTAACCTAGGCATCTGTTTACTAGAAACTCCTAGTTTCTGGGCCACTTTTTCTGCTAGGTCCTCTATTGAGCTAGAAAGTTTTTGAGGATGCTAGAGATGAACAATCTGAGTCCTTGTAGACCTTTGCGAGTTCCAACTCATCTCCAAGGTTGTCCTCAATGTCTATACAAATTCTTACACATTGCTCGAGCGTTCTGGGTTCCTTCAAGTATACATAGGAGCGTAGTTTAGAGCTCAAGAGGCCATCTAAAAACAATGACACCTGCTTGGCCTGTGAGGGTAATTCTTTCATTGGACATCTTTCAACATATTGTCTAAACCTACGTCCTGCGAGTCTGACTGTTTCTTGAGGGGTCTGTTTGAAACTATGAATCAACGAAGACGTATCATGCCTGATCCCACTTTTAGAGAATTTTGTGATGAATGACTCTAACAAGTGATGAATATCTCTAAACTACCTTTGTTGCAATGGTTGAAACCAAGTTAACGTCATGTTCTTTAATGTTAGTCCAAATGCGTTGTATTGCGTAAACATATCTTCTACTTGCTCTGCTCGTAGCACTTGCTTAAACTCCACAACATGGTCATAGGGATCTCCTATCCCATCAAAGTAGTTTTTCATGGACTTTACTAGTTGAGTGGGTCTTAATATTCTTGGGTGTTCGCGTGGTCTAGGTAGAGGAAAATCATCTCTACCACCTGGTATTCTAGGTTCCCTTTGTCTTTACACTCTATCAGTGTCTATGGTGGTTCTACCTCTCCCTATAGGATGAGTGAAACTTACTTCTGGTCTCTCTTTGTTCTTTTCTCTGTGATTGCCATGGGCTGAGGATGTTCCAGCACCTTGATGGCTCGTGTTTACATTTGCTCGAGATGGGAGGAAGACTAAATCGCCTCTCCATGTGTAGGTATTTCTTGCATGGTCTGGTACTACAAATACTCGTTCTGAAGTCTCATCCAGGTATACAACCTTTCGAGGTGTACCTGGGTGCTTAAATTCATAGATCATGATGGAGCCTACCTCACTAGGTTGTTCCATTCTGTATCTCCAAAATGCTTCGACAGTTTCCTTATTCACAAATAATTCTATGCTTCTGTTATCTTGAGGAATCCAATCTGGGATTAGTACTCTTGTCAATACAGATTTCCCTCTAGGTGTCCTAGGTTCTTCTCCTACTGGTTCTTTTCCTTGGGTTCTTGCTTCCATCTCTAACTGAATTACACCAAAGTCATTGGTATGATTTGACTGAGTACTTATGATGTACATTGTTCCTTCCTTGTCTATGTATGCATCTGCCTCGAATTTCACCCCTAGACGATCCAATCCAATGGGTTGATCAGGATTGTGCATTTGCACCATTTGTCTTCGCAAACCATCCTCATAGATGCGAGCAGCTAAGCGATTGGTTCGGACATATTCTAATTGAGTTCTATAGGGTCCTTCAGGTCTTTCCAAATATGCTATGTTTAACCCTCCTTCTGGTCTTTCTGTGCTAAAAACCATTTGCGACTCACTCGTATCTGAGCTCAACTCATAAGGATAGCTATTCAATTGTTGAGCCCACGAACGTGCATTAGTTCCTACACTTGCTTTTGATGATCTAAGGCTTCTTCGTTCTGACTTACCTATATGCTTGCTCGATCTAAGGTTCATGAATTTACTTCCTGGCACTCTCTGATCGTCAATGGTTCTTTGTTCTTTGCTGCTTGTTTCTTTTTAAATTCCTTTAAGTTCTTGTCTTTTCTCATTGTATACGTCAGGAATCAACTTTTCGTTGTACTTTTGAGTTCTCGTTCCGTTAGACTTAAGTTCTTTCCTTTAGGTTTTCCATATCGCACACTTTTACTTTAGTCTTGGACTTGAAAAATTAGGTCTCTTGGACTTGATGTGTTCCTATCATCATTCTAATTTAATCCACAATGCTAGACGTTTAGCCTAAGCTAACAATTGACTGAGGGGGTTGAGTATTCTTCCAACCTCGAGTCGGCTCCTTTGATTGCTCTGATGCCCAAGAAGTCGCACTTCCCAAGCCTTGCGTTCTTCACTACGTTTGCTTTGATTGCCTTTGACAGCCCTTGCTAGACCTGTAAAAATCCAATGTTTAGACCACTTCTTAAATGGATGCTCAAGCACTTTAATAGATACACTTTTTAGGTCCTTGTCCAAATTTCAATGCCCCTTGGTTTTTCTAGCTCCAACAACGGTCAACCTCTTGGCCTTCTAATGAGCTATAAAGCTCAAAAAACAGACTTCGGATAAAAAAGATATGAGCATTCAGGCCCTCGGGGGTAAAAACTAACAATTAGGTTTTCCTTCAAATATGAGCTAAGGGGTCTCCTATGAGCTTAGTCACCCAAAAATTTTCTCAAATTAGCCTCAAAATGGCCCAAAAAATAAAACCCTATTTTTTTCCATTTTGGGTGAACAATCGCGATGGTCTAGGACCGACTCGATGGCTCATGTGAACCGTCATGATGGCTCAGGTGAACCATCGCAATGGTGTGGTACAATCGCGATGGTCCGATGGTGCAATGTGTCACGATGGTCTAATCCGCGAGCAATCGCAATGGCATCGGTCAATGGTCAACGCAACAATCGTGATGGCATGAGCCTATCGTGATGGTCACGATGCGAGATGGCTTGAGCCCATCGCGATGGTCCAACTTTGAGGCGTCACGATGGGTTACCTGGTATCATCGCGATGGCTTACCTGGTATCATCGTGATGGTGTGGCTTGACACATGGCAGATGATTGTCGCGATGGCATGGGCCAATCGTGATGGCGTGGGGTCGAGGGGATCGTCACGATGATTAGGGACTGTCACGATGGCTCCAATGAACCGTCGCAATGGTGTGAGACCGTCGTGATGGTACCGCCGAGCCGTCACGATGGCATGAACCAATCGCGATCGTGTGAGCCCATCGTGATGGTCCACCAAAATGCAAATGTGGATTTGTGTATGCGCTAGGATCGCCTACAGCGTGATGTGGTCACCTACCTCAAATTCCGAGTTTGCCAGACCATCGCGATGGTCTGACATAGTCAGCAGATTCTGACAGAAAGTGCATTTTTTACCTTTTGGAAGCTTTCTTGCTACTCTGGAGCACTGTATCTGCAAGAAAACTCAAAAACACACAAGCACATACAAGCACAAAAGCTCTCTCTCTCTCTCTCGCATGCACAAATGAGGGGAAATGAAGAGAATGGGTGGATATGGTGAATTTTCTTATTTTTTCGGAGTGGAAGAGAATGATGCGGTGGTGAAGAAGGAGTGTAGAGGAGATGAAAAACACAAACAACTAATTGAAAACAACAACAAAAACTGAAATTTTTACCTTCCAACACCACTTCTTGCTATACTCTTACCATCACACATTCGTTCTAGACTTGATCCCCGACAATGGTGCCAAATTTGGTGTTGCTCTAGCACAATGGTAAGTACCACGTTAAGAAGCTCCACCTCCTTAATGTCAATCCGCGGAAAAGATAGGAGTGATATGAAGATCGTGAATGTGAAATGTAGTAGAGTGAAGGTGAGAAGCATAGAGATGCACACACACATACACACACAAGTAGGAGACAAGCAAGACACAATGGAAGGTAGGAAAATAGGCTCTTGTTGCTCTAGCACAATGGTGAGAACCACGTTAAGAAGCTCCACCTCCTTAATGTCAATCCGCGGAAGAGATAGGAGTGATATGAAGATCGTGAATGTGAGATGAAGTGAGAGTGAAGGTGAGAAGCATAGAAATGCACACACACATGCACACACACTACGAAGAGACAAGCAAGACACAATGGAAGGTGGGAAATTAGCTCTATTACTCAAGAACACTATTACAAGCTCAAAAGAACTCTAAACTCCAACAAGCTAACACTAACTACCCTCAAAAATGAGCTCTCTAGCTCTTTTTATAGTTTCTAGACTAGTTTTGACCGGTTTCATATCTAGTGACCGGCATAGTTAAAAATTAGGTCCTAGATGCTATTTGGAAGGGTAAATGGTATCTAAAAATAACGAAAATTGGTACGCGCATTCTACCTAAGCTCCTCAAGCTCGAGGACTCCTCGGCTTGCACAAAATGGAGCTATGGATTACAAAATGGGGTTTTCTATGTTACATATGTTACAATTAGTGATAAAAATCACTGTTGAATGTTTTGAAAAGTGATAAAAAACATATTTGTTTGAGAAATTGATCCGACTGGCTCCCTGCTCCATCGTTACATGCTTCCGCGTCGTCTGTGCCTCTGGCTGCTTCCAACACCCCCCTCCCTCTCGCTTCTGTCGTCCCTGACAGAAGCTTGTTGTGAGGTCTGCCGGATATAGTTCTGTAGGAGGTCTTGAGCGAGGGTGTGCTCGGAGATACGAATGCCTCGGGCCAGGTCGGCCTCGAGTTTCTCCCAGTCGATTGGTTGCGGTTCTTCCGGTGGCGGGAGCTGATAGTGTGTGGAATAGACCATTCGTTCACAGGCAAATAATTGTAATAAATGTGTAGGCCTGCTTATGAATACCTCTGAATGGTATTCCTAGAAGCCGGTTGTGAACATCTCTTCGAACGTCTGCTTGTAGCACGCCGGTAGGTACTTTATTCTGCAGTGCCAGGCATAACACACCCGTAGCGATGGCGTTGTACTCATATCATATACCAAATCAAAATTGCCATGCTCAAAGCCCGGGGTGTTGACATGTGGTGCCTTGACACGTCGGAAGACTTTAAAAATCATTTGCATCATGTCAAAGATTTTTACAGTCATATGCGTCGCTATATCGTCCATATGCTTTAATCTAGGGAGCCAGTGGTGAATTGTAGCCATCATGTAGCCAACAGTTGGTAACTCAATGGGTGGCTTAAAATAGGGGTAATTCAACCAGTCTTGGCACTGCTTATTGTTTTGTACCTTAATAGCAAAGGCAGTCCAGGAGCGGCGTCGTGGCACTGGTCCCCAACACGGGTTATACTTCAAATGCAAAGGTGCCTTTACCCATGTACTCATCATCTCTGGATACTGCTGTAGTAAATCTTTTCGCCACTCTGGTTGATAGATCCTTCCTTGTTGTGCATCCAGTGGTAGATCGGCCTCCTCGAATTGAGTCGCATGCGATGGTTTCTTACCTGTCTCTTTCTCAATGGCTAACTGGTATTCAGCCATTAACATAAAATACGGTTTATACTGTAGCTCGTGCCCAGATATGTATCATCGCGGGGCCAAATGAGCAAAGAATGGAGACTGTAATATTCTTTCTTCTATCATCGCCATGGCATGTAATTGTGCCTCTACTCTAGTTGAGTTCGTTGTTCCAAGTTCCTCAATAGTCTTCATCCACGCGGGGGTCGGAAGTTTGTACGTCATCTGACCTTCGGCCGTGACGCGTCCGCCTGGGATGGGTTGTGGCTCGTATGCTTCTTCAAACGTTTCGTCCACCGGGATGGTGACAGTTTCTTCCTCAGCCGGTAGCTCAGGTGGGGAATCTGGCCTTGGTGGTGCTTCATATACTGCAATCCTTGATTCAAGGTTC
Organism: Ceratopteris richardii; assembly: GCA_020310875.1. Lineage (NCBI taxonomy): Eukaryota > Viridiplantae > Streptophyta > Polypodiopsida > Polypodiales > Pteridaceae > Ceratopteris > Ceratopteris richardii. The sequence goes on from CM035436.1 coordinate 126,265,144, forward strand.
GATACCTGGGCCCGTAATGCGTAGAGTTCCTCTAAGATGTCAGGAGAGGGGTCCACAGGTGCTGGTATGTCTTGGTGTGCCGGTTCTCATAACTGGAGTAATTTGTGATCTTCTTTGAGTTTCTGTAACTCCTCGTTCATGCGGTCGTATTCATCTAGTAATCTTACATGATCGTCTAGCAGCATCCTCATCGAGTCTGAAGGAATGGCTTTAAACCTACTAGGACTGAGTGGTTGGTCTGGGTGGTCGAGCGCTGCTTCTAAGTTTTCCCGGTTCTGATCTTGTAAGCGCTGGTTTTCTTCCTTGGCGGCTGCTAGGTGAAGTATTTCGATGGTGATGCACCGTACTGCACTCTCCTTCTCGAGAGCTCCACGACGATATGCTCGGAGTAGAAACCGAGCTCCTGACTCCGCACACAGTACTCCGCACAGAGGCTGTAGAATACACAAAAAACACAGTGCACAGGGAGCACGACGACAGACTTCTTAGGTCTTACAAATGCGGTCGAACTTACAGTCTGTGACTGACCAGGCCACTATATGTTTTATTAAAGAACATATACAAAGAAGTGTCCGATGGCCATTTGGCCTTTCAGATGGACACTAACGGTAACAATCTCCCACTAAAGGCCAATATGGCCAGAGTAACTATGGGAGAAAAAAGAAAGAATGATAAAGAATACCTGAGTGTAAGTATACAAACTATACCTCCCACCTGATGGGCATGTTACACAATATACAAGTGACTGCGTAAGATCAAGAATCAAGTAACCCCCATCAAGTGACAACAATGTCGAAAGCTATCCTGTGGTAGAGCTTTAGTCAAAGCATCTGCAGCATTATCTCGAGTGGGAACCTTCTCAAGAATAATGCTCTCAGTGGCTAAGCAATCTCTAATGAAGTGATACCTCACCTCAATGTGCTTGGTCTTTGCATGATAGACCGGATTCTTAGCCAAAGCAATGGCACTCTGACTATCACTGAGCAAGTGAGGTACATGCTGAGGCAAACCCATATCACAAGCAAGACGAGAAAGCCACAATGCTTCCTTACATGCCTCACTTGCTGCAACATACTCTGCTTCTGTGGTGGAAACAACTGTACATTCTTGAAGACGAGATCTCCAAGAGATAGCACCTCCAACAAAATGAAAAATGTACCCTGATGTAGACTTACGATTGTCTACACAACCAGCATAGTCAGAATCTGTGTAACCAATAATGGATGCTTTCCCTCTACCTAAGCATAGACACTTGTCCTTAGTGCCACTCAGATATCTCAAAATCATTTTGACCGCTTCCCAATGTTTCTTGCCAGGATTAGACATATATCTGCTCACAACTCCCACTGCAAATGCAATGTCTGGTCTCGTAGCTACCATAGCATACATGAGACTACCAACAGCAGACTGATAGGGAATTGTGGTCATGAATTCCTTTTCCTCATCTGATTTGGGGCAGTCATCTTTGCTCAATTTCACATATGTGGGTAAAGGTGTACTCAATGCCTTTCCCTGCATATTGAATCGGTGAAGTACTTTGGATATGTACTCACTTTGAGACAAGTATATGCATCTTTTACTCCTATCACAAGTAATGCGCATGCCAAGAATATGTTTGGCATCCCCCAAATCCCTCATATCAAATGTCTGACTCAACTTCTTTTTGAGAATTGACAAATCATAAGAAGACTTCCCAGCAATCAACATATCATCGATGTAAAGTATCAAGCATATCAAGCTGCCATCAGAACATCTCTTGGTGTAGAGACAATGATCCTCATTGCTCCGAGAATAGCCTTGGGACTTCATAAAAGCATCAAACTTTTGGTACCATTGTCTAGGAGACTGTTTAAGTCCATACAAGCTCTTCTTGAGCTTACAAACTAGACTTTCCTTGCCAGGAACTACATAACCCTCTGGTTGTTCCATATAGATCTCATCTGTAATATCTCCATGCAAGAAAGCTGTTTTCACATCCATTTGGACTAGCTCTAAGTCCTCCATTGCAACGAATCCAAGCAACATGCACAAAGTAGTCATCTTGACCACTGGAGAGAAGATTTCCTCAAAATCAACACCATGTTGTTGCTTAAAACCCTTTGCAACAAGTCGTGCTTTATATTTTGGAGAAGCACTATCTGATGTGAATTTCAGCTTATACACCCATTTACATGGTAAAGCTTTCCTTCCCTTTGGCAAAGGTACTAAGTCCCAAGTACCATTCTTGTGAATAGAATCCAACTCACTCTTCATGGCACGCTCCCACTTGACATGATCCTCTGTCTGCATAGCCTCTTTGTAGCAAGAGGGCTCACCGGCATCTGTTAGCATAACAAAATCTAAACCTGGAACATATCTATCAGGTGGATATGAGACACGTGCAGAACGTCTCAATGGTTGCTGAACAGGAACATGTGCAGACTCATCTGAATGGACATTCTCTTGAACATCCCTATGTGCAGCATTTTTATGCATGCTAACCGGAGGACTAGTATCCTCAAACACCACTCTTCTCACTTCAACCTCCTTAATCGGCTGTTTATGCATCTTAGACTCATTAAAAATGACATCACTACTTCTGATCACTGACCGTGTTTCAGGATCCCATAAGCGATATCCAAATTGTCCTTCTCGACCATATCCAAGAAAAATGCATTTCTTTGACTTATGGTCCAACTTCTGTCTAAGATTCTTGGGTATATGAACATATGCTTCACACCCAAAAACTCGAACATGATCATAATATGGTGGTTTCCCTGTCCATAACTCTTGTGCCACTTTCAGACCTTTGGCAGTACTAGGTGAAAGGTTAATCACATGAACTGCAGTCAATACTGCTTCTGCCCAAAAACCTTGTGAGAGGTTTGCATGATGCAACATAGAGACTACTCTATCTTGAATAGTTATATTCATCCTCTCAGCTACACCATTCTGTACTGGGGTATAAGGAGCTGTAAACTCTCTACGAATCCCTCTACACTGACAGAAAAGGCTGAATTCATGTGAGGTATACTCACCCCCATTATCTGAACGTAAAGCCTTAAGCTTAGTTCCTTTTTCAGTCTCAACTGAAGCAAGCCATTTTCTGAAAGTAGGGAATACATCATCCTTCGATTTGATAGGATATACCCAGACTTTTCTAGTAGCATCATCTATGAAAGTGACAAAGTAAAGAGAACCACCTAAGGACCTAGTGGGCATAGGACCACACACATCTGTATGAACCAGATCTAAAGGCTGAATTGAAGAGTCAATGTGCGTTTTATGCACATTTCTGGTTTGCTTTCCATATTGACAATGCTCAAAAAATGAAAAATCAGAGAAAGATAACACAGGTAAGTAGCCAGAACGAGAAAGATTTTCCATTCCACTACGAGATATATGGCCCAAACGACCATGCCAAATACAAGCCATAGGCTGTTCAGTAACAGCTAACAAGTGTTCTTTCTGTGATACAAATAAAGGGTAAAGTGAGCCAACTTTCCTTCCTTTTGCAATAACCATATTGCCCTTTGATATACGAAAGGACTGAGCATAGAAGACCACCTTGTAACCAAGGTCATCAAGTTGACCAACTGACATCAAACTGCGTGATAACTGAGGTACATGGCGTACATTATGCATAGTAAATTTTGAACCGTCAATGAACTGCACAACCACATCTCCAATCCCCACAACATCACACTGGTAAGAGTCACCAAGTCTCACGGTACCAAGAGACTTTGCTGCATAATTAGAGAACCATTCTCTATGTGGTGTCACATGGAAAGAAGCACCAGAATCTAGCAGCCAGGTGTGGGAAAGAGAATCAGCCATAAGTGCCTCAGATGGCACAGTACTATCAAGTGTCAACACATCAGCATCATCAAAAATAGCATTAATTTCTTCAATCTTCACAGCCGAAGTAGATGGTGCAGGTAACTGTTTAACATGCCCATCAACATTCTGTCCTTTACCTTTAGCATTCTTTAATGCATAACAGTCTTTCTTCATGTGTCCTTTCTTATGACAATAATGGCATTCAATATCCCTCTTCCTTGATTTACTTCTGCTCTTATTCTGTTGACCATTCTTTTCCTTGTTCTTGCTCCTGCCACGTTGTTGATTCTTTCCGTGGTAAGAATCACGAACATTATATGCATCTCCACTCTGAGTGCCAACCATAGATTTTCTACGAATCTCCTCACTCAAGAGTGCTCCACATATGTCATCATAGACGAGTTTACCACCTGGTGCACTATTGCTAATAGCTGTGCAAAATGTATCCCATGATGATGGCAGGGTGCATAACATCAATACTGCTTTCATTTCATTGTCCATATCCATTTTCTGAGCCTGTAACTGGGAGAATATGGCATCAAACTCATTTAGATGAGCAGCAACACTATCTGTGTCCTTCATACGAAGGTCGTATAATTTTCTCATCAGATATACTTTATTTGATGCCGTCTCTTTTTCATATGTATTGCATAACTTCTTCCAAAGCTCCTCTGCACTTTCACAGTCTAATACTGTAAAGTAAACATTATCTGCCAGGTGCAAGCGAATGGTAGACCTGGCCATTTCATCTAACTCATCCCAATCATCTTCATCCATGTCAGCAGGCTTCTTTGAAATCCCATTTACTGGCTTCCATTGCCTTCTTTGAATCAGCACATCTTTAATCTGATTCTTCCATAGAGCAAAGTTTGTGCCATCAAATTTTCGGATCTCAAAATGGTCTTTGCCCTGCAAGTTATAGCTCCTCCTCGGAACGCTAGCACTAGACCCTGATCCACCGGATGTGCCTGAGACCTCTGATGCCATGATCGTAGAGAACTGAATAGAATGATAATGGAGCTAGAAGAGTCCAAACACCAACAAATAAGTGTATCAAGGAGTAAATCGACCACTATATAGTTGACTAAACCAGAAATCTGGAAAAATTTTGCCAGAGTATCCTCTACAAAATTAGCATATGACCAGTGTCAAAGTATCATAAAACTGCAAGTACTGACATGTCTACCTGCATAGTGAATCATTGACTCCACTGCATATAATCAGTTACCCAATAGAAGCCAACTAGGCTTATCGAGAACCTATGAACAACTATCATACATCTCCTATGGCGAGGCTGGGTAAGTCTTCCACCTGCTTCAATGAAGAGACCCCGACATCTGGGTGTCTCCCAGTCAAGAAAACCTCACCACGACCCTCTTTATCAAACGTAAAAGGCTTTATGCAAAGAACGTAACCGCTATATCAATGCCCAAATGGACGTACATAAGCGGTATCCACAGAAGCGTACATGGTGTGTATGTGCTCAATATATGCAGTAAAACGACACTAAAAGGCTGAATACACAGCCCAAAAACTAGCCAATAACACCTACAAGTGTCTGTCAACTCTGATGTTTTAGGCTTTAAAAACCTGCATAAATTTGCAGCGACTGCTCCCACCAAAACTGAAAACCCCTCGAGAAAGTAGTTTTATGAGTGTGGCTGAAAATATGGCCCCAAAGGTTGATATTTATTGTCGGAGAAGTACAAGGAACACTCTTCTTGATGTTCTTGGACCTGTGTGAAGAGAACTACATGTGAAAGTACTCCAAAATGGCTCCAAAAACACCCCAAAATTGCTTCAGAAATAGGCTTTAAAAGCAAAAATGAAGCTTTGAGGCACCAAAACTTGTTCAAGGTAATGTCAACCTTAGTCTTTCCCCTTCTTCAAACACCACAAGAGTGTAGCTTAGTGGCAAGAGATTGCCACAGTTAAGCGAGCTCTGGGGGGAACAGTACTGAGATGGGTGACCTCCCGGGAAGTACCGGGAACCTCTATATTCCTTGATCGTTGAGGTCCTCCCTCGCGCGCAGCCAACGGTGCCAACGGTGACTTCGGTGACTCGGATGACAAGGTATGCCAAGGTCTATGCCTTGGTCGCTGCCTTGGTCGTAAGCCTGGGGGGGTGCTCGCTTCGCTCGCACAAAAGGAACAAAGCTTTTTGCCTCGAACTGCTCTGATACCAGTGAAGTATTTCGATGGCGATGCACCGTACTGCACTCTCCTTCTCGAGAGCTCCACGACGATATGCTCGGAGTAGAAACCGAGCTCCTGACTCCGCACACAGTACTCCGCACAGAGGCTGTAGAATACGCAAAAAACACAGTGCACAGGGAGCACGATGACAGACTTCTTAGGTCTTACAAATGCGGTCGAACTTACAGTCTGTGACTGACCAGGCCACTATATGTTTTATTAAAGAACATATACAAAGAAGTGTACGGTGGCCATTTGGCCTTTCAGATGGACACTAACGGTAACACTAGGTGTCTTCGTAGTAAGCCCATGTTTCGTGTTAGCGTTGCATTGCGGACTGTCTGGGCTCTTAATAAGTTATCCAGGTCAGCAATGGCTTCCTTGGTCTTTTCTTCGCTTTCTAGTTCCAATTTGTGATAGGCCTCACGTAATTCTTGGTAGCGGGTGTTCAGAGAGGCATTCTCAATAGACAATAAATTAAGCTGCGACTGTAAGTCATTGGTTGTCCTCTGCAGCTGCTGATAATTATCACCAAGAGATGTGAACTCATCTCTTACTTGCGTCATACACATGAACATCTGTCGGAATGCATTATCTACAGTGGGTGATAGTATTAATGGGGTGCTAAATGAAGATGCAGTGGGTGTAGATGCAACGGGAATGGGGAATGGGGATGGGAAGGTGGATGAAGTAGTGATTGTTGAAAATTGTGATGTGCCTAAAAATGTTTGTGCCGTGAGTGAAGTGAGTGATGGTGCAGTGGGTGGTGAGATGTCCATGTCAGTAGACGTATCTAGTGCGGTGACCGTGAATATGGGTGTGATCGTGGGTACTCGTGCTGGTGTAAATACGGGATTTACAAAGGTGGAGGGGTAATTTACAGGGGGGCTGGCTGGAGCAGCTTGGTGGAAAGGGGAAAGAGGGGTTACAGTGGGTCGGGGAGGTGAGACGAGGGAGAAGGTTAATGGCGGTGGGAATGGGAAAAGGGGTCTTGGAGTTGTGGGGAAAGATGGAAAAGATTGATGAAGGAATAGGTTGGATAGAAAGGTGGGTGTGGGAGGGGGTAGACTAGGGCTAATGGGTGCGGGAATTGTGGGGTTAGTGGTCGTAAAGACAATTTCTGCAACACCACCGGCGAATGAAGATGTTGGTCTGGGGGAAGGAGGGTGAAGAGGGGAGGCTGGAGGGATGGGCGGTGATGGAGGAGCGGTTGGGGTGGTCGGTACTTCAGTGACTACTGAGGTATGTACAGTTGTAGCGCGGGGTGGGGAATCTAGAAGGATGGTTTCTACTGCCAACGAACTTTCGGGGACGAGGCGTGCCTCCCTGGCTTGTTCTGAAGATTGTGCTCCGGTTGGTACACGAATGTATTCGCCGGGCTTTGAAAGTAGTCGTACTCTCCGAGGGTCAAACTGTGGTAGTGGCTTTCTTTGCAAGTACCTGAGTGCTTCGTTGGAGCCTACTGATTTGACTAACTCTCTGAATCCTTTGATGTATGCGTCTTCGAATCCGCCTGTAAGAAGTTCTTGTTCTCTTATTGTTTGACTCTCTTCCTCTGTCAGCTTTTTGCGTGCCCAAACTTTTTCCATAGTTCTATACAGCTTCTTGATAGCTAGTGTGTAAGCGGCTGCTTCGTAAGTTTCATCTTCATGGGTACTTGTATCACCATGTGTGTCTGTTTGTTGGCCTTGGCCATCTGTCTGTTCATGCTCTTGGGATTCATGTGTTCCCTGGCTAGCTTCGTCGTCTCCTTCGTCGTCATCGGTTGCTGTTCTTTCGTCATCAGAGCTGGACACGATCTGTCCTTGTGGCTGATCCTTGGGTGTGGTAGGGTAGCTAGGCCTTTCAAATTCTTGAGAAAACAATTGTCCTTCTGAAAACTGGAACTCATTGAAGAATGCATCAGGCATCTCAAAATCAAACGTTGTGTTCAGTGGCTCTGCTTGTCCTGCTTCTAAATGGGGTATTGGAAAAGAGAAAGCTTCCGCACCAATAGTGGTGGGAAGTTCAGCTGCTCTGGTGATAGGTTCTGTGGTTGTGGCTGCTTGGGGTGCAACAGTACTGGTGGTGCCCTCCGGCGTAACTGGTCTTGATAACCGTATACGAATTGGTGGTACCGTGGTAGTGGCTGCTGTTGGTGACTACTCTGGAGATGGTTGTGGCGAGGGTGATTTTGGGACTTGTAGGCACGGGATAGTACCTCTCATCCGCTTTCCGGCTCTGCCTTTGCTAGACTTTCTAGCCTTCCTAGTGGTGCCTTTAAATGCTTTCAGCTCCTCACTGGTCATGGCACGCTCAATTGGTAAGTCATACGCCAAGCACATATATATGATCCTGGTGAGGGCGCAGCATCCATTGATTACCTTCTTTCGCTCCCACCTATGTTGTGCCAAATAGAGCTGATCAATGATCCAGCTGGCTAGATCAACCGTTTGAGGTCCAGTACATGCTAAGTATAATCCAAACCAGATTCTTTTGTGGGGCATGGTAAAACGATCATGAGCTGGGAAAGCAAAGTGCTGCATGCATATCCGTAATGGCTTGGAGAGCTCAGGGGTTATAGCTGAAATATCCTCCCACTTAGTTACGTCACCACGTTTCATCTGCTCTGGGACGAGCCGTTCTCGCTCCGTCGGAGTATGCGTTCCATGTATTTTCAGAGCTGCACGAATTAAATCTTTAGACAAATAAAACCTTCTGAATGGAGGATCATTTACCAAGGATGGTAACATGAATGTGCCAGGTAGATCCTTGTTTTCTGAAGCTGTTAAGGTGGTTACCAAGTAAAAACATCTGTAAAAATCGGGTTTAGGCAGAGGGTCGCTAAAATACTCTGTAAATCCCGCTCGTGCCCAAACGTGCGTTAGATCTTGTGTATTCTGCAGTCCTTCAAATTCTCTTGAAAAGAACTAGTACTTGGTCCATGTGCGAAGTTCAAATGCCAAATTGGCCTCAAATATGAAATCAGCGTCTGCTAATGGTCCTGCTAGGCCTTGGAACCAATGAGAATTACGATGAATCTTCTCAGTATATCCTCTAGGAGGATCGTCGATTGGCATGGGTCTTGGAAAACCTTGAAACTCTGGTGGTTGCATCGTAGGATAAGATTCTGCGAGTAATTCTCCAATATTGGCCATTGGTGTGCTTGGGCCAGCTTCTGATGGTCCTGCTTCGGTTTGCATGATGACTGATGAGCTAATGGAAAAGATCTGCTACAAAAGATTAACACATTAGTATGGAAATTAATTATGATCCCATTAAGGTGAGACCGCAATCCCTTTCCATGACCAATGTGTAACCCGTGTAGCCAAGTGTCATGAAGTGATTGATGCAATGATTATTTGCAAAACTAATGCAGGTCTCTAGACACCTACATGGTTCAGATTATGCCTACATTTCTTGATGAGCTTTTATTATGCATGATGTGGGGTTTGGGTGTATGAATTTATACAAGGTTTGGTTGAGGGTGAATTATTACAAGGGTGGAGTTTAAACGGGGTGGGATAATTGTTAGATAATGGGGTACAAGAAGACGTCTGGATACGTTTCGGTATCCATTTCCTAAGAGTCTTGGAGTGGGTGGTATGTTTCTGCTGAGGGACAAAAAGTGGTATCGGGTTTGGTGGTATTAAAGGATGAAAAGATTTGGGAGGGGTATATATTACATGGCTAGAGAGTTGGGCTATAATACATTGCTTGGGTACCCAAATCTGCGTGGGTGTGGGTCGACTGATAAGATACTTCTTGGCGATCCAAATCTGTCGAGTACTTGTGGAAGAAGATCGAGGGGACTTTGGATGCTGACTCTGCTTTTGTTGAAACTTTGTCCTGTCCTCGTCTCCAGTGTTGCCAATAGCCTGTGGTTGCTGTCCTTTTGGCACCCATATTTGTTTCGTGCCACTTGTTCTGTGATGTTGATACTACTGCTTTCTTTGCCTTGTCTGGTGATGTCGTCGGTCTGGGTTCCTCTGTTGTGGTTGACTCGTGCATGGTTGGGTTTGAGAGGTCCATTGGATGCTCTGCTTTGGAAAAGAAGGGAGATCCAACACTTGCGTGACCTGCCCATTAGGAAGTGATTCGTTTTTTATCTTTAATCTAGGCCAGTCCGCAGCAAGTTTGGAAGGATGAGCACCGCAGGGTGTTGTTTGGCCGCTGATGCAACCCACCTGACCGCTGAGTGTGTTCATCTGCCCTAGCGGTTGGGTAGCTGCCCCTTCTAGTTTGCAGGAAGCCCCAGGGAAGATCTCCTGCCGTCCTTCTGATTGACAACTGTCCATAGCCAAGCCCGAGTGGGTTGGTGTAGACGTAACGTGACTGGTCTGACCCAAGCTCTTCCGGTCTTCCGTCGCATGCGTTTCATAGGGTCTAGGGTTACAAACCTCAATCGGAATGCAATTAGGGAAGTCAAGCGGTATCACTCGCTTCTGTTCTAAGGTTCCAATCTGTATATAGCCTTGTCTAAGATTTAGGTCCACTGAGTGATCGTATAGCCAATCTTGGCCAAGGATTAGGGGTTCTATCAGGTCGTCATCATGGCACACTAGTAGCTTCGCTGTCATGGTCACATCCTTAATGAGGATAGGAAGGTCCACCTCACCCATGCAAGGGGTTTCCATGCCTCCTAGGCCTATGAGGTATGCCTCAATTGGCCGCATTTCTATTCCTGAATCCTTATAGTGGGACCATCTAATCGCACTAGTCGCAACACCTGAGTCAATTAAAGCCCTGAGCTCTTGGCAAGGGTTGCCGTGCTCTAGCCTGACTATAATGAATGGTCTCCTGTCCACTATACTAGGATGAGTGTTTGACTTTACTTGACACATGGCCATGGGGTATCTGGGTGTAGTTTCCAGATGGTTATAATGTTCTCTCCCTAGTCCTTGTCTTCTTAACTTCATGCGTTTAATGCGTTCTATTGCTTCTGCCTAAGCTTCCGCTCGTATTCTATTTTCTTCCTCCTTACGCTTCTTTGCCAACGTGAGTCGTCTAAGCATATCCTCAGTAAGAGGTTCCTGATATAGCTTGACTCTACAACCACTAATATAATTAGGCATTATATCTCCTTCCAAAGTGGCTAATTGTACTGCTCCACTTGTTGAGAGTCTGTTAATGATCATAGGTCCATAACCTCGCTTTTCTAACTTACGTGCGTGTTGTTTCATCGTATATACTAGAACTAAATCTCCTTCTTTTAGGCCTTTATCTTTCACATGTGCATCAAAATATGCTTTCTGTCGCTTCTTCGCTGCATATATTCCTGCTGCCGCCTTTAGCCTGGTTTCTCCTAATCGTTCCAAGTCCATTATTCTTGCTGATAATTCATGGCCGGTCCACTGATGTTCTTGTGCAACCTTAAGGGTCGGTATCAAGAAGTCCAAAGGAAGCACTGCATTCTGACCAAAAACCATCTGAAAGGGAGTTGCATTGAGTACGGTCTTGTAGGCCACTCGATATGCCCAAACAGCGTGGTGTAACTGTTTGTCCCAATCTGAACGTTTGTTGTTCACGAGTTTCGTCAGTACGTTACAAAGGATCTTATTAGTGCTTTCAGCTTGACCATTGGCCTGAGGATGATATGGTGCGGATTTCTTGTGAATCACCATAAAATCATGTAACAAATATTCAATGACTTGGTTTAGAAAGTGAGTGCCTCGATCGCTCACTAACTCTATAGGCAGTCCATATCTTGTAAAGACATTCTCAAATAAGAATTTTGCAGTTGTGTGTGCATCATTCTTTTTCGTGGCTTTTGCCTCTACCCATTTCGTAAGATAATCTGTGGCAACAATAATGTATTCAGCATGTGTACCTTTTGCAGGGGGGTTAATGGGTCCTACAAAGTCTATACCCCACTTAGAAAATGCATGTCCGCCCATCATGGGTTTCAATGGCATTTCATCTCTGCGAGTAGGAAACTGAGTTCTTTGGCACACATCACATCTCTTTACATAGGTATGAGCATCCATGTGAAGAGTGGGCCACCATAATCCTGCAAAGAGGATGGCTTTGATTATCCTATCGGGTCCAAAATGACCTCCTGCAACACCTTGGTGTGCAGTCTCTAGTATGCTCAGATAATCGCTCTCATGAACACATTGTCTTAGATATCCATCTCGTCCTCTTTTGTATAGGTTATCGCCAATAAGTGAATAATCTTGAGCTTCCTTCTCTAGATTGCGTTGTCGAGCTAAGGTCATTCCTTGAGGGAATGTGTTCGTCCTCAAATATGTCACTAACTGTTCACTCCAGTCTGGTGTGAGAGACACATGATATAATGTAGCATGCTCTACTGGTGGTCTTTCACAACAAACATTGCATTCCTTACACAACCTGTAGACATCTGCTTCCATCGTAGGCCAATATACTCCTAATCTATGCAGAGTCTGTAATGTTCGATGTTTTGAATGATGTTGCTTTAGTGCACCTACATGTGCTAATTGCAACCAATTCGCATGTTCTGATTCATCCACACAACAAGCAAGAATCTTTTGATTATCCTGTTTATATATGCTTCCTGCCATTATTTGGTATCTCTACGACTTGTTAATCTCTCCCTCTTTGATCTTTATCCTAGGATTCTTGGGTCCATATGTGAGAATAGGGACTAAAGGCTTAGCCCATTCTGGTGCTATCTCAAGGTTAAACAAGTATGCATCTGGTAGATCATCCGCTACTCCTTGAGGAGCTTCTCCTGAGGTTAATCTTGAAAGGTGGTCAGCTCTAAGATGTGTCTTTCCTTTCCTGACTATGACTTCAAAATCATACTCCATGAGTAATAGAAACCAACGTATCAATCGTCCGGTGTTACATGGTTTGTTGACTAAGTACAATAGGGCTTGATGATCTGTAAAGAACTTGAATTTGTTGGCCAACAAGTAGTGCCTAAACTTCTTTACTGCGTAGATCATCCCTAATCCTTCTCGTTCCGTCGTGGTGTAATTTCTTTCTGCTGCGTTCAATTGTCTGCTCGCGTAAGCTATGGGGAGATCTATGTTACCTTCATTCGTGGGTTGTGCTAACACGCATCCTATGGCATAATTGGATGCATCCACATGTACATGGAATGGCTTACTCCAATCTGGGGTTGTCAATATAGGTGCTGAGCACAAGCGTCGTTTAAGTTCATTGAATGAATTTTCACATTCATCTGTCCATTCAAAATTGGTTAAAAGAGAGTACAAAGGCTTGGCTATGATTGCATACATGTGTATGAATCTCCTATAATAACCGCAATGGCCCATAAATGCTTGTACCTCTTTCACATTAGTTGGTCTAGGTAATTCTGCAATTACCTTCACCTTTTCTTCATCCGTAGAGATTCCATTTTTTGACACAATGTGTCCTAGAATTTTCCCTTGTCTGACCATGAAAACGCATTTTTCTGGGTTCAAACAAACCTGATATTCTCGACATTTGTCAAATATTTGTCTTAACTCTGGGATATGTGTCTGTCTAACATTTGAATGTGCACATAAGTCATCAACATAAACTTCCAAACTCTTGCGTAAGAATTCCTTAAAAACATGACACATGAGTCGCTGGAAAGTGGCGGGTGCGTTTGTTAAGCCAAATGGCATCACACGAAATGCAAATATGCCCCATTCAGTGGCAAATGCCGTCTTGTGTTGGTCTTCTGGAGCAATGGCTACTTGATTATAGCCTGAAAATCCATCAAGAAAGCTATAAACTTCCTTGCCCGCAACTCTTTCCAATAGATGTTCTGTGATAGGAAGAGGATAACTGTCTCTAATCGTGGTGGCATTAACTTTTTTAAGGTTAATACACACACGCAATTTTCCATTCTTCTTGGGCACTACCACAATGGGAGATACCCATTCGGTATGCTCAATTTCGTAAATGAATCCTGCTTCTATCAAGCGATCTATCTCCTCTTTAATCTTCGCAGCGTAGTTATCATTGTACGTGTACGGTTTCTGTTTTGTCGGTTTTGCATCTGGAGTCATAGGGATTCTATGAGAACATATATCTGGATCTACTCCTTTCAAATCTTTGTAACTCCAAGCGAATACATCTCTATATTCGCGCAATAGGGCAACTAGCTCTTCTTCTTCTTCCTTCGTCAAATCATGCCCTATGTATGTACATTTTTCTTCTTGTCCTTCTATGGCTACGATTATTTTCTTGGTTTTCTCTCAGTTATCATACACTTGTCCGTCATTCGCCTTTCTATTGGGCATTCGTACCATGATTCTTCTATCTTCGATTTCATATTTCTTGAAGTTCTCGGGTACTTCAAATAAAGATTCTTCTTTTTCTGACATGGTTTCTTTCTTCTTTCTTTTTTTGCCTTCATTTTTAGTAGTCACTTGAGTGGCTATTTTCACTCATTCATAACTTCCTCGTGTCTCTGAGTGTGAGTCTCTACTTCAAAAAAATATTCTTCCTCCGATGCAAAGGGTGGGTCCATGATAATTGATTCTAAATCAAAATCGCTTGCATCCTCAAATGCATCAGTGTTAGATTCACACTCTTCTAAAATTGCATCGCACATGATTGGCTCTATCGTGAAAACTGAAATGTCATAGCCATCCTCGTCACAGTGGGGTGTCCATTGTTCTTCATTGATGGCTACATCCATGGTTGCTAGGATTTCTGCCCAACCATGGGGTTCAAACTCTTCGTCTGGGAATACTACAGGTGCGTAGGCTGGGTCTTGAAGGGTTTGTGGATGTTGTTCTGCACCTAAGGTCCTGGCTTCTAACCTTTCTTCCTCTTGTTTGGCTACTTTACACATCCATAAATGAGTATCCTCATGCAACCAAGAAGGATCTGATTCTAATGAGTGCACGGATTCCGTCTCTACTGGTGTCTTATGGATGGTATTCCATTGTATTGGGGGTACGTCTCTATGTGAATAGTCTTTAAGATTGACTTTGGTAGTCACTCCTAAATGTTGCATGTACAAAGAATTAGTCCCCCAATCTTGTACAATTTGCAACTGACACATGAATGGTCGTCCCAATATCATCTCATAAGCATGGTTTTTTGCAAAGTCACAAATGGCGAAAGTATGCTCAAATTCTACGCCACAAGTGGTGAGAGATATGCCTTCTAGTAAGCCTAATGGTTTTTCTATGTGTCCATCAGCCATTTGTAGCTTCATCCTGGTGGGTCTTAATGCTGGCTTACCCCAACGTTTCCATAAAGCGGTGGTAGCAATGGCTACTCCGGCTCCTGAATCTAAGATGGCTTTCGTGGTGTAGCCCTGATGGGTTATCGGAAGATAAGTGTTACCTTCCTCTCCTTCGCTTACATCTCCAATCTTTTCTACTGGTATCTCTGGTACCTTATTTTGTGATCCTATTTGTGAGGGCGTAGTAGCAAGCTCGGGGAATTGATTTGCTACATGTTTCCACCATTCTGGTTTTACCTTCAATAACTCCTCTAGAGTGAGATTACATTGTACTTTAGTGTTCTTGATCACTTCCGTGTTTCTAGGGATTACTGATTCTTCATTCCTCACTATTATCGTGGGTGCTCTCATACTAATAGACTTTGCTTCCCAAGGTCCTGTGAACTGAGGTAATTCTTCTAAAGAATTAGATTCAAAAGCTGTGTGTTCACTAAGTTGTTCCTCCTCTACCTCATCGTAAATAGAGGGAATGTCTTGGGGAAATTGTTCCTGCAAGTCGTCTATTTCTTGAATAGGAGGATGGGTTCCTTGTTCCTTTCTCCATTTCTCTTCTTGGATTTCTCTCAAAAATTCATGTGAATATTTATGTATGGAAGACAAATTGTCTTAACTTTCTGTATTGGGTACTTGAGACAGGGATGGTGCATTCCTTTCCTGTGTCTTTGGGACAATAGGGTTCCTATGCTGATCCTTTTTCTCTTTGCTTTCAATCAAATATTCTAGCCTCTCCATTAGTCCTTGAAAGTGTAATTCCGGTTTTGCCATGTTATTCCAATTGAGATATCTAGAGGCTTTGAACAAAGCTTGTGCTAGTTCTACCATCTTCATGCACAGTTTAGTTCTCTCAGTTTCTAGATCTGCTCGAGGGTAGTTTTTGCTCATTTCAGCTACCTGAGGTCCCTCTTTTAATCTAGCCTGATATGCCCGAAACATCATGTCTAGATTTTCTGGTATGGGTTCCGCTAAAACTGATCCTGATTTTTGAGCTGGAATCTCTTGATTCAATTCCTGTGAAGTCAATTCTTGGATTTTGGCTCTAGATTCCTTTAAACTTCCTTCCAACTCCGTTATCTTTTTACTCCACTTTCTCTTTATTCTTTCTCTAGAATCTTTCCAAGATTTTGTCTTTTTACTACTAGATTCTGCAACTTCACTAGTTCCGGCTACTTTCTCTTGATTAAGCTGTTGGTTCTGTAAGAGCGCCTGGGCTCTTGTGATAGCTTGAATAGGCACGTATGTAGGGTTGGATCCATCTGCGTTATTTACAATACCTATCACATTGATCGGTGTCACATTTGTAGCATTAACTGGATTTTTAGGACAATCTTTGATTATGTGCTCCTTGCCACAATCGGCACAAAAGCCTTGGATGTTATAGTACTGTGATTGTCATGTTATCGGGGGATGTGGACAATCCTTTATGAAGTGATCTCCTTGGCACCTAAAGCATGGTCCTCTAGGGCCCTGTGGTCTTTGTTGTCTCAATTGGGGCCGTGGATTTGGGTTTGTGTACATCACATGAGCGTAGTCGGGCTCCCAACTAGGTTCCACTGGTGGACTATCATAATGATATGTTTCTACGTGTTCTGGTGACTCTGTGTAATATGCGGGTGGACTATCTACATGCGTAGAGTCAAAACTATTTGAGTTCGGGTCACTTTCCGTGATCAAAGATGAAGAAGGCACTAAGGCCCTACTTAGGCTCTCTTCTGCAGCAGCGTATTTGACTGAGATGACATTCGCTGGTGGGGGTGGCTGCTGAGCTAAGACAGGTTGAGGTCTCTGTTGAGCCTGGTATGGGTAGTTCTGAGGAGGCCTATAGTAATAAGGCTGAGCATTGTATTGGCCTTGATACCTACCTGGATGCGGGTATGCTTGCGGGTAGTTCTCTCTCACGGTTTGTTTGTTGTATGGGCAGTCCTGAGCCGTATGATTCGTGTATCTTCTCTCAATTGTACAGTATTGGCCACTAGGGTTGGCTTGAGGTTGTGTTGCATTGGGACACACATTTGCCATATGATCACCACCACAGGTGTAACAATGCTTGTTCATTAGCACCCTAGGTTTACTAGAAACTCCTAGTTTCTAGGCTACTTTTTCTGCTAGGTCTTCTATTGAGCTAGACAATTTTGTGGATGCTAGAGATGAACAGTCTGAGTCCTTATAGACCTTTGAGAGTTCCAACTCGTCTCCTAAGTTTTCTTCAATGTCTATACAAATTCTTACACATTGCTCTAGCGTTCTGGGTTCTTTTAGGTACACATAGGAGCGTAGTTTAGAGCTCAACAAGCCATCTAGAAACAATGACACTTGCTTGGCTTGTGAGGGTAGCTCTTGCATTGGACATCGTTCAACATATTGTCTAAACCTACGTCCTGCTAGTCTTACGGTTTCCTGAGGGGTCTGTTTAAAGCTATGAATCAACGAAGACGTGTCATGTCTAATCCCACTTTTAGAGAATTCAGTGATGAATGACTCTAAAAAGTGATGGATGTCTCTAAATTGCCTTTGTTGCAATGGTTGGAACCAAGTTAAAGCGGAGTTCTTTAACGTTAGTCCAAATGCGTTGTATTGCGTGAACATGTCTTCAACTTGTTCGGCTCTTAGTACTTGCTTGAATTCTGCGACATGGTCATAGGGATCTCCTGTCCCATCAAAGTAATTCTTCATTGATTTTACTAACTGTGTGGGTCTCAGTATTCTTGCGTGTTCATGTGGTCTAGGTAGAGGAAAATCATCTCTACCACCTGGTATTCCATGATCTCTTTGTCTATCCGCTCTATTAGTGTTCGTGGTTGTTCTATCTCTCCCTATGGGGTGATTAAAGCTTACTTCCGGTCTCTCTTTATTTCCCTCTCTTTGATTTCCATGGGCTGAGGATGTTCCTGCCCCTTGTTGACTTGTATTCATGTTCGTTCTAGATGGAGGGAATACCAATTCACCTCTCCATGTGTATGTGTTTTTAGCGCGCTCAGGCACCACAAAGACTCTTTCTGAAGTCTCATCCAGATATACAACCTTTCCAGGTGTATCCGGGTCCTTGAACTCGCATATAGTGATGATACCTACCTCACTAAGTAGTTCTGTCTTGTATCTCCAAAAGGCTTCATCAGTTTCTTTATTTACAAACAACTCTATGCTTCTGTTGTCCTGAGGGATCCATTCTGGGATTAGTACTCGTGTCAGTACAGATTTCCCTCTAGGTGTTCTAGGCTCTTCTAATGGTTCTTTTCCTTGAGATTTTGCTTCTGTCTTTAGTTGAATCACGCCAAACTTGTTGGTATTGTTTGGCTGCGTACTTAAGATGTACATCGTTCCTTCCTTGTCTACGTACGCGTCTCTCTCAAATTTCACCACTGGACGTTCCAATCCAATGGGTTGATCGGGGTTGTGCATTTGCACCACTTGCCTTCGCAAACCATCCTCGTAGATGCGAGCACCTAATCGGTTGGTTCGGAGAAACTCTAGTTGAGTCCTATAGGGTCCTTCTGGTTTTTCTAAATAGGCTACATTCAACCCTCCTTCTGGTCTTTCTGTGCTAAATGACATTTCTGATTCGCTAGTATCTGAGCTCTCGTAGGGATAACTGGTGTTCAATTGTTGAGCCCACGATCGTGCAGTAGTTCTTACACTTGCCTCTGATGATCTAAGGCTTCGCCGGTCTGACTTACCTATATGTTTTCCCGATCTAAGGTTCATTAATTTTGTTTCTTGCACACTCAGTACACACTCCGATCGTCACAGATTCTTTGTTATTACTTTCTTGATTCTTTTTAGATTTCTTTAGATTCTTGTGTTAATGTATGCGTCAGGAATTCGACTTTCCGTGGTATTTTGAGTTCTCGTTCCGTCAGACTTATGTTCTTTCCTTTAGGTTTTCGTGTCACACACCTTTACTTTAGTCTTGAACTTGATAAACTTAATTCTCTTGAACTTGAGGCGTTCCTATCGTCTTAAATCCACAATAGTACCGTTTATCCTAAGCTAAGAATTGACTGAGGGGGTTGAGTAATCTTCCAACCTCGAGTCAGCTTTTCTGGTTGCTCTGATGCCCAAGAAGCCGCGCTTCCCAAGCTTTATGCCCTTCACTACCTTGCCTTGGTTGCCTTCGATTGCCCTTGCTAGACCTGGAAAAATCCAATATTAGACCAATTCACAGTTGGATGATCAAGCACTTGAGTATATACACCTTTTAAGTCCCTTCCCTTTTGCCCAACTTTCCAATGCTTGCCCCCTGGCTTTCTAGTACTCGTCAAGAGCTTTCTAATGAGCTATTAAGCTCAAAAAACGGACTTCGGATGAAAAAGTTATGACCGTTCAGGCCTTGGGGGGTAAAAACTGACAAACAGGTTTTTCTCCAAATATGAGCTAAGGGGTCTCCTATGAGTCTAATCACCCAAAAATTTCCCAAAAATAGCCCCAAAATTGGCCAAAAAAATGAAACCCTAAATTTTGCGATGGGGGTGCACAATCGCGATGGTCTGAGATAATTGCAATGGTCTGGGACCGTCGCGATGGCGTGAGGGTGAACCGTCGCGATGGCTTGATCAGGCGGACAATCGTGATGGCCTGAGTGTGAACCGTCGCGATGGCTCGATCAGGCGGACAATCGCGATGGCGTCAGTCAATGGTCAACGTGAACAATCGCGATGGTCCAAAGTGAACCGTCGCGATGGTCACAGATGCGATGGCTTGAGCCAATCGCGATGGTCTGGGCGCGATGGCGTGAGCCAATCGCGATGGTCCGAATTTTTGAAGTGTCGCGATGGTGTGAGGGTGTCGTCGCGATGGTCCAAAAAATGAACCGTCGCGATGGTCTAGCTTGCCACGTGGCACCGTCGGCGCGATGGCGTGAGCCAATCGCGATGGTGTGGGGTCAACCGAGCAATCGCGATGGTCCGCGAACCGTCGCGATGGTCTAGCTTGCCACGTGGCACCGTCGGCGCGATGGTGTGAGCCAATCGCGATGGTGTGGGGTCAACCGAGCAATCGCGATGGTCCGCGAACCGTCGCGATGGTCCGGCCGAGCCGTCGCGATGGCGTGAGCCAATCGCGATGGTGTGACACAATCGCGATGGTCTGAGACCGTCGCGATGGTCCACCAAAGTATGATTTTTTGAGATGCAGCTGTGGATTCGTGGAGGCGCAGGTGTGCTCTTCACGCTGGTGTGGTCGCCTTCTTCAAATTCCGAACTTTGCAGACCATCGCGATGGTCTGACACAGTCGGAAATTTCTGATAGAAACTGAAGTTTTTACCTTTTCCAAGCTTTCCTGATGCACTGGAGCTCTGTACCTGCAAGAAAACTCAAGAAAACGAAAGTACACACAAGCACAAAAGCTCTCTCTCACTCTCTCGCATGCACAAATGAAGGGAAATGAGGAGAATGGGTGGATATGGTGAATTTTCTGATTTTTTTTGGAGATGAAGATGATGATGCGGTGATGAAGATGGAGTGTGGGGGAGGTGAAAAACACTAAAAGCTAAGTAAAAACAACAACAAAAATTGAAATTTTTACCTTCCAACACCACTTCTTGCTATACTCTTACCATCACACATTCGTCCTAGACTCGATCCCCGGCAACGGCGCCAAATTTGGTGTTGCTCTAGCACAATGGTGAGAACCACATTAAGAAGCTCCACCTCCTTAATGTCAATCCGCGGAAGAGATAGGAGTGATATGAAGATCGTGAATGTGAGATGAAGTGAGAGTGAAGGTGAGAAGCATAGAAATGCACACACACATGCACACACACTACGAAGAGACAAGCAAGACACAATGGAAGGTGGGAAATTAGCTCTATTACTCAAGAACACTATTACAAGCTCAAAAGAACTCTAAACTCCAACAAGCTAACACTAACTACCCTCAAAAATGAGCTCTCTAGCTCTTTTTATAGTTTCTAGACTAGTTTTGACCGGTTTCACATCTAGTGACCGGCATAGTTAAAAATTAGGTCCTAGATGCTATTTGGAAGGGTAAACGGTATCTAAAAATAACGAAAATTGGTACGCGCATTCTACCTAAGCTCCTCAAGCTCGAGGACTCCTCGGCTTGCACAAAATGGAGCTATGGATTACAAAATGGGGTTTTCTATGTTACATATGTTACAATTAGTGATAAAAATCACTGTTGAATGTTTTGAAAAGTGATAAAAAACATATTTGTTTGAGAAATTGATCCGACTGGCTCCCTGCTCCGTCGTTACATGCTTCCACGTCGTCTGTGCCTCTGGCTGCTTCCAACAGCTCTATTACTCAAGATCTCAATTACAAGCTCAAAATAGCTCTACGCTCTTCTTTACTCATACAAGCTAACTTCAAAAATGAGCTCTCTAGCTCTTTATATAGATTCTAGATTAGTTTTGACCGGTTTCACATCTAATGATCGGCATTGTTAAAAAATAGGTTCTAAATGCTATTTGAAGGTCTAAACAATGTCTAAAAATATTCAAAATTGGTAAGCTCGTTCTACCTAAGCTCCTCAAGCTTGAGGACTCTTTGGCTTCCACAAAATAGAGCTACGAATTACAAAAGCAGTTGTTCTATGTTACATATGGTACAAGAGTGATGAAAATCACTCTTGGGAGTTTTTGAAAAGTATTTATAAAACATATTTGTTTGAAATAATCTGTCTGGATCCTCACTACTTCATTGTGCTCTGTCTTCACATACTTCCTCGACGTCTGTGCCTTTGGCTACTGCCAACACACTCTCATAATCATAGAGAAGCACACACTCAGATTGAGACAAGGAAGAATGATTGATGCAAGGAAGAATGATCTTCTTCGTTTTCTTCTATTACATAAAAAGGAATGTACAAGAATGACCTAAAAACAAGAATACAATAAGTGCAATATATAAACACCAATACATAAGGAAAAACCTAATGTCCACAAATGAGTGACCTAGCAAGAAACAAATGTGCCATCACTCTTAGTAGATAAATCTAGTACAACTCAATGAAGTATCCCTGACTTATACTGGTGTGACCACTATACATGTCAGAGAAGTGAAAAATTGATACGTGTCATCCTGGATCATCACATGTTGAGCTTGATATCTCAACACTCCCCCTCAAGCTCCATGTCATGTCCTCTAATCGAAGCATCTTCTGAAACTTCTTCCACTTCTCTGCTCCAAGTGCTTTAGTGAAAATATCAGCAATCTGCTCATCTGTTCTCACATAAACAAGATCAATATCACCTGGTAATAACTTCTCTCTGATGAAGTGATAATGTACCTCGATATGCTTATGTTCTAGCATGAAAAACAGGGTTTCGTGCTAATTGTATACTGCTAAGATTATCAGAATAGATAGTGATAGGCTTTTGCATTTCCACACCTAAATCTGCAAGTAGCATCTCCAGCCATGATGCCTCACATGCTTCCATTGCAACACCTCTATACTCAGTCTCTGTAGCACCTCTATACTCAGTCTCCATACTCGACAAAGCAACAATGGGTTGCTTCTTGCTACTCCGTGTAATAGTTGCACTCCTAAGTGAGAATAGAAAGCCACTAGTAGATCTTCTATCTGGAATGCTACCAATCTGCATCGGTGTATCCATGAACCTGCAAATCTGCACCAGCTTCATAAAACAATGCATAATCCAAAGTAGCACTCACATAACGTAGAGTGCTCCTCAAAGCATCCAAATGTGGCTTCTTGGGAACCTGCATAAATTGACTTTCAAGTCCAACGGTGTAGCTAAGATCAGGCCTCGTAATTGTGAGATATATCAAACTTCCCACAATTTTCCTGTACATAGTAGCATTCTCCAATGCTTCACCTAATGTAGTATCTAACTTCAAATTCTGATCTAATGGCATATAAATTGGCTTACAATCAACCATACCATACTTTTGCAGCATATTCAAGGCATATTGCCTTTGTGACATCGATATACCTGTTTCTGTATGTATAAACTCAATGCCCAAGAAATAGCGCAGCACACCAAGATCTTTCATGTCAAATTCGTGCATAAGAAGTTGCTTTACGTCTTTGATGCTTTCTTTATTATCACCACCTACAATCAAGTCATCAACATAAATAGACACAATCATGATGCCATCATCACCGTTCCTTGCATATAGTGAATGATATGCATCACACATAGAAAACCCAATCATGGTTAAGTAATCAGCAATCCTTGCATGCCATGCACGAGGAGCTTGCTTCAGCCCATATAAAGCCTTTTGCAACCTACAAACATATTTTGGATGCTTTAAATTTTCATATCCTTGTGGCTGGTCCATCTATACTTCTTCTTGTAACTCACCATGTAAGAAAGAATTCTTCTTATCCATCTGATGCAAAGTCCATCCTTTTGCTGTAGCTAATGCAACAAGTGTTCTGACAATACACATTTTAGCTATAGGGCTGAATGTTTCCTCATAATCAATGCCATAAGTTTGTGCATATCCCTTTGCTACCAAACGCGCTTTATACCTGCTTATGCTACCATCAACATTGTGCTTTACCTTGTAAACCCACTTGCAACCTATGGGTTTCTTTCCTTGTGTCAATGGAACTAGCTTCCATGTATCGTTTCCATAAAGTGCAGCCATGTCTTCATCCATAGTTTTTTCCCGATCTGCATTTCCAATTGCATCTTCAAAACAAGAAGGTTCAGCATCTTGTATTACCTTTGTCATGTAGGCACAATGGCGAGCCATGTAACTATCATAAGTCACTCGTTGCACTGAATTCTATATCCTCCCGATCTTCTTGGTCCTGGGTCACTTCATCATCTGCATGTGCCTTTCTTACCTCTGGAGTCTTCAGAGAGGGCAATCAAAGTTCCTCATCAAGATTCTTTTATGAATCGCTTGAATCTCCATCAATGTCTTCAAAACCTGCACATGTTTTATGACTAGCAGAAAGTTTTTCTTTACCTTTCTTGGATGAATTTGACGAATTTGCTGGACTAAAATTTTCACGCTGTCTTCCACTCCATGGATTTGAGTTGGAATTATTGTTTGGTGATGCATCCGGTCCACTCAAAGCTTGGGATTCTGCACTTGATTTTTCAGCATTTTCTTTGTCATTTGGTTCAAGATTTAGTCCTTCTTTGGCATTTGCATAGAAGCTTGACATTTCATCAAATACCACATCTCTGCTCAGCTTTACCTATCGTGTGAGTAGGTTAGAACATTTATATCTCTTTTCTTCAAGGGAGTATCCAATGAAGACACATTTTTTTGCTTTTGGATCAAACTTCGTCCTCAATTCATCTCGAACATGTACATATGCAATACAACCAAAAACTTTCATATGTGATAAGTTTGGCTTTTTACCTGTGAACTTCTCTTCAGGTGTAACTTGATGTACAACAGCAGTTGGAGTTTTGATCATGATGTATACAGTTGTATGAACAGCTTTTGCTCAATAACAATGAGGCGTATTCTTCTCAGCCATCAAGGCTCTTGCTATTTCTGCAATATGTCTATTTTTGCGTTCAACAACGCCATTCTCTTGTGGTGTGTACGGACATGAAAACTGATGTCAAATTCCATGACTTTTTAGAAAATTTTTGAACTCATTTCACATGTATTCACCTCCTCCATCATATCTTAATGTCTGAGTATACTTCCCTGTCTGCTTTTCCACCATAGCTTTAAAATTTTGAAAGTGAGTGAATATCTTACTCTTCTCTTTCATGAAATAGACCCACACTTTCCGTGTATGGTCATCAATGAAAGTAACATAAAACCTGCAACCACCCATAGATGTGGTCTTTGCAGGACCCCAAACATCAGTATGTACTATTTCTAGCACATTCTCAATAGCATGCTTGTCATGCGGAAATGATGATCTTGACTGTTTACCGAATTGACATGTTGCACATACCTTTTGCATCTCTGCAACCTTGAAATTTGATAGTTCATGGACAATCTCCTTTGACTGCATCAATTTCAGCCTTTGCAAGTTTACATGTCCAATCCGTTTGTGCCAGATCTCTATATTAGCAATAACTCCTGCACTTTTTGCAAACACGACTGCATTCATTTAAGGAATTTTCACATTTAAAGTGAACATCCTACCCACTTTGTTTCCTTTGGCAATCAATCGTCCATCCCGTTTGTATTCTTCTACATATAACCCATCAACATTGAACCTGACTTGTAATCTTTGGTCAACCATTTGTCCAACAAAAACCAGATTCTTTGTTATATTTTGAACATGCAGCACATCAGCAACGTGTTTTACCTCCCCATCCTCCATAGACAATGTTATATTTTTTGTATGCTCGATAGGGTGTGATGTGTCGTCACCAATTTCAACATATCCAGGAACTGGCAATTTCTACAAAGTACTAAACCATTCCGCATGACTGGTCATATGATTTGAAGCACCTGAATCAACATACCAGACATTATCATTTGATTTTGAAACACCAGCAGACATCGTATTCATCAAGTGATATTGAACCATGAACAGTTTCCCAAAATCATCTGCACTTATGGATGCATAGTTGTTTTGCTGCATTTTGTTATTTTGATTCTTCAACGTGCAATCACGTTCAAAATGTCCAAGTTTACCACAATTCCAGCATCTTTTACTATCATTACCTGAATCATTTCTTTGGAAATTTTTGTGGCCTCTTTGGCTCCCCTTGCCTCGAAACTATCCTCTTCCTCCTCCATGATTCTGTTTTTGTCTTTGGTCTTGGTTATTGTTTCCTCTTCCACTTCTGAAACCTCTACCTCTGCCTCTTTCTCTACCAGAGTAGAATACCTACTTAGAACTAGATTTTCCTTGGGAGTTTGAATTCTCACAAAGATTCTTTTCTTCAATAATCAGCATAGATACCAGATCAGCAAAATTCAGAATATTTTCCCTAGTTTGTATATAAGTTCTGAACTGCTTATATGCAGCTCCTAAACCACGAAGGCACACTTCCACCTTATCATCATCATCTACATTCATGCCAATAAATGTAGGTGACTCACATATGCTTTTGATTTTCAAAGTGTAGTCACTTACCGACATGCTCTTTTTCTCCAATGTATGCAACTCGTTCTTTAGTTGCAATTTTCGTGCCTTTGTATTGGTTTCGTACAATGTGACCAAATTATTCCAAGCCTCTTTCGGAGTCTTGGCATTCCATTTCTCATATGCTCTTAAATGTTCTGCAGTCGGATTCCTCTCTCGTAACTGCGGAGCATTTTCGTTCTTTCCTTCGATGTACTTCCAGTAGCCTTTTTCCATTAGGAAACTCGTCATTCTAAATCTCCAAGCATGGAAGTTGTTCTTGTCTAGCTTATCGCTCATAAGCTGACTCATTCCATCTGTGTTTTCCATTTCCACAGCAATTCACAACCCTACAAACCACTACAAGAAGCACTTCTGCTTGAACATTGTTGCACTATGACATGATAGTTCGATCTTAGAAAAGACACACTTTTCGTGTATCAATAGTACACGAAATCGTTTGAAATTCTGGATCTAGAAAAATATATGATGTTTCCAAACATGACGCAAGTTACAGTTTCTGAAACTGACCTGGTTTTTTTGTGGGCCCCACCTAGGGGGCTCGAAATGGAGGTCGAGATGGCTTTGAAACTTCAATCTGACAAAAACAGTTGCCCTAAAGGGATAACTCTCGAAAATATTTTGTTGGAAAACAATGATTCAATGTCCCATTGGTCAAATTTTCTCACAGTATACAAGATGTGTAGAGATCTTCAGTAAGTCCTCTAGAACAAAAGCACACCAGATAGCGTGGGCGCCATGGATATGTGGTTGTCCTCCTAAGGTGGCCATGCGAGTTCGAATCTCGGCATCATCAGAGCAACGTGCAGTGGAAGATGTTTTTTCTTCATGCTTTTCTAATAAAGCACGTACGGCGGACGACGGTAGCTATCTTTGCAAAAAGAGATTTTTCGTGATGGCTTTGTGTTCGTAGAAGCTACGATGTCAACTTTATTCTATGGAGTGCTTTTCGTTTGTGCTTTATTTCATGGAGGCTATACTATATAAGAACATGCAAGGGTCACTTCAAATCATCCTACACCTAGTTTAATGCCAGGTTTGGTACCTCAATAGAGGTGGTGCTCTTAGCACATGGGGCAGCCATGGTGCTATCTTGGAGCATGTTGAGGAGCGGCTATGGAGTTCTTCTTGGAGGAGAAGAGTGTGTTCACACTCTTGCTTATGGAGAAGACTTACCTATCAGCAGCTTGGTGGTGTGGATCGTCCATCCACATGATGTATTTGAAGATTGTCTTCTACATGAAGATTTCGGTGTATTTCAAAGACATTGGATGGAGGTTAACATAAGATTTGCATCTTATGTTAAGAATTCAGGTACATATTCTCTTCATGCACACAGGTACTACTTGAAGTATATGGAAGTGACATCCATATCAGGAGGAGTCCTATTCGGCATAGGTACAAGAGAATTAGTACATTTATGCTTTATGCATATTTGGATGAGGTGTTGAGAAGGTATGTTCACATGAGTATGAGGATTTCTGTCAGCAAACTTGTTAGCATTCTTTGCTACTTTTGTAAGTATGTGATCTTTCAAACACGTATCTGACTTAGGGTCTTCCATAGCCTAAAATCAGATAAGGGTTTGTTGATTATCAGTTTTAGATTGATCCTTCCTCTTTATGTCACTCATATTCACTCTTCTACAACCTATAAGGTTACACATCTCATATATATTTAGATTTCTGTCCATACATCTGAATAAGTTTATTACATTTGTATATTCACTCATCCATCTATTTCTGTTCACATAGAGTGGTTGAGATTTTTGCTCCCACATCGTAATTTGACATTTGTATATATGATAGTGTGAGTAAGTAGTGGCTTACGTAACACTTTACATCTGTTGTCTAATGTCTCTCTATCTTTGTCTCATCATTTGTATGATTAAGTGTGGTATGTTCATGTTTTGTCAATATTGGAAGGTTGCTCGAATCTGTGTTGTAGATCTTGGACCTGTGGTATTAAGTTATGGGCCTACCTAATTTCCAACATATTTTGAGGTCTTCTACCTTCATGCCGATTTTCATAGCAAATGGAGGTCATTTGTGAATCGTGTTTTCTCCATGCCTTGCTGCGTACTCTTCACCGTCACCTTCTCCACGAGCTCTCTATGACTACGCTGGCTCTGATACCATGTCACGAGGAAGGAGATAAGGAAGAGAGCTCACACACACACTCTCACAATCAAAGAGAAGCACACACTCAGATTGAGGCAAGGAAGAATGATCTTCTTCTTCTTCTATTACATAAAAAGGAATGTACAAGAATGACCTAAAAACAAGAATGCAACAAGTGCAATATATAAGGACTAGTACATAAGGAAAAACCTAATGTCCGCAAATGAGTGAGCTGGCATAAAACAAATGTGCCATCACTCTCGGTAGATAAATCTAGTACAGCTCAATGAAGTATCCCTGACATATACTGGTGTGACCACTATACATGTCAGAGAAATGAAAAGCTGTACGTGTCATCCTTGATCATCACATGTTGAGCTTGATATCTCAACAATAGTTAATTGTCCCAACAAGAGAAAAAACTCCAAAGTTGCAGCCACCCTTGTAGAGCAGGGAAACGAGGAAGTCCAGTTGTAAAAGAGACCGTACAACTGGACCATGATATAAGAAAGGGTCTCATGATTCTAGCCACACCCGTAGAAAATGTCTTGCCCCTGTCAAGTTAACCATGCCTAAGAAGAACCTTTCCCTTATAGCTTTGTAGATTCAGGAGCCTCCTCATGTTTCATTGATGAAGGTTTGGTTAAGAAACATGGAATTCTAGTACGTCGAAAGAACAAACTAGTAGTAGCTGAAGTAGTAACCTATAGAATCTGGGAATATAACCATGGAAACCACACCACTAAGAGTACACCTTGGTGACCATGATTCCCACATATGTTTCAATGTAATATCAAGTCCACTAAATATGGTTCTCATCAGAATGCCCTAGTTAAAGAAACATAATGTAGAAATTAATTGGGAAAAGAATAAAATCACCCGTCGAGATATCCAAAAGAACCCGACATATGTCGGAACCAAAGCCTTCATACATGCATTAAGGAAGGAACCTACCCATATTATCTATTCCATACAAACTCAAGAGCCCAAGAAAGTTGATTGAGTGAAGCTACTCGACCAATGCCAAGGTTTTGAAGATGTTTTTGAAAAAAAGAATGTGGATATGCTCTAAGAGCATAGACCTTATGATTGTGCCATAGAACTTCAAGAGGGAGCACAACCACCCTTTGGGCCAATCTATAGACTATGCCTAGAGGAACTGACAGAATTACGTAAGAATATTGATGAGAATCTAGCCAAGGGGTTTATCAAACACTCAAAGTCTCCTACTGGACCCCCTATCTTATTTGTAAAGAAGAAGGACGAAACTCTTCGAATGTGTGTGGACTATTGTGGATTGAATAAAGTCACAATAAAGGATAGACATCCTCTACCACTGATATCAAAGCTCTTGGAACACCTCGCAAAAGCAAAGATCTTCATAAAGATTGACCTTCGAGGAGCATACAATCTTGTCAGGATTAGAGAAGGAGATGAATGGAAGAAAATAATGCGAACAAGATATATTGGGCACTTTGAATATGTAGTTATGCCATTTGGTCTCACAAATGCTCCAGCAGTCTTTCAACATATGATGAATGATATCTTTAGAGAGTATTTAGATGATTTTGTGGTAATATATCCCGATGAGATATTGATATTCTCCAAAAATCTAGAAGATCATGAATGTCACATAAAGATAGTCCTAGAGAAACTAAGAGAAAAAGGGTTATATGAAAAATTGGAGAAGTGCTCTTTCCATCAGACAAAAGTCGAGTTTTTAGGGTACATTCTATCAGAGAAAGGAATCTTTATGGACCCTAAAAAGATCAAGACAATCCTTGATTGGCAACCATCTTCTTGTGTTCGAGATGTACAATGTTTTCTAGGGTTTGCCAATTTTTATAGGATATTCATTAGAGATTACTCCAAGATAGTGACACCTCTTACCAAGCTTATAGGAAACTCAAACTTTTCATGGATCAAAGAAGCAAAAAAAACCTTTCACGCCTTGAAATCAGCATTCACTACTGCCCCAATTCTAGTTCATCCCGATTCTAGCAAACCCTTCTTCCTAGAAACAGATGCATTAGACTTTGCCCTAGGGACCATTTTATCCCATTATGGAGATGATGGACACCTACATCTAGTTGCATATCATTCAAGGAAATTTTCCCCTCTAGAAATTAATTATGAAATCTATGATAAAAAACCTCTTGCCATAGTAGATGTTTTTGATACCTAATGTCACCATCTAGAAGGAGGAACTCATAAAGTTACTGTGTATACATATCACAAGAACTTAGAGTATTTTATGACCACCCACATCCTCAATAGAAGGCAATCTCAATGAAGTAACTTTCTATCCAGATTTGACTTTTTCATCACATACCGTGCAGGATATCAACAATGTCAGTTAGATGCCCTCTTCAGAAGATCTTACCTTGCACCAAAGAAGGGTGAAGAGGCTGTTGATCAACAGGAGTGTATAACTCAAGCTTGAGCATCTCTAGTTAGCAGCCATCTCTTCAAGCCATCATGAAGATTCAGAATTGAATCATTTGATCCGTGAGAATCTACCACAGGATGAATAGTTTTGTAACATTAAGCAGAAAGCTCAAGAAGGAAAAGTCCAAGAGGTAAATGAATTTTAGGAAAAGGATGGGTTACTACTCTATAAGAACCTATTGTATGTCCTTCCTGGAAAGCCTGGGATCCAAGTACTTCGATAACATCATGACAACCTTGTAGCAGGACATTTTATAGTAAATAAAACAATAGAACTCATATCAAGGTATTTTTGGTGACCTCAAATGTGGAAGGAAGTCAAAGAATATATCCGAACCTATGATACTTGCAATAGATCTAAGGTACCCGGCATAAACCTCATGGCCTCTTGCAACCTTTACCTATTCCAGAAAGGCCAAGGGCTTCATTGTCTATGGATTTCATCATAGATCTACGAAATTCAGATAAGTATGATGCCATTCTTGTTATTGTGGATAGATTTACAAAGATGGCACACTTCATTCCAACTACCAAAGCAACCATAGGAGTAGCCACTGCTAGAATTTTTCTCAAATACATCTTTAGGCTTCATGTATTGCCCAATGATATTGTCAGTGATCGAGGTCCACATTTCATATCCAACTTTTGGAATAGTCTTTGCAAGCTCCTTGGTGTTCAAGTTAAACTATCTATAGCATATCATCCACAGACTAATGGACAAACATAACAGGTGAATCAAGTCCTAGAGAAATATCTCCGTTGCACCAGCAACTATCATCAAAATGATTGGTTTGAGCTTTTACCGTTTTGTAGAGCTTGCATATAACAATAGTGTTCATGCATCTACTAAGCAGAATCCCTTCTTTGAAAATTATGGACAACATCCAAGGATCGATATACAACTCTCAAATCATGTCAAGAACCCAACTACCAGAGACAAGGCCCAGTACCAGAAAGACATTCACAAAGAACTCAAGGAAGAGATCCATAAAGCTCAAGAACAATATAAGTACTATGTAGATCAACATTGTGTTTAGAATCCATCGTATCAAATTGGGGATAAATTATGGTTACTCAGAAACAATTTGCAAACTTCAAGGCTTGTGCAAAGTTAGATCATCAAAGATTTGGTCCATTCACCATCTTGGCCAAGATTGATCCAGTCACCTTCAAGCTCCAACCACTAAGTACCATGCGAATACATCCACTTTTCCATGATCCATGTTGGAACCATATCAAATCTCACCATTGAGGGGGGAGAGACCTAGTCCTTCACCACCTATCGAGATTGATGATCATGAAGAATTTGAAGTCGAGCATGTCCTAGATTTGAGAATATCCTAAGGAAGATTAGAGTACCTTATTCATTGGAAAGGGTATGACATCAGTGATCATACTTGGGAACCTGCAGAAAACCTTTAGAGAGCACCAATCAAGGTTTGAGAATTCCATGAGAGAAATCTAATGAAGCCGAAACTAGAGAACGTGACCACTCCTCATGGAACTCGTCTCTTGAAGGGGAGATGATGTCATGGACAAAGGAAACCATCCTGAACCTCATATTCCATGTGAATTCTATATCTTGTTATTGGTTCAAAATTAGGAGGAGCCAATGCTTCCATTACATCCAAAACATGCCAAAACCCTAAGATTTACTGTCTATTTGCTAAATTCTAACATTTGGAGGTCCTTTTTGAATTGTTGACATCATCAGATCACAACCACCCTTGGGAACCACCCTTCAAATCCTATATAAGGAGGCCTTGGCCACATACATAATCTTGCCAATACCAGTCTTGGGAGCTCAAGGAGTCTTGATCACCAAGTAAGTAATTCAAGTTCGAGTTCAAGTTCTGGTCTTGTCTCTTGCTCTAGTCTTGCTCTAGTCTTGTCTAGTCTTGTCTAGTCTTGTGTCTTGGACATGGACATATTCTCTTGTCCTATTGCAATCTCATACTATGAGATCCTTTCGAGTTATTTCTTGTATCTAGTTTGTCTCCCTGAACTTGGGAGTTCTTGTAATCTAGAGATCTTGCTCCATACTTACAATCCCGAGTTGTGGGATCTCCTGTATCATCTCTAGTTGGGTTATCTATACCTATCAGTCCCGGGTTGTGGGACTTCTTGTATCAACTACATATTCTTGTACTATTTTGCCTATGTGGGTATTTTTGTAATCAGAAGGATATTTCTAAAATCTTGTCTACTGTAGTCAGAGAGCACAATCTACTGCTCCCTTGACACAAAGTTGTCTCACTTTATCCTTTATTTGTATCACAAAAATAACACTTGTTAGTTGTTATTGAACCACCTATGGCTTGTATTTGGCATGACCGTTTGGGTCACATATCTCATAGTGCAACGGAAAATCTTTCTCTTTCTAGCTACTTACCTGTGTTATATTTCTCTGGATTTTCATTTTGTGAGCATTGTCAATATGGAAAGCAAACTAAGAATGTGCATAAGTGCACATTGATTCTTCAATTCTGCCTTTAGATCTCGTTCATAGAAATTTATGTGATCCAATGCCCAGAAGGTCATTAGGTGGTTCTCTTTACTTTGTCACTTTCATAGATGATGCTACTAGAAAAGTCTGGGTATTTCCTATCAAATTGAAGGATCATGTATTCTCTACCTTTACAAAATGGCTTGCCTTAGTTCATAATAAAAAAGGAATTAAGCTCAAAGCTTTATGTTCAAATAATGGGGGTGAGTATACCTCACATGAATTTAGGCTTTTCTATCAGTTTAGAGGATTTTGTAAAGAGCTTATAGCTCCTTATACCCTAGTAGAGCATGGTGTACCTGAAAGGATGAATAGAACTATTCAGGATATAGTATTTTCTATGCTGCATCATGCAAATCTTTCACAAGGTTTTTGGATAGAAGCAATATTGGTTGCAGTTCACGTGATTAACCTTTAACCTAGTACTGCCAAAGGTTTGAAAGTGGCACAAGAGTTATGGATAGGGAAGCCACCATATTATGATCATCTTTGAGTTTTTAGGTGTGAAACATCTTTTTATATACCCAATAATCTTAGACAAAAGCTAGACCATAAGTCAAAGAAATGCATTTTTCTTGGATATGGTCGAGAAGGACAATTTGGATATTGCTTATGGGATCTTGAAACAAGGTGAATGATTTTTTAGAAGTAGTGAAGTCATTTTCAATGAGTCCAAGATGCATAAACAGCCCATGAAGGAGGTTGAAGTGAGAAGAGTGATGTTTGAGGATACTGGTTGTTGGTAGCAGTCAGGGAACCGAAGGAGCCACACGACGAAGAGAGTCAGAGCGAAGGGACAGCACAAGCAGACATGGCAGTCAAAGAAGATCTGGCAAGTAGGCCATCTAATTTTTCAAGACATCAAGGAGTTGAGCACACAAGAAGAAAGAGCAAGTAGGGAGCTCAAAGAGGTGTATGACGAATCAATAGAGAAAACCCTACACAAATAGTGATTTTCATCACTAAAAACCATTGTAAATATCATTTCGTATTTTTGTAGCTCCATTTTGTGCAAGCCAAGGAGTCCTTGAGCTTGAGGAGCTTTAGAAGTATCTACCTGCCAATTTTCATATTTTTTGGACTTCGTTTAAGCCCTCAAATTGGCCCTGGAACCTAATTTTTAACTAGGCCGGACACTAGGTCTGAACAGGGCCAAAGCTAGTCAAAAACTATAAAAGGAGCTAGAGAGCTCATTTTTGAGGTTAGATTGTAATTGAAATGAACTTGTAAGAGCTCTTGAAAGTAATCTAAGAACTCCATTGCTCCTCACTCTTGGTCTTGCTGTGTGTGCGCGTGTGCGTGTATGTGTGTGCATGTTGGTGTGCTTCTCACTCACGCATTTGTGTTTCCACTTGCTCGAGGTCTTCATACCATCCTCACGTCTTCCCGGATTGACATTAAAGGAGGTGCTACTCATCACTGAGCTACACCAAATTTTGGCGCCGTTGCCGGGGATCGAGCTTTGAGGACGAGCGTGTGATGGTAAGACGTAGAGTTGACGCGTTGGAGTTGTAGGTATTTTCTTCACTCTCATCGATTTTCTTTTACTTTCTTCACCATCTTCATCACCATCATCATCATCACCATCTCCCACCTCCATCTCCATCATCGCAAAAATTTCTGTTTTTTTGACCATATCACCATCTCCACCTCATTTCCCTCATTTCACTTGTGAGAGAGAGCAAGAGAGCGAAATTGTGTGTGCTGTTTTTGCATGTTTTCTGAGCTGTATTGCAGGTACAGGCTGTATCACCATCCCCAGCACGCTGCGCAGGTACGGAATTCGAAGTAACTGTCTGTGTGTCGTCGGGTTCTATCAATCGCGACCGATAGAAAAGTTGAACTAATTGCTAAACAAAGTGCATATCCATGACCTACAGGCCTAGAGCTTCCCAAAAATGTGTTTAGTTTTTTGAAATTCCACAGATTTCTGTCAATCGCGATCGACACATCAATCACGATCGACAAACCACGACGGACAGACCTGTCAATCGCGATCGACACATCAATCGCGACCGACAGGGTCAACGACCGACACAGTCAACGATCGACACGGTCAACGACCGATTGACCACGACCGACAGAGCCTACGCGTGACACGTGTCAATCGCGATCGAGCCATCAATCGCGATCGACCAGTCAATCGCGACTGACAGCCCACGACGGCTCTGTCAATCGCGACCGACACAGTCAACGACGGTTTGACCACGACCGACAGACCTCACGACCGACCTGTGAATCGCGATCGACACATCAATCGCGATTGACAGAGTCAACGACGGTTTGACCATGACCGATTGACTTCACGACCGACCTGTCAATCGCGATCGACACGTCAATCGCGACTGACAGCCACGACGGACCTGTCAATCGCGATCGACACGTCAATCACGACTGACCTGTCAATCGCGACCGACAGGCTTTGCGAACACGTTAGAAGGGCAAATTAGGTCAAATTTTTTGGAGAAAAAATAGTGGTCTCAATTTTGGTTAAGTGTGGGGCAAACACTAGGGTATAGTATTGCATCGCGAGGCCGTGCCACAAGCAACTTGGGAATCCCTGTTTACCTGTTAGCCTGTTTTGAATCCTGTTTTAACTCCAAAACCCTGAACGGTCATAACTTTTTCATACGAAATCCATTTTTTGAGCTCTAGAGCTTGTCAGAAAGCTCGTGGCATATACTACACGCCCTCAAATGGTTTTTATAAGAATAATGCATTGATTTTCAGATAGGGTATTTTGAAGTTGACCATACCCAGGGGGAACGAAATTCAGGGATCCCTAGAATTATTTTCCAAAAAGTCATAGTACAAATTGGTGAAGTTTCACATGAATGAAAGTGATTGGTTCTGTCTTTTGAACTTAAGTCTTGAGCTAATCTTGGGCCTTTTACAGGTCCTTTGAGAGCAGCGAAGGGTACGCAAAGCAAGAGTAAGTGCAGGCTTGGGAACACGCGTCCTGGGCACACCAGGGCAACAACTCAAGGAAAGGAACTCAAGGTTGGAAAACCCGCAACACACTCTGTCAATTCTTAGTTTAGGCTAAGTGCGGGTAGTGTTAGAAGTAATTCCAGGCAACGATAGGCACGAGATACACCAAAGACTATCTAAGAAATCAAGTTCAATTCAAGAGATAACCTGTGTGTGTGAACGGCAACCATAAAGAAAAGAATCTAACGTGGAACGATCAACCTAAAAGTACGAAAAACATTCAAGTATTCCTGACGACGTAATATCAGACAAGACCTTCAACACGATAAATAACTAAAAAGAATCAAGTGACGGATACCAATTAATCGGCAACGAGGCTGTACTCTGGGCAAAAATCGGGCTGCTTAACTAAGCATATGAACCTTAGATCAGGACGACATCTTGTGAGGGAGAGACAAAGCCTTAGGTCTTCAGAGGCTAGTGTGAATCACACTGCTAGGTCTTGGGCCTAGCAGTTGAGCCACTACTCATACTACCCTAGCTCTGAGACGAGTGAATCAGAGATGTCTCAAGGTATGGAGAGACCTACAGGAAGTTCAGGAGTGCCATACTTGCACAGGGTAGAAGGCCCTTACAAAACGCAGTTGGAATACCTTAGGACCAACCGATTAGGTGCTAGCATCTATGAGGACGGCTTAGGAAGATCTGTGGTACAGATTAAGAATCCCGATCAATCCATTGGACTAGAGCACCCAGCAGTCAAATTTGAAAACGGTGCATACCTGGACAAGGAAGGAACCATATACGTGGTCACCAGTCACCCAGATAGGACAGATGAATTTGGAAATGTAATCTCTGAAGCGGACTTAGGTGACCTGGAGCAAGGAAACATGGGTGCAGAACCTAGAACCCCTCGAGGCAAATCGGTTCTCACTAGAATTATCACACCAGAGTGGATTCCCCATGATAATAAGAGCATAGAGTTGCTCCTCAATCGAGAGACTAAAGAAGCCTTTTGGAGATATAAATCTGATCGGCCATTTGATATAGGAACAATCATGATCTATGAGCTTAAGGATCCTGATAGCCCAGGCAGATTGACCTACTTAGATCACACTTCTGAAAGGATCTTTGTGGTGACAGAAAATGATAGGCATGCTTACACTTGGAAGGGTGAATTCATTTTCCCCCAACCAAGATCGAATGTATCCTATGGTCACCCTGGAGCTGGAACATCCCAAGCTCATGGAACTCAAAAAGACAGAAGTAGAGATAGACCAGAAGTAAGCTTTGCCAACCCCGTGGGCAGAGAAAGAACGAGGACGGAGACGAATAGAGTAGAACCTGAGATACTTAGAGCTCACAGGAATCAGAGAAACGTGGATGGATTCCCTCTGCCGAGACCTAGAGAGCACACAAGAACTCTGAGACCAACCCAGCTAGTTAAGTCCATGAAGAATTACTTTGATGGCACAGGAGATCCCTATGATCATGTGGCGGAGTTCAAGCAAGTCTTGAGAGCTGAACAAGTGGAGGATCTATTCACGTAGTACAATGCCTTCGGTCTAACCCTTAGGAACACTGCCCTGACATGGTTTCAGCCACTAAACGAGAGACAGTTCAGGAGCATAGATCAACTCCTAGAGGCTTTCATTATTGAGTTCTCTAAGAGTGGCATCAGACATAATACCTCCTCGCTGATTCATAGCTTCAAGCAAACCCCTCAAGAGACCGTGAGACTGGCAGGACGAAGATTTAGGCAATATCTTGAAAGATGCCCTGTCCCTGAGCTACCCACACCAGCCAAGCAAGTGGCTTTATTCTTGGATGGATTGCTAAGTACCAAATTAAGATCATATGTGTACTTGAAAGACCCTAGGACCATAGAAGAGTGTGTACGCATGTGCATTGACATTGAGGATAACCTAGGGGAGGAGTTAGAGCTTTCCAAAATCTACAAAGATTCTGATAGTGCCTCTAGCCTCTCTTCCACGCAATCCACATCAATTGAGGAACTTGCAGAGAAAGTGGCTCAGAAATTAGGTGTCTCTAGCAAACAAATTCCGAGATTTGCCCCTGTGAAGAGATGCTACACATGTGGTGGCGACCACATGGCAAATGTATGTCCCATTATGGCTCAACCCCAAGTGAACTCTAGTAGCCAGTACTGCACTATAGAACGAAGATACACAAATCACACAGCACAAGACTGCCCATACAGCAAGCAAGCAATTAGGCAAACCTACCCTCAGCCATACCCTCAACAAGGCAGATACCAGAACCAATACCAACCACAACAGTATGCTAGGCCTCAACAGACCTACCAACCACAATACCAAGCCCAGCAAAGGCCTCAGCCTGTGTTAGCCCAACAACCTCCAGCTCCATCCAACTTGATCCCTGTGAAGTATGCAGCTACAGAAGAAAACCTAAACCGAGCTATAGTCCCCATAACACCATTGCTTTCAGAAAATGATCCCAGTGACCATAGCTTCGATTCTACGCATGTTGAGAGTCCCCAGGCTTACTTCATGCAGTCTCGTGAACATGGTGAGTCTTACTATAGTGAAGAGCCAAACGAATCTAGTTGGGAATCAGATTACGCAAATGTCATGTACGCAAACCCCAACCCTAGACCCCAACCTAGGCAGGTAAGACCCCCATTCCCTAGAGGACCATGTTACAGATGTCAAGGAGATCACCTCATTCGTGACTGTCCCTTGCCTCCACCTACCCAACACCAGTCAGTAACGATCCAAGGCCATTGCCAAGATTGTGGAAAAGAGCATCTCTTACGGGATTGTCCTAAGAATCCCAACAATATGCCAAAAATCACTCCTATAAATGTGATTGGGTTAGTTGTAGACTCCACAGGGAGTGTGACTTCCACTGCGCCAGTGCAAGTGGTCACAAGAGCTCAAGCATTGCAGCAAAACCAAGCTGTAGATCAAGGAAAGAGCCCAGAAGTGAGTGAAACGGAGAGCATAACCAAGAAGAGAACTAGAGCCTGGAGAGATAGTCGGGAAAGAATGAAAAGACAATGGGCTAAAAAGATGAGTGAACTTGAGGAAAGCATAAGAGAAACCAAAGCCAAGATAACTGAACTCACATCTCAAACTCCCTCTCACACTACCCCACCACCACCATTCCCATCGCCATCCGACCCGCCACCTTCCAACCCACCTTATACAATTCCACCACCCCCTAGAGCAGGATCAGTATTAGCTGATCCCACTCCTGAAGATATAGACATGATGCTTAAAGCATATCAGGCCAGAATCCAAGAAGGGCCAAACGTAACGGATCATGACAAGTGCTACCCTAGAGCTGACCTAGAGATAGAAAGAACCAAGCTTTGCGCGAAAATGGTCGCATTGGCTCAGACTATGTTTGAAGCTAGTCGCCTATTCAATTACTCGGGCTCAGCCAAGACGCAGCTACACCTGGATGGACTTCTAGAGAAGTTAGAGGGCATAATTGCAAGATCTGCCAAGGAAGAAAAAAATCAAGAAAGAGATAAAGCAAGCAAAAACATGACCCATCCCCCACCGGAAGCTTATGTGCCCAATTCCACTGAACCAGACAACCCCCCTTTTCTGGAAAGAATGGAGAATCTAATGGCACACTACGAAAAGGAACCTGCCCCTCAAAGAAAGG
Organism: Ceratopteris richardii; assembly: GCA_020310875.1. Lineage (NCBI taxonomy): Eukaryota > Viridiplantae > Streptophyta > Polypodiopsida > Polypodiales > Pteridaceae > Ceratopteris > Ceratopteris richardii. Next base: position 126,304,974 of record CM035436.1, read on the forward strand.
AAAGGGGAAGAGAACGGATAAGCCAGCCTCTTCAGGAAGCCCATGTGCCTCCTCAAGAAGCTTATCTTTCCCCCCAAAAGGCAGATGAGCCTCCCTCGAAAGCTCACGTACCTCCACAGGTCGCCTACATTCCTTCTCAGGGAGCATATGAGCCTGTTCGGAAAAGTAATAGAATAAGTAATCCTCCCCAGGAAGCTTGTGCTCCAAACATCTATGAAAGCGAGGAAAGAGCCAATGATAGAATAAGCCCCCCTTCCCAGGTTGCTTATGTGCCTAATTCTACGGAGCTAGACACTTCTTCTTCTATGAATCGGTTTGCACCAGACTTCCTATGAGAAATTCAAGAAGATAAATGGGATAACGAAAGTGAAGTCGCCCCTCCCTTTGAACTGGTGGATGATGCACATGACCAATTCCCACAAGACATCCCATCTATTTACGGGGAACATGAGAGTACTCAGTCTCACGAGAGATTGGACTTTGAATCCAATTCCATACAAGAGCTACCCCATTTCACGGGCCCATGGGAAGCCAAGTCCACGTGTATGAGAGCACCCACAGTCATGGTAAGAAACGAAGATTCAGTCATACCTAGGAACACAGAGGTAGTGAAAAATACTAAAGTGCAGTGCAGTCTCAAGTTAGAAGAGCTACTCAAGGTTAGACCTGAATTATGGAAACATGTAGCCAAACAAGTACCAGAGATAGCAAAACCTCGTTCCCAGGTAGGATCACATAGGACAGTGCCAGAAATACCCTTGGATAAGATAGGAGATATGTGTGAAGGTGAAGAAGGGAACACCTATCTTCCCATTACTTATCAGGAGTACACCACTAAGGCAATCTTGGACTCAGGTGCAGGAGTTGCAATTGCCACCACCTCCCTATGGAAGCGTTGGGGCAAGCCGGCACTCAGGCCAATGAGAATGAAATTGCAGATGGCCGATGGTCACATAGAGAGACCCCTAGGATTGCTAGAAGGAGTAACTCTCACCACTTGTGGTGTCGAGTTTGAACATACCTTTGCTATATGTGACTTTAGCAAAAATCATGCCTATGAGATGATTTTGGGACGACCATTCATGCGACAGTTGCAAGTGGTACACGATTGGGGAACTAATTCCTTGTACCTGCAACACTTAGGTGTTACGACCAAAGTCAATCTCAAGGATTATTCTCATAGAGATGTCCCTCCTATCCAATGGAATCCCATCCATAGAGCCAAAGATGACACGGAATCTGTGCATTCCATAGGGTCTGGATCCTCATGGATGCATGAAGACACTCATTTATGGATGTGCAAGGTTGCAGTAGAAGAAGAGAAGAGAGAGAAGGCCAGAGAGATAGGTGCAAACGAAACACATAGACCCATTCAAGACCCAGCCTATGCACCTGTAGTCTTTCCTGACGAAGAATTCGAACCCCACGGCTGGGCAGAAATCCTAGCAACAATGGATGTAGCCATCAATGAGGAACAATGGACACCTCACTGTGATGAGGATGGCTATGACATTTCAGTTTTCTCCATAGAGCCAATCATGGGAGAGGCAGTTCTAGAAGAATGCGAACCTATGCCTAATGCAATTGAGGATGCAAGCGATTCCGATCTAGAGTCAATCATTATGGACCCACCATTTGCATCACATGAAGAATACTTCCATGGAATAGAATTTCAACCCCAGAGGCATGGAGAGCTTACAAATGATGTAAGACTAGCGACACATGTGACCTCGAAGGAAGAAGGAAAGAAGCGAAAGAAGAGAGAAGTCTCACCCGAAGAGGAAGAATCTTTGTTTGAGGTCCCAGAAAATTTTAAGAAGTATGAGATAGACGACAGGAGAGTCATGATAAGAATGCCTAAACGTGAGGCACAGGCAGGAGAGGCCTATGATAACAAAGAAACCACCAAGAAAATAGTTGTGGCCCTAGAGGAAGGGGAGGAGAGATGCACGTACATAGGCCATGACCTGACAGAAGAGGAAGAGCATGCGTTAATTGCCTTGCTAAGAGAATACAGAGATGTGTTCGCTTGGAGTTACAAGGATTTGAAAGGTGTTGACGCTGACATATGCTCACACACCATCCCCATGACCTCAGATGCTAAACCCTCTAAGCAAAAGCCCTACACATATAACGATAATTACGCTGCTAAGATCAAAGAAGAGATAGATAGACTGGTTGAAGCTGGATTTATCTATGAAATTGAGCACACTGAATGGGTATCCCCCATTGTAGTGGTGCCCAAGAAGAATGGCAAGCTGCGTGTGTGCATTAACTTGAAAAAGGTTAATGCAGCCACGATTCGAGATAACTATCCACTCCCCATCACAGAACATCTCTTAGAAAGAGTGGCAGGCAAGGAAGTGTACAGCTTCCTTGATGGATTTTCGGGTTATAATCAAGTAGCCATAGCTCCAGAGGATCAACATAAAACAGCTTTTGCCACAGAATGGGGCATTTTTGCTTTTCGTGTAATGCCATTTGGGCTTACCAATGCACCAGCTACCTTCCAGAGGCTGATGTGCCATGTATTTAAAGAGTTCCTGAGGAAAAACTTAGAAGTCTATGTTGATGACCTTTGTGCTCATTCCAACATCAGACAAACCCACATTCCCGAACTCAGACAAATCTTTGACAAATGTAGAGAATATCAAGTCTGCCTGAACCCAGAAAAGTGCGTTTTCATGGTCAGGCAAGGCAAGATTCTAGGACACATAGTGTCAAAAAATGGCATATCCACTGATGAAGAGAAAGTGAGAGCCATCGCAGAACTACCTAGGCCAAAGAATGTCAAGGAAGTACAAGCTTTCATGGGTCATTGTGGTTACTACCGCCGGTTCATTCACATGTATGCCGTCATAGCAAAGCCCATATATGGACTTCTGACTAACTTTGAGTGGACGGATGAATGTGAGAATTCCTTCCAGGAGCTTAAACGACGATTATGTTCAGCACCAATCTTGACCACACCAGACTGGAATAAGCCATTCCATGTTCATGTGGATGCATCCAATTATGCTATTGGGTGTGTACTCACGCAACCTACGGGCGAAGGTAATATGGATCTTCCCATTGCCTACGCCAGTAGACAATTGAACGCAGCTGAACGAAATTATACCACTACAGAGAGAGAAGGTTTAGGCATGGTATATGCAGTCAAGAAATTTAGACACTATTTGCTTGCAAATAAGTTCAAATTTTTTACTGATCACCAAGCATTGTTATATCTCGTGAACAAGCCATGCAACACAGGAAGATTAGTAAGATGGTTTCTCCTACTAATGGAATACGACTTTGAGGTTGTGGTAAGGAAAGGTAGGACTCATTTGAGAGCAGATCATCTCTCTAGGCTCACATCTGGAGAAGCCCCACAAGGAGTATTAGATGATCTTCCTGATGCTTACTTGTTTAATTTGGAAGTTGTACCGCAGTGGGCTAAGCCATTGGTACCAGTATTGACATACGGGCCTAACCATCCAGTAGTAAACACACGGAATAGAGAAGTTGTGAAAGCCCAAAAGTACCACATCATGGCAGGAAGTATGTACAAGCACACAGATCAAGGGATCTTGGCTTGTTGCGTAGAAGAGGATGAGTACACTAAATGGTTGCAATTAGCACATGTAGGTGCATTAGAGCAACACTACTCAAAGCAACGAACTTTACAGACTTTAAAGAGACTCGGAGTGCATTGGCCAACGATGGAAGCTGATGTCCAAAAGTTGTGCAAGGAATGCCCAATCTGTTGCACTAAACCACCTGTGGAACACGCTACTCTATATCAAGTATCCATTGTGCCAGATTGGAGTGAACCTCTAGTATCCTTCTTGAGGACAAACACATTCCCTTCAGACATGACTCTGGCTAGGAAAAGGAGTTTGGAACAAGAAGCCCTGGATTACTCACTCATTGGTGATAATCTATATAAGCGTGGTAAAGATGGTTACCTGAGACTGTGTGTCCATGAGAGTGAATATCTTAAGATCTTGGAAACTGCTCACCAAGGTGTAGCAGGAGGACACTTTGGATTAGATCGGGTGATCAAGGCAGTACTATTTGCGGGCTTCTGGTGGCCTACCCTTCACATGGATGCACATACTTATGTGAAATGGTGTGATGTCTGTCAGAGAACTCAGTATCCTATAGGAAAAAGATGAGATGCCATTGAAACCTATGATGGGTGGACGTGCGTTCTCTAAGTGGGGAATAGACTTCGTAGGTCCTATTAATCCCCCAGCTAAGGGTTCTCATGCAGAATACATCATTGTTGCGACAGACTATCTAACTAAGTGGGTAGAGGTCAAGGCTACGACAAAGAACGATGCTCAAACAACTGCTAAATTCTTGTTTGAGAATGTGTTCACCAGATATGGGCTACCTATAGAGCTTGTAAGTGATAGAGGCACACACTTCCTGAACGAAGTGATTGAAAATCTACTCCAAGAATTCTTGGTAATACACAAGAAGTCTGCCCCTTATCACCCTCAGGCTAATGGACAAGCTGAGAGCACTAATAAGATCCTATGCAATGTACTGACAAAATTAGTGAACACTAAACGCTCTGATTGGGACAAACAGCTACACCATGCTGTTTGGGCATACCGAGTTGCCTACAAAACGGTACTCCAAGCCACCCCCTTTCAGATGGTATTCGGCCAAAACGCTGTGCTACCCTTGGACTTCTTGATACCTACATTGAAGGTAGCACAAGAGCACGAATGGACGGGTCATGAACTTTCCTCTAGACTTTTTGACCTTGAACGATTAGGAGAAACAAGACTGAGAGCAGCTGCAGGGATATATGCAGCAAAGAAACGACAGAAGGCATACTTTGATGCCCATGTGAAGGATAAAGGATTGAAAGCAGGAGATCTAGTTTTAGTCTACACATTGAAACAACACGCAAGGAAGCTAGAAAAGAGAGGCTACGGACCTATGATCATCAATAGGATCTCCACGAGTGGAGTAGTGCAACTAGCCACTTTAGAAGGCGATGTTCTCCCAAACTATATTAGCGGTTGCAGAGTCAAGTTGTATCAGGAACCTCTCACAGAGGAAATGCTAAGTTGACTCAACATTGCGAAGAAACGCAAAGAGGAAGAAAAGCGAATTCGAGAAGAAGCCCAGGCAAAAGCGTTAGAACGCATCAGAAGGATGAAATTACGAAGGCAAGGTAGAGATCAGCCTAGAACAAATGACTGTGCTGATCAAGGATATCATATGGCAATGTGTGAAGTCGCAGGAACAAGCTCACAGAGGATAACTGATCGACGTCCTTTCGTAACCTTAGATATAGGACAAGGAAAGAGTGCAAGGACCGTAAGAGCCTTGATTGACTCCGGCGCAGCCACTAGTGCTGTTAGAGTGTCTTACTGTCAAGAGTTGCAGTTAATTGTCAATCCTGTGGAAGCATATCTCATAGGATTGGGAGGCGTGGAAACCCCTTGCATGGGCGAGGTGGAACTTCCCCTCTACATTCATGATAAAGTACTAGTGTGTCAAGACGAGGATCTCACTGAACCTCTTGTCTTGGGTCAAGACTGGATCTATGACCAAGCAGTCAACTTAAACCTAAGAAGTGGACTTCTTCAGGTATGGGTCAATCATAGTCGAATCACAGTAGAGTTAGATAATGGAGCACTCAAAGAACTAGGAAAGGCACAGACTCTTGGTCCCTCCAGGGGTACACATGAAGATGACCATGCTGTTCTTGTCCAAAACTATGTGTTGCAGAGGAATGATATTCTCAAAAAAGGAGTCAGGGATGAAATGGAACTCCCTTCTTTTCCAAAGGCCAGAAGGAGGCAGCAACCAAAGGTGAATCAAAGGCAGAAGAAGCAGAGTACTACCCATGACGGAAATCAAAAGTACCTGCGCAACAAAATATCTCAGCAAGTCAACCAAGTATGGGTGCGGAAAGGCGAACACCCGGTAGCACTCAAGCCAACCACACGGGCAAAACCTCTTATTAGTAACCAACAACACGTCACTAATAAGAAGTCTTACGGAAATTCTTCTGCTAACGTAAAATCTATTTGGGTGCCCAAGAAGTCGATGAAGGCTAGCCCACAGTCAAGACAAATTTGGGTGCCTAAGGCTTGCTTGTGGGCGCAAATAGCTACGCTGAAGCCACAACTTATACAACGTAACCCATTCACTCGCACGGCCAGCAGTCACTTGTCTTCAACACTCAAGAACATACCAAGGCCTATGAGCACGAACATACTCGCTTGTAAATGGGTCCCTAAAAGGCCTCATTTTAAAGCCGATACCACTATAAAGTTTTCTAGAGCCTCTACGGCACCAAGAAAAAGACCCATCCACTGCATTTGGCAGCCTAAGACCTGTAATAAACCCCCCGACCCAAATTTGTAATTTCATCTTCACTTACTAACTGCATTAGTCTCCTAGGACTACCCACGAACTAACTACACACACTGTCTTCGTGCACTTACTAACCACTAACTCACCATCTACCTCATGTTAATGTTGCAACGGGGACCACAACGGATTTATTCTGTCCATTACGATGTTAACACGTGGTTCTATATTCTCACAGAACCAACCAGCAAACAGGGCCATGGCCGAAGCAGGTGCAAGTTCTCAAGCCGGATCCGGTGCCCAGATTGTGGACATAGAAACACTCCTCCTCGAGCCACATCTCACCGCAAGGCCGCAAGAACTTCAAGCCGTGCATGTGCTCCCCATTCAGGATCCTCCTCAAGGGCACACTTCTCAAGTAGGTAAGCATGCGCATTGGTTCAGTGATGTCGCTGGACCATTGGGCGATGGAACCTACTTCTGGGAAGCAGAATTGGAATTTAATGGCAAATGGGGTCGATACCACTTTTTCACGCGCGAGTTTGAAAGCTATCAAAACGCCGAAGTCATGCGATCAGTTTGGATCAAAGCGGGTGTGGACAGTTATTTCAGGGCCCACTTACCAAAGCCGGATTTCTTACGATGTTCATATCTGATCAGTACCATCACGCCAAGCAGGGCCAAGGGAGGCGACAACACCTTTGTGTTGCCATCACTGCTGCCGGGTCATGAGCTTAAAAGATTCAAGTTGACCCTCAACCTGGTAAGAGAAGCATTGGGTATGTATGGCATGCACATCCCCACAGAAAAGGAAACAATGGTGCCAGGTCGAATGAAACACAAAGATCTTAATAAGCTGAAGGATATGGTAGCGATGACACCTACCATTGCGCTTCACCTGCGGACCATCATGCAACATTTTGCTTTCCCCGCACAGGAAAGATTCACAATGCCCCCAAAGAAAATTTGGTTCAGTTTGTATCTAGCAGAGACAGAAAGCCTTCCCATCAATGTGCCACACTGGATCATCGATCAGATCCACCTAGCCCATCAGAGGTGGAACAAGAAGCAAAAAAATGTGCTTCATGGATGTTGCGCTCTCACAAAAATAATCTACCGATGTCTGGCCTATGATGTGCCTATTCAGCGGGCACTCATCTGGCCCCGTGCTCAGGAATTCCAAAGAAGACTATCAGCAGCATGTCCCCCATCAAAGAAGATGAAGGGGGGAGTACAACTCCCATGTGCTCAACCAAGGGGAGCCACCACTACACCAGAAATTACCCCTCCCCAGACACGACGCGTTAGGCCATTCACAATCCGGCTACCAAGACCGAGCACAGATGGGCCTAATCTGGTATTCCCACCCGTCCCATCAGATCTGGAATTCCCACAGGGTTTTACTCTAAATGACCTCACGGATGAAGAAGTAGCCCGACTGATCTATGATTCTAATCTCGAGACGGAAACAGAAGGTGCTCAGGAACCACAACCCCAGACAACAACAGCAGCCCCCACCCGACCCGAAGTGGTAGAAGTCGACGTAGAGGAACAAGAGGAAGAACAAGAGGAAGAAGCCTACGAGGAACAAGAATATGACGAGCTTTCAGAGCTGGCAAGTGCCCCTGCGTATTCGGCACAAATCAAAAGACTATATCGAACCATGCAACTGGTTCAAGAACAGCATAAGATGTCACTAGAGTCGGGCAAGAAACTCAAGAACCAGTTGCTAGCTGAGGAAGGTGTGGACGAGATGTTCATTGAGTCCATAAACCTTCATGCCGACGCAGTAGGATTGGATGAGGCCATCCATGAGGCAATGGCCTACATTCACAGATTTGAGAAGAGGGTTCCCGTTCGTCCCAGGAGGTCTGGGAAACAAATTCACATCAATGTATCAGCACCAGGAGAGACAACGCAAGCAGACGAACATCAGGAAGCACCACTGTCACCACCATCCCCACCTCGCACTACACACTTCACTCCACCACATGACACTAGCACCACCTCGTACACTACCACCACCATTGTCATGGGTATCCCACTCTCTCTGGGGATCCAATTCGGGGGAGTCCCCATGCCCACTTTCACCACTCTGTTCACTGACGTCACATCCACTCCACCCACGATCCCCATCTACACTGTCACTCAAACAATTGACACTATGGAAACATCACCTGCCACAGCACCGCTCCCTCCCCCCATGCCACCTTCATCTCCCATACCCCCTCCACCCACATCTCCACTTGCATCCGCATCATCCACAACTCCCTTTCCCGCCCCCATTTTCCCTGCATCTTCACCCCTCCCAGCATTATTTAATGTAAATAGCATATTTTTAGCATTAAATCAATGTGTATCTCAGCTCCAGAATGAGTACAGAGCTCTGGACGGCCGGTACCAACAACTGACAACACACCACCAGAACTTACAAAGGCAATTTAACATCCTACAAGAGGAAAACGCAGAGGTGAATCAACGCTATACAACGCTTGAGCAGGCTCACCAAACACTATTGGAGACACCACAACCATCGACAGAATCAGGTGTAAAACAACTAGAAGCTTTGCTCGAAGTATACCAGGCCGATAACCTACGAGTCAGACGCAACTTGGCACTACTACGAAAACATATGGCCACAGCACTGGAGGAGAACAAAAGACTGCAAAAACAAAATGAAGAGAATCTGGAAGCGGCCATGGAAGGCTCCCCTCACGAGATAGATCCAGAGCAATTTAAAGCAATTCCCACGGAGACGATGAAAACCATTCTGGAAAGCTATGCAGATCTCCTGGAAGCCCATGATGACTTGGAAAGAGAGCGTGACACACTTCAGAGCAGGCTGAAGGAACAGGAAGAACAACCGAAGAGTGTCCCATCAACCTCCACCTCAGACGAAGTAAAGGCCTTAACCGAGCAGGTAGCAGAACTACAAAAGAGGTTACAGACATACGAGAGGCAGCCATCCCCTGTGGTAGAACCAGAGCAAGAAGAGCTAGTCCCTATTGAGGTAGATGAGTCTTACGAGGAACCGTATGTTCCTATGCCAATGCCAGGCGGGCGACGAACCTCAGAGGGACTAGACACATTGGAAGTGGAAGCACCCGAGTGGCTTCAGACACTGGAAAGGACAGCGAACACTCACGAAGAACGGGTGGCAATTCAGATCCAATCACTAGCGAACTTAGAAGAGACCGTCATAAAGTCTGAATACTTCAGAAGCATGTCTCACCATAGATGGATAGGCACCAATAATGACCAGTATGTGCCATTCTGTATACTTTTAGCCGATTACAACGCGGAGATTCAACGACAATGTGGCAAACCTCCCACCTTTGCTACACAATTTGGTCCAGATGATATACCGGAAAGTGCTCAGCATGGGTCCATCCATCAACCCACCTGGAGAATCAGGCTTTTGGAAACGTGTCCAGAAATGGTCTGAACCTGGAATAATATGCCGTTGTTTATTAAGTACAACCCTTGTTACATTCCAGTTCTGCGACGACGCACCTGGCCTGAATTCACTATAGCTGTCAAAGACATCAAAGCCTGTGCAAAATGGTTGAATTATGTTTATCTAGCACCTCCACGAGGACCTCCCACAGTCAATTACATGATTTCTACAATCCGTCACTGGAGTACTAGGCTACGCAATAATCCTGATGTGATGGCCCAGATGTGCATGAAAATATTTGAATTAATGCTGATCACTTTCAGGACGTTTAAAAACATTAAGGACCCTCACTTCTCAGGTGCAGGCTTTATGACAGGAAACCAAGATCTAGTGTATGATATGAGTACCACCCCGTCCATTGAAGTAATATATGCCTGGCACGCCAGAATCAAGTACCTCCCAGCCTGCTTTAAACAGACATTTGAGGAGATGTTCATCACAGGATTCTGGGAATATCACTCCGAAATCTTTATACCCAGACCATCACATCTCCTCCAATTATTTGCTGTGGAGAGAACTATTTACTCAGAACAATTGAGGGTATCTCATCCAGATGTTCCCGGACCTGTGAATTGGGATGAATTGCTCACAGATCTAGCACGTGGCTTGCGACTCGAAGAACACCACCTAGCCTCCGATGTCGTCCAATATTATGTTCAAAAATCCTCTAGACAAGGGTCTGTCAGGGGCGACAGACGCGAGAGTGGGGGGGGTGTTGGCAGCAGTCAGGGAACCGAAGGAGCCACACGACGAAGAGAGTCAGAGCGAAGGGACAGCACAAGCAGACATGGCAGTCAAAGAAGATCTGGCAAGTAGGCCATCTAATTTTTCAAGACATCAAGGAGTTGAGCACACAAGAAGAAAGAGCAAGTAGGGAGCTCAAAGAGGTGTATGACGAATCAATAGAGAAAACCCTACACAAATAGTGATTTTCATCACTAAAAACCATTGTAAATATCATTTCGTATTTTTGTAGCTCCATTTTGTGCAAGCCAAGGAGTCCTTGAGCTTGAGGAGCTTTAGAAGTATCTACCTGCCAATTTTCATATTTTTTGGACTCCGTTTAAGCCCTCAAATTGGCCCTGGAACCTAATTTTTAACTAGGCCGGACACTAGGTCTGAACAGGGCCAAAGCTAGTCAAAAACTATAAAAGGAGCTAGAGAGCTCATTTTTGAGGTTAGATTGTAATTGAAATGAACTTGTAAGAGCTCTTGAAAGTAATCTAAGAACTCCATTGCTCCTCACTCTTGGTCTTGCTGTGTGTGCGCGTGTGCGTGTATGTGTGTGCATGTTGGTGTGCTTCTCACTCACGCATTTGTGTTTCCACTTGCTCGAGGTCTTCATACCATCCTCACGTCTTCCCGGATTGACATTAAAGGAGGTGCTACTCATCACTGAGCTACACCTGGTCCTCCAGTCAGCATGCATAAAAATGCTACACATAGGGATGTTCAAGAGAATGTTCGATTAGATTATTTTGTAAATGGTCCTATTTAGAAACCATTGAGATGCTTTGCACATGTCTCACATCCACACAATAGATATGTTCTAGGTTTGGGTTTTGTTATGCTAACAAATGCTGGTGAGCCTTCTTGCTACAAAGAGGCCATGCAGACAAAGGATCATGTCAAGTGGGAGATTGTCATGAAGAGTGAGTTGGATTCTATTCACAAGAATGGTACTTGGGATTTAGTACCTTTGCTAAAGGGTAGGAAATCTTTACCATGTAAATGGGTAAATAAGTTGAAATTCACATTAGATAGTGCTTCTCCAAAGTATAAAGTATGACTTGTTGCAAAGGGTTTTAAGCAACAACCCTTCAAATTTTACTTGGATTTGTTGCAATGGAGGACTTAGTGCTAGTCCAAATGGATGTGAAAACTACTTTCTTGCATGGGGAACTTAGAGATGAGATCTATATGGAACAACGAGAGGGTTATGTAGTTCCTGGCATAGACAGACTAGTTTGTAAGATGAAGAAGAGCTTATACGGACTTAAACAGTCCCTTAGACAATGGTACCACAAGTTTGATGCTTTTTTAAAGTTTCAAGGCTATTCTTGAAGCAATGAGGATCATTGTCTCTACGTAGAGAGATGCTGAGATGGCAACTTGATATGCTTGAAACTTTATGTCGATGATATGTTGATTGCTTGGACATCCTCTTATGACTTGACAATTCTCAAAAAGAACTTGATTCAGACATTTGATATGAAGGATTTATGAGATGCCAGGAATATTCCTCACATGTGCATCACTCGTGATAGGAGAAAAAGTTGCTTATACTTGTCTCAAAGTGAGACATATCCAAAGTACTTCACACATTGAATGTGCAGGGTGGAAAGGCATTGAGTACAACTTTACCCACATATGTGAAATTGAGCAAGGATGATTTCCCTAGATCAGATCAGATGAGGAATCCATGACCGAAATTCATTATGAGTCTGTTATTGGTAGTCTAATATATGTTATGGTACTTACAAGATTGGACATTGCATTGGTAATGGGAGTTGTGGGAAGCTATATGTCTAATCCTAGCAAGAAGCATTTGGAAGCGATCAACATGATTTTCAGATATTTGACTGGCACTAAGGGCAAGTGTCTATGCTTGGGTAGAGGGAAAACGTCCATTATTGGTTACACAGATTCTGATTATGCTGGTTATGTAGACAATCATAAGTCTACATCATGGTACATTTTTCATTTTAGATGAGGTGTTATCTCTTGGGGATCTCGTCTTCAAGAATGTACAACTTTTTCCACTACAAAAGCGGAGGAGGTTGTAGCAAGTGATGCATGCAAGGAAGCATTGTGGATTTCCCATATTGCTTCTGATATAGGTTTACCTTAACATGCACCTCATCTGCTCAGTGACAGTCAGAGTGCCATTGCATTGGCTAAGAATCTATTCTATCATACAAAGACCAAGCACATTGAGGCTCTATATCACTTCATTAGAGACTTCTTAGCCATTGAGTGCATTATTTTGGATAAGGTTCATACTCGAGATAATGTTGCAGATGCTTTGACTAAAGCTCTACCACAGGATAGCTTTCAACACTATTGTCACATGATGGGGGTTACTCGATCCATGATCTTACACAGTTACTTATATATTGTGTAACATGCCCACTAGGTGGGTTATATAGTTTGTGTACTTATACTCAAGTATTCTTTATCATTCTTTATTTTTCTCCCATAAAAACTTTGGCCATTTTGGCCTTTAGTGGGAGACTGTTACCGTTAGTGTCCATGTGAAAGGCCAAATGGCCATCATACACCTTTTTATATGTTCGTTAATAAAACATATAGTGGCCTAATGAGCCACAGGTTGTAAGTTCAACTACATTTGTAACATCCAAGAAATATATGTTCATGCTCCTTGAGTGCTGTATTTTCTACGTATAATGCACTCTGTGCGAAGCACTATGTGTTGCATTTGGATCTAGGTTTTCTACGTCGAGGGTATCATCGTGGAGCTCTCGAAAAGGAGAGGAGAGTCCATTGAGGTGCATCGCTACAAAAAATACTTCAATCCTATCTAGTCTCATTTCTAGACATTTTGTCTTGTCAACTTGCAATGTCATAGTATGAGACCTTATCTAGTTGTTTTCTTGTATTTAGATAATCTTCATGATGTCCGAAGATCTTTTATTTTTTATATCATTTTCATACCTACGGTGTCAGGTCGTTAGATCTTATGTATCTTGTCCAGCCTAGTTATTCATACTATTGGTCTTAGATTGTGGGACTTCCACTATTGGTTGTATATTCTTGTATTGTTTCCCCTATGTGGATAATCTTCTAATCATAAATATAATAAGTTTAGTGTAGTGAGAGGGCACAATCTAGTGATAACCTGAGAAATGGAACTTCACATTCCTTGAGTCCCTAGTTTGGAAACTATGCATATTTAACAAGCAGATACATTATATGCACGATCGAGATAAACAACCATAAGTAAAACACACATAGTGATGAATGCGAAAATTTTAAAAGCTTAAGGTCAATGAACTACATTGTCTCATGGGCCCAAATGCCACCATGAAAAGGAGGGGAAACAGGAAAGGGAGATTCTCTTAGTCTTTAAGATTGAGTGGAACCAACCACTACATGGAATGTATGGTACACTTTGCATGGATATGTTCTTTCATATCTTGGACAATATTCTATATGGGGCCATATGTTTTTAGTCATTCACATATCCCTATTATATAACATGATTGTACTGTAGAAAAATGGGCGGATTGAGAGGAAAAGGAGCCTCCAACAAGGAACTGAAGTTGATGTTTATGAACTCAACAAAGTGATTGGAGTTTTGAGCTTGCCTCGTTTGAGGTCCAAGCTTAAGACATGGAACATAGGCTTAGAAGGCTTGCCAACTAGGGACCTCGAGTGCGACCTTATTCCTCAATACATTTATCATTTCTTTTTCTTTTATAATTTTATGTTCGATTTTAGTTTTCCTTTTTCGCCTTTTATTTTTGACGGCCTCTTTTCACTCACATGAAATGGTGTTGCGTCGATAGCGACCTCATATTTGACAAAAAGTGTGTAGGTGGAGTGTATCATTGCTAACCTTTACGGTTTATGCCTTTCACTTCTCCAAAGAGCAGTAATATTCAAAATTGTCTAGATGCAACGTATCTTCAAACGGTAATGCGAATTGTCTAGATGCAATGTATCTTGAGAAAATAATGGAGCCCTTTGTACCTCTGCTAGGGAACCCCACATGTTTGAGTCCCATCGTCCTCCCCTTTGGAGTTAGACGTTGACGTCTAAATACAATGTATTTATCCGACGGTAGTTGATGCACATATGACGCTTTTTATAGCGACCATGAAATATTGCAAGGGGATGAACACCATCCACCTCTTCACCCGGAGTCTTCTTATGAACAACAATGGGGAGAACGAAGGTCGTTCACATCCTTCTTTTTTTCAAAGAGGAAGCTCGATGGAGGCTTAGTCTCTTTCATGCTTGAATTAATAAAAGAACAATTGAACAGTGAAGGGCCATAGTGCTCTTGGGATCTCTTGGATCCAGTGTTGTATTTTGACGGTCTACCATGCACTTCAATTTATAACGTTATGTAGAGATATTACCCGTATTTTCTATTTTTAATGTAATTTTTGAAGGTCTAATACTATTTATGGCCTTATTTTACGGTTTAAAATGGTCAAAACGGGCAATACAGCCATAAAAAATCAACACTGCTTGGATCTCACAGACTAGAGATAGGATGGCTCGGAGGCAGAACAATAGCGACGATCCAAATTGAGTAAGAAATCTATGTTTTAAAGAAAGTTAGAGAGAAGGTTAATAAACTTTTCCTCGCCTTCATGTGCAGCTCACTCACTGTTGATTTTGTTATTTTCAAAGGCGAAAATTTGACGGTGTTCGAACGAAAGGGACTTCTTACAATTACAAATTCTTTTGCCTAACACACTAAGGGATTTTTCAATCAATCATTCTTTCGGATGACCGTCGAAGTTGACCACACATTTTTCTTTCCGTATCTCACAAAGAGAGAAACTTGTAAGAAAATCCCCATCTACTCTCTCTTTAATGTTGACCTCAAAGGTAAGAAGAAACTTGTAGAAAATCCCCATCATTTAGTCATTCATACGATAGATTTCGAAGAGGATAATGAAACCCTACTTATTGATAGAAATAGCCTTGATGTGTGGTAAAAGTCGTGATAGGCTTTTGTCATGGATTTAGACTTGCCCAAGATGTTTTAAAGCAGTGGATTAGAAATAATTGGGAATCAAACTTGGAGAAACTTGGAGGTATTCTTGGGAAGTTCTTAGGACAAAAGTCAAGATAGGGTAGCATTAATCCTGAATGGGACCCTCAGATCATGTTGGAAATAGATTTGGACAAACCTATCAAAACTTCACTTGTGATTAAGGACTCTGATGGCGGAAAGCTACATGATAAAAAAAAGTCCTTTATCGAAACTTACCAAACCATTGCTATAAATGTTACAAGCAAGGTCACTTAATTAAAGACTTCTAGCTTCTCAAAAATATGCCTATTGAAAGTGGCACATATACTTAAGAAAATTCTAGCAAAAGGTCTGCTAACCAAGATGCCCCTCAAGGTGTTTCAAATAGAGGTAAAAAAATGGCCCCAAAAAACAAAAAGAAAATCAGGTAAGTTGTTCATACGTTCGATCTCTTGTTAGAGGAGGTATATCACCCTTTTGTGGAAACTCATCAAACAATAGAAGTAGAGGATGATCCTAATAAGGAAAGTTCTCATCCTATATCAACAGGATATCCAAATGTATGACAAAACTTGAGGCATTTATTCCTCCTCCCCTAAGTTCATGCTTGAAAGTAATAATGATTGGGCCTTGGTCATTAATAGGAAAAATCCTAAAAGTGGAGATCACCATCCTAAATAGTCTAGTGACTATAACCCTGCAGCTGATATGGTGTTCACTAATGAACTTAATGCTTCTGAAAAACAAAAAATGGATAAGCTGGATCAAGAGGATGATAGTCAAGAAGGTGCTCCAACGCACTCAATTGTTGGCAAATATTCTCCTATGCAACAACAAGTCAAGCCTAAAAGGAAAGAAGTCTTAAGAGCTTATGGTACTCTATTTAAACCTTCCAAGGCTAGCAAGAAATAAGTTGGTTTTTGATTTTGGTGGCTTCTCTTTAATTGTCTAGATGAGTTAGATAAAAATTGTTTCTCTTAATACTAAAAGCATAACAGATCCTATGAGGGATAAAAGCATATACTGCCGGATGAAAGGTATCCTGATTTATCTACCTATAGGAGGATAAGATAGGAGGTATGAATCTTCATAACCATTTAAAAATTGTTTCCTTTGGTCACAATTGGCACTCTAGTGATCAGCCCCATGGTAAAGGTGGGCCTCCTATACGGATCAACTCTTCCCTTCAAAACTTTTCAAGAATGTCTTTACTAGTAAGAGTCATCAGTGGATTGCTATTTCTTTGCTTAATTCTTTAAACTTCATTATTATCAATATCTATAACTCTAATTGTAGTTCCTTGAATAAGGATTATTGGGAGGAAATTGCCACACTTGATGGGCCTTTTGTTTTGATTGAAGACTCTAATATGGTCGCCATAATACTAATAGGTTTGAGAATAAAGGATTGACCATCATTGGTTTAGAGAAGTCCTTGTGGTTTTAGTTGTGTGGTGAAAAGGACATTATTGATATCATCATAAAACTGAGATTTACCTGGAATAAAAAGCAACAAGGTATTAAATACTTAGCTCCCAGATTGGATAAATGCTACATAAATTGCTCTCTTCTTTTGGGATGTGAAGGGTGAGTTAGATCAAACCTTTTAGTTGTCTAACCACAAACCTTTATTCATAACCCTTAGGAAGGGCTCCCCCATGTTTAAAGTAGGTTGGCCCCACTTGGATACTAACCTCCTTAACATCTCTAGTTTTGTCCAGAAGTTAAAGGTTGTCATTGCCTACCAATTTGCCTTAGGCTCCTCCCCTTCTACATGTTGGGAAAGGTTGTTAGTGAGATTCAAAAGCTTTTCACTCACTATAGACAAATTGAAAAGAACGTTAGAGCTCAAAGAAGAGAAAGGATTCTTGAAAATTTGGTTAGTCTTGATGATCTAGGCCCACCAATGAAGTCTTAGATCTTCACTAGAGATTGAGGTATGAAAAATACCTAGAAGCTAGCTTGTTTTTTTCCTCTTCAAGAGATTTTTGGATGGGAAGTTTGATAAAACCAATAAGTGCATTTTCTCCTTGTTGAAAGTTAAAAATATTAGGGATTATATCCCCTTTTTAAATAAGAGGAATGATGGGAGTATTATCAACATTAAGCAGAGTCTATAGGAGGCAAAAATCTTCTTTACTGATGTTTTCTCTAGTATTCCCAAGTGGGGGAGGATATGCAAAGAGCCAAAGCTTCTATTTCCTTAAAGGGAAAGAAAATGGTTTCTCAAAGCTTGACTTCTATCATGGAGTTGCCCCTCAATCTCAATGAGATTAAAGAAACCATTGGTAAACTTAAACCCTGGCCCTTGGTATTGATGGGACTCCTAATGTATTCTTCTTATTTCTTAAAGAACTCTTGATTTGGGAATAGGTAACTAGAAAATGTTTCTTCTTATCCATATGAATACTAGGGTCATTAGATTGATTCACAAAAAAAGTTAAAAAGAAGATATAAATAATTGGATGCCTATTACTTGTCTTATTATCACATATAAGATCTTCTCATCCTCTCTAGCTAGAAGGCTTAGCCCTATTATGAATCAAATCATTTTTCTTCAACAAAAAGGCTTCATTAAATGTAGATTTATCTTGGATGCCATTATTTCCCTTTGGAAAGGGTTTGAATGTGCAAATGAGATGAAGTGAGACTATTTTTTCTTCAAAATTGGGTTTGACAACACTTATGATAGTATTGAGTGGGATTTTGTGTTGCAATCTATTAAAGCTACTACAGTTACTCTGTTCCTACTCATGGGTTCTTGGGATGGTCAGGGTCTGATAATTCAGAGGCCCTATATATATTTTCCCAATTCACTGCTTAACTTCTTACAATCAACTTCATTAATTAATTCCAACAATTACAGAAGATTCCAATGCACTTCAGCGCATAACGTTCTTAATGATCACAGCGATTATGTACACGACACTCCACTTTCACTTTAATATTACTGCTACACTTCACTTCAACACAGTAAAGATTAACACAATACTTGATTTACTTCAACTTCGAATACAAACTCTTACAGACAATTCTACAATTAATATGACTTCAAAACATAATCAACTCGAGATCATCACCCGAACCAAACAAGCCGGCGATTCCCCGTCGTCTCTTCCGTGCATACTCTATTGCTTAGAAAGAAAAGATACAACATTTTCACTACACCTTTTTAGTGTGCAACTGTTCTAATTACAAGGATTCGGCTAAATAATACTAAATAGTATTCTGGCGGCTTACACTGGCACGCACGGTGGACTCGAACCTAGCAGGAAAAATTACAAGGTTTAGGAATCATCAATGATTCCTTGGATATACATAGATCTCGCTAATTTAAAGGTTCGTGTGATTTTCTGCTTCAAGGAGTCCAACATTTCCTTCAAAATTTGTGGTTCAACCAGATGTGCATCAGTCCGCACAGAGCTGGCAGCGATGACTTGGGAAAGGAGGGTGTTGGCTTGACTTTGCAAAAAAGCTTCTTAGAGATAGAACTCATTGGCAATCACCACATCTCGTCTTAGCTTCATATCTGCAATTTCGACATCAATGTGCAATAAGTGCTCGGCGTGGATACCCAGTTGCTTTTCTTTGCACTTGAGCTCTTGAGACTAGAACTGCATAGTTTTATAGAAATCTTGCCGCTCCTTCTGGATGGCTTCAATATCCTTCTTCAACTGAATATTGCGGCCAATTTTTGCTTCTAGAGAGCGACTTTTCTGAAATAGCTCTTTGGTGACTTTCTTTAATTCTATCTCGGCTTGTAAGGCTAAATCTGCCATCTCTTGATCCTTTTGCTCCACTATAGCAAAATCAGCACGGGTGGTCTCGAGAAGATTGCCCAAAGCTATCATGGCATCCTCTTTGTCTATCACGGTCTGAGTCAACCGACTAATCTCATCATCGCGAGCTGCAATGATGGCCTCCTTCTCTTTCAACTCTGCTTGAAGACTTCGAATCTGTTCCTTGAAGGAACTAGCTTCAGCTTTGGCTGTGAGCACCTCTTCCTGAAGTGGTAAGATGTCTGCTTCAAGCATGTCCACCTTGGATTGGTACTGCTGTCGGAGGGATTGTTGGGCAACTTGGAGGTGATGGGGAAGATGGGTGGAGAGATGAATGAGATAGTTACCGATCTGAGCTAGTTGGACCAATGAATCAGGTACTATAGAGGTGGAGATTGGTTGAGAGGGGTTAGCGGAAACGGTGGCGGATGATGAGGGAGGGGAATAATTGAAAGAACTTGGAGAAGCTTGTAGAAGGTAGAAAAGTGCATTTCGAAGCGACGAAGTTTGGTCTAGTCAACCGGCACAAGACTAGCCCTTGAACTTATGGAGACTCAAATAGACCTTATAGGCATGCAATAAGTGCAAAGAAATGCACTTTGTACTTTGGAGCATCAAGGAGAATGAGTTGATACAAAACAGATAGGTTCGCGGGTCGACTAGCTCAAAAAACTTACTATTTATGGAAGAGACAATGAACTTCAAATGCCTATAGTTTGATCTACTTTTAGGTGATTTGATTGCTTGATTGAATGCAACTTCAACCACCACAAATTTGTGGGATTTGGGATCTATCTTTCTACCTTTACATGTGTAAAGCTCAAGGCTTTTACAACGGTAAATGAACCATCAAAAATCTCTCAAAAAATACAACAAATGAGCATAAGGAAAAGAACTCTCCAACGGATATTCTTTCGACGCGATAGCTTTTGATGTAGATCAAATCCACCTCAAGCATAGTGTAAGCTTGCTGTTGAGATAGTTACCGATCTGAGCTAGTTGGACCAATGAATTAGGTACTATAGAGGGGGAGATTGGCTGAGAGGGTTTAACGGAAACGATGGCGGACGACTAGGGAGGGGAATAATCAGGGGAGGAAGGAAGAGGATGGGCTACCGAATGACATGGGGAGGAAGGGGGGCTAGGTGGCAAAGGCACCTTTGATGGAGACAAAAGTAGAGGTGGGTTTTGAGATGAAGAGAGCAAAGCAAGAGTTGTTACCATGAGAGACTAGACATCCAGTTGAGCAATCTTCTCCTTAGGTTGTGCTTTATCTGCGAGTTGTGCAATTTCCGTGGCCATGTCGGGCGTTGGCTCCTGTGGATGAGACTGTGGCTGCACGACCGTATCATCAAGGTGAACCTCTTGAATAACACTGTCAAGATTAACTTGGTCTTTAAGGGATGGTGGAGCAGAAAGAATCTGGGTAGACAAAGCAGTGTTGTGCAACTGAATGGTTGAGGACGACGGTGCTTTACTGTGAGAGGGGCTCAGTTTGCAGCACTTCCCTTTGAAGAATTGCAGGAGATCCTCATCGTCGTCGACCTCCATCATTTGTACAAACTCCTCATGGAAGAGAAGGGTATTCAATGGACGAGGTTGCGCTACCTGAATCGCTGGGAGGAGGAAGGTTAGTAGATGCGGCAAGTGGGTTCGAGGTATATCGTTCTTGGCCAATTGCCGAGAAACTATCTGGCATTCTCGGTGAATGCGTCGGAAGAAGAATGAAGCAAAATTCATTGCTTCTCTCACTGCGGTGTCAATCATAGAATAGAAGGGGCAAGAAATGCCATATGTGCGTTTTCAGAGGTTAAGGGTAGCGACCAAAAAATGGAGTGCAGTGCGCTCAGGTTCAAGGTGACAAAGAATGGCGAACTCATTGGAAGAGTGGCGTGGAAATAGCTCTTTCATAGTGGACATTAGTAATAGAGGTCCATCTACAAGACCCTCTTGAGGGAGATGGAATCCCTCAGTGACTGTGTTAAGGGTGACGACTACACGTGGGTTAACGCAAGCTAGCGGCCAGCAGGTTTCAGTAGCGAGCGTAGAAGCAATGGCAGATATGATCTACGCAAAGAAAGGATGGCATTCCACCGAATGCCAAGGTAGTTCAGCAAATGCCAGAAGGCCACGAATGCAGAGAAACTCGCTCAATTCAGGAGCGAGGCCATCATGGAAGGTTGCAATGTTAGCCAAAGCTTCCGTGGAGAGTACGAGAGCATGAAAACAATAGGAAACACAGAACATGCAATCACACAAACACAGAACACCAATAACGAATAAAGGAGGGAAAAATGGGATTAAGTAAAGAAACTGAATGAACATGCAGGAAGAAACATAATCATCACGTAGTGTTGGAAATATACAGACATAATGGTGACATGCATGCATTAACAGAATGTTAGAAACATAAGGCGGCTACTAATCATGGTTAGGTAAGAAAATGGAAATATTACGGTGAGTCGATCAATCGGAACACGTGGACGAGAGAGGAACATCGAGTCAGGACAGTGGGAGAAACCGGACGGAGAATAAAAATACTGATCAAGCGTCACGATGAAGAAGGCATGGGATAATAGGGACGAAGCTTCGATCCATTGATCGCCTTAGGGAGAAGGGTACCAGTTAGTGTGGATAACCAGAATGTAGGAGGTCCAACCTGGGATTCAATATGGTAAGGACCAAACCACCGGAGTTTGAACTTGCTCGCTGAACGATTAGATTTAGCATTATAGAATAGAACTAATTGTCCGTTAGTAAAAACAGGAGTGCAGAGAAATCGATCATGTATCTTGGCTTGTCGCAATTGGACTTCGTGCAGCATTAGAAAACTTTTCCAGTGTTGTTCGTCCAAGGACCGCAACACATCCAACCGGAAAGGAAAAGATTCCTCCGGTAAGAGCTTATGTTCTAGTTCCACCCTGAGGCTAGGTACCACTAACTCCATGGGTGCAATGGCCTCTAGCCCATATGCCAATTTAAAAGGCGTATTCCCGGTAGCCACTTTGTATGTAGTGCGGTATGCCCACAGAACTGAAGGAAGAAATTGATCCCAATGCTCCGGACATTCCAGAACTAATTTCTTGAGCATGTTAAGTAGAGTTTTATTGGTAGTTTCAGCAAGACCATTGGCATGAGGGTAATATGGAGAGCTAAATTTATGGATAATCTGCAAGGTGCAGGTAAGTGCTTGCAATAAGGAATTAACAAAATGTGTGCCATGATCCGAAACAATCTCTAAGGGAAGACCAAACCGAGGGAACACATCAGTCATCAAACATTTAACCACCATAGATGCAGTAGCGAACCGTAAAGCCCAAGCTTCTGCCCACCGAGTAGCATAATCCGTACACGTAAGTATATATCGATGATGAGTAATCGTAGCCAGAGGTGTAATAGGCCCAATGAAATCCAAACCCCAGTTTTGAAAAGGTTCAAGGGGAGCAACAGGTTGCAATGGAAAATGATGCCATTGTAAAAGATGTCCCGAGTGTTGGCAAGCGTCACACATTTTAATAGAATTAGCAATGTCACACTGCATAGTGGGCCACCATAAGCCACTGTGCAGAATTTTGCGGTAAGTAAGATCGACTGAGAAATGACCATCGGGGGGAGTAGAATGTGCCATGGCAATGACCGAAGAAACTTCATGAGGTGGAATACACCGTAATAGTGCACCAGAAGGATCCATGTAATACAACTGTCCCACAATGAGTCGGAACTGCCCACTATACATTGCCAATTTATGATGAGCCGAAGTAGAAGTATTGGTCGGGGTGCTTCCACTGGTGAGGAAGGTTAGCAGAGTATCATAATACGAAGGTTCCACTAGGAGCTCCTGACCCTCATCTTGGACCGGATCAGCCGCATAGATAGTAGGGGTAGTATCATCAATTCCGCCAGGAGGTTCACCAGAATCAAGCCGAGATAAGAAATCAGTCAAGGCATGAGCTAATCCTGGACGATGTACGACCACATAATCAAATTGTTGCAGTAACAACACCCACCTGGCTATTCTACTCCCTAAGTGTTGCTGACGGACAAGATAAACCAGAGCAGCATGATCCACATGGAATGTAAATTGGCGTCCCAGCAAGTAGTGCCAGAATTTCTTCATCGCATAAACTAAGCCGAGGCATTCATGCTCAGTGACTGAGTAATTTTGTTCCGCAGCAACTAACCGTCAACTAGCATAATAGACAGGACGAAACCACTTATCGTGTTGTTGCATGAGCACACTACCGATGTCACTGTCTGATGCATCCACAAAGACATGGAATGAGAGCTGCTAGTTTGGTGCTTGTAGTATAGGAGCCTGGGTTAGTAGTGTTTTCAATCGATCAAAGGCAATTTGGCACTCTTCCGTCCACACGAACTATCGGGGAGTACTAGTAATCAACCGATTCAAGGGTATGGCTAAGTGTGCGAGCCATTGAATATGTCACCCATGCCAGCGTATTTGGCCAAGGAATCGCATAACCTCCTTGGGTGTCGTCGAGGTAGGTGCATCTAATACGGCTTGCACTTTGTCTAGATCCACTTGAACACCTTGCTTTGAAATAATATGACCGAGCAACTTGCCACAGGAAACCGAAAAGACCGACTTGCTTGGATTTAAACACAACCGGAGCTCTCGACACTTAGAGAAACAACATCGGAGGTGGTAAAGATGAGCCGATGTATCACCCGATAATGAAAAATCATCCAGATACACGCGCATGAAGGTGGTTGAACAGGGGGAAAAAATTTCTTGCATACATTGTTGGAAGGTACTAGGAGCATTGCAAAGACCGAACCACATCACCGTACACGCATATACTCCCCAATTTGTAATGAACGTAGTCTTTGGTATGTCCATTTCAGCCATGCGCACCTCATTATAGCCACTGTAACCATCCAAAAAGGAATACATTTCTCGTCTGACAACATCATCGAGCATATCTACAACACTGCCACAAAAATCTCTCTCATGCGCAAATCACCTTTCAACCATGTGCCATGCTCATTGTTTGCAACGTATCATTTACTGTCGTGATGTTCCTCTCAATTCGACTACTATTCCTCCTCATTCCTTAAAGCTACTGGCTTACTTCTCTTATGTGCAACTCTTGCCGCCGTCTATTTTCCAAGAACTCATATTACCAAGGAAGCTATGCATATGAATACAATAGATGCTTTGATGGTATATCAACGCAAAAAATATCAGAGTTCCAAGGAGCGGAGCAAGAGATGCATCAAAACTTCTAAGGGCAAGACAACAAAAACACATTTCTCTTCTTTCTCAGTCTACATCTCTCTCTCTCTCTCTCTGACTTAACATGAACACAAAAGTAATGAATATGAGAGGGGTAAGAAGTTTACCTGGAGAGGCAATCCACAAATGAGATCCACAAGGGAAAACAAATGAGCCTTGGACCCCTATTTATAGGTTCCCTACACCTCTCAGGGCTTCTAGAATCTTCTAACCTCCTTGTCTAACTTTCTCTTTTCAGACCACCTTGCATGTTCATTTGCTATTTTTGGGAAATCCCATCTCTTAATTCTATTTTTTAATTTTCTCTCTTTTTTTTTATTTTAGTTTTGGTTTCACACTGTATATACAAATTAATTATTTTTGGGAGTTTGACCTAGGGTAAACGCTAATTCCAAGGGTCTAACCTAGGGTTTTTGATCAGGAAAATTAAGTGTTTGCTCACAATTAACTCAAGCTCATCAATTCAAAGTTTTATTTACAATTACAGGCAAAATCATAGGGTTTTCTAAGGGTTCAAGTTCATTTTTCATGGGGTAAACCCACATTTTCAGTCAGTTTCAAGGGTCAAACCTCAAGGTTTATGGGGCAAACATAAATTGTTTACACACAAAGGTCCTCGCACAATCAATCAAATCGGCCGAAAGATGTATAATTTTTACCACTTTCTTAGTAAAACATCACACAGAACTCATAAAATCAATCCGTAGACGCCACTCGCAGGACAGCGGGAACGGTGCACCAAAGAGGGGCCTGATCCAACCCCAGCGCCGGCTTCCTGCCCGACCTCCTTCTTCCCGACACCTGAATCCGACGTGAAGTGAGGCAGTTGCCTGGTGATCCTCGACGCGTCACCCACTCCTTGAGAAGAGAGACAGGAACTTCGGCGTCAGATCAGATATTCCAGGTACTAGCATTCCAAGTTATTTGAATATTTGCATTGATCCACAGATAGAAATAGAAAGATTACTTTTGATTGTATGACTTTGATCATCCACTTTTTGCATCAGTTTTGATCATACAAGTGTGCACTTTTCTATTAACGCATAGATTAAGAATCTACTTTGCAGTCTAGATCATAAGAAGAGGAAACTTTAAATGAACAAAATGATTGAAGAACAGTTTAGGAAATATGAAGAGCGGTTTAGGGAAATGGAGATTAATACAAATGAATCTATAAAATCAAAATTTGGAATTGTTATGACTTTAATGCAAACAATAAATGCAATATCAGATACTATTCAGCTAATGGGCATAAGTATTAAAGATCTAAAGAAGGAAATGGATTATGAGATTTCTGAATTGAAAAATAAGGTTGACCTGTTGTCTAACGTAGTTAAAGAACTACATACATTGAAGTGTGATCATGAATATGAGGTAAAAGTCCAAGGCATATCTGCGCAGAAACAATCATTAGGTCTTAGAAGATCCATGCCTAGAGTGATACCTAGAAGATCAAGTTTGGCTAAGAAGAGACCTATACGTTGCTTTTGGTGTGATCAGTTTGGACATATGTTCTGGGACTGCATAGCATATGAGAGTGCATGCAGACATAGACTTGTAAGTGAGCATGAAGGAAAAATTTATAAATATCAAGACGAATCACCTTTGCATTTGAATCTAGGAAAAGGTGGGATGAAAGAGTATTTCGAGAAGACCAAATCTAGACCAAAGCCAATTCAGAAGATATGGAAACCAAAAACTCATAAAGATAATAGATCTGAGGAACAAAAAAGAATGACATCTATTGAGATTCAAGAGAAACCTACTAAAGAAACCAGAAGTAGACAGATAAAGGTTGAGAAACATAATATTGAACAAATATTGAGAGAACAAATGGAAATTGACCATAAAAGAGAATCTGATAGAGAAATTAAAGAGAAATCAAAGAAAGAGCATGATGTATATGTTTCGTTTGATCTAAAAATTTTAACTAATGAGAATCTATTCGATTAGGAGAAAGTTGAGAAATTACAATCCCAATTAAACCTTGATAAACAAATTGAACTAGAAAAGAGTAAATAAAAAACTCGAGAAGATATAAAATCTAATAAAGCAGTGAATGAAGTAGATAAGCAATTGCTTGATGATATTATTGCGCAAATAGAGGGGAGTGTAAAGACAACTTCAAAGACTTCTAAGAGTTTGAAGAAGAATAGGAGAAGTAGAAATCTAACTTTTGAAGACATATTTGCAAACCGTGAATGATGATTGAAGAAGAATCATAATAAAAACGCATGAGAATGATCAGGAGCTATTGAGTGAGAAAGATTGATGATAATGCGTGATGATGATTATGATTATTGATGATGAATAATGATGATGATTGATGATGATGATGATTATGATGATTATGATGCTGGAGGATGCTGATGATACTGATGCTGAAGCTGATGAAGAATGACAAATCATGAAGATAAAGAAACGCTGGATCAATCAATGATAAAGATGGATATAATCAGGTGAAATGTTTCCAATTTGAGTTTGGTTTTCTTTTTGATAGAGCATATGCTTTGCATTTGTGTGTATGATAAAGATATGTATGAATTTATGAAAATCATGTAGAATAAAGATAGCAAATATCTATTATGGGTTTGCATGAAGCATGAGTGACTAGAAATTATATGAATGAAATCAGTTAGTAGACTAGAGATTTTTGGGAGTGAAAGCTTGGGAATGTGATGACATGCTTAGACTGAGTGCATGTATATGCTGATAGATTTGAACGCTTAGTGAGTGGGATCCTTTGGATCCTACTATTTGTTTCCTGTGAGATCTTACCTCCATATATATCATGATTTATGAAGATATTCATACTCAAGCCAGCTTATATGTGTGTGTGCATGTTGTTAGTGCACTGCGATGGGCTAGTAGGCAGGTGGAACCACCTTGGTCGGGTGATCAAGGCCACGAGCCGTACCTAGTTTCGTCGTAGGCCTGACCTATCTGTTGTCATGCGCCTGTATGGGTCGGTAGGCGGGTGGAGTCACTCTGACTGGGTGGTCAGAGCCACGAGCTGACGTCAATTTCATGCAGGGCTGATGTTGTGTATGTCGTGCGCTATGTCGGGTCGGCAGACAGGTGGAACAAACTTGGCCGGGCGGACAAGTCCATGAGTCGCACCTGATTTTGACATAGGCGGATTTGTGGAATAAAGATAAAAAAGAAAAATGCTGAGCTGAGATGAAGTGAAAAAGAAAAAGAAAAAGAAAAATGAAAAAGGAAAAGAAAAAGAAAAGATCTAATGGAGAGTTGGACAAGTAGGAGATAAATAGTGGGAATCAAGGTATATTCTACAAACTGAGTTAGTAGAAACATATGTATATGCTAGTAATTAGAATGAGCAGTTGGATCTGAACCAGTTGAACAAACAGAAGATCTAGAAAGCCAACGATTTATTCATGTGACTACTTGTCAGATTGCAGACGCAGAAACATAGTATGATGTTTGTAAAGCTTGAATCTGCATAATTTTATAAAATTCGTACTAATCTTTATAAAAAAATTGCATGACTGCATGAGATCATGATTTGAGTTTTGAGATGAAAAGCATAAAAAGTGTAAAGAGATTTCAAAAGAACCCTGATACGCTTTCGTTGAATCTTGCAGGTTGGTCCATCGGGACAATGTGTAGGTTTAGTGGGGGCGAATGTCAGGATGAAATCCCGCAGGGAGTGTGCACTAATTTTTTTCAAAAGTTCATTGTTTTTGAGTTTTTGTGTGATGTTTTGACTGAAGAGGGTACATTTCGTGCATGATTTGGCCGATTTGATTGCCCGTGTGATAAGAAACCATGTTAGAGATGTGCGTTAGAACCGTGCATGTAAATAACTGACATTAGACCCATGAAAATCCTAGGTTTGACCCTTCAAAACTCCTAAAAATCTGAGTTTACCCCATGAAACCCGGGCTTGAACCCTTGGAGTTTAGGCCGAATTCGTAAATAAACCATTAAATTGGCGAGCTTGAGATAATTGTGAGCAAACCCCTAATTTTCTTGACCCAAAAACCTAGGTCGGACCCTTGAAATTGGCGGTTATCCTAAGTCAAACCCTAAAAACTAATTAAATTATGAACATCTAGTGTGAAATCAAAACCTTAGTCTAGGGAAAAATTAAAAGACTGCCAAAAAAATAGAAAGTTCATTGAGGAGGTTTAGAACGTTCTAGAAGGAAGTCCTAGGGAGGGGCCTATAAATAAGTCCAAACTCATTTGTTTCTTCTCCATCCTGTGGATTGCCCTTGTGGATCATCTCCTCCAGGTATGCTCCTTGTTCTCAATGCTCTATTCATGTTTTGCTTTCGTATTCATAATGCTATGGAGGATGTGTATGTATCTGAGCAATACCTTAATATTTGATGAGACAGTAATCGTTCTGTATTTTGCATCAAATTATTGGGCGAGGGCTTCCTAAATGTGTTTGTATATGTGTTATAACTCTTTAACCACATGATCGAAAGAGATGGTGCAAATATTTAATCTGCGACATATCCTATGGCTTCTCTGTATATGCCAATCGGACTCAGAGAGGTAAGAGTCAAGACGGTTGTTGTACGTAGAGAGATATGGTAGGTGACTCACAGAGAGAGTCGAGATTGGTCGCCTGCACACAGATCGGAGGAGAGAAATGGTTGCACTATGATGTATAGAGGCAATTGGAGCCAACTGTTGCTGATACAAGAGAGAGAGAGAGTGATGCTGGAGCACATAGCTGGAGGCTTATGACTGGCGGTTATCGCTGTAGAGAGAGCTGCTTGCGTGCGTGGACTACCGAGAGAGGTTTTGTCGTTGAAATAGAGAGATTGTGGGAGAGATCTCGCTGAATGCACCGACAGGGAGAGAGGGTTTGGTGCTAGAGAGAGAAGTTGGTTGGGAATTCGGCCTGGCTAACGTGCACCGACAGAGAAAATCTGGATGCGTGGCGCAGCTCTGCTGGCGACAAAACCTGCTGAAGAGAGAGTCTAACAGACGGATAGACCTGGTGGGCGACGACACGCTGTGGTCGTGATACGATAACAAGCTTGAAGATTTGAAGCATAACATTCAACTCAAAAACTCGGCAGCATGAATGCAGATTGGTGATTTTTATCTTAGAAAATGATTTCCATTGTATGTTTTACGATGTCTGAGTTCTAAGCCAATCATTGGCTTTCCATTGCATTTTTCATGTACCTGTATAGACATTAGTGAATTAGAGAATATGCATACATGTGCTTGAGTTTATGATTCTTGATGTGAATTGTGTGCACGTGTGCTTATGTGCATATGTGTAATAGTACTAATACATATCATTAATGTGTGTGTACTTGCAAAGGTGTGTGTAATTGTGTGATGATGTTCGTGGTTGTGTGTATGTTATGCATCCATGATGGCAATGGCATGCACATATTTATAATGTATATCCGAACGTATGAACATATATGCCATCGAATATGTTTAAGTGCTTAAATAATTAGAATGCATGTAGAATGTATACGTGGAGTGTTTGGTTTTTTTAATTTCTTTTTTTGGTCATGAGGATCGTATGAAGGAAAAAATTGCAGAACGCGAAAAGGACCTCTCACGGTATCTTGGAGTCGAGGAGAGCAAGGTGCAGGGGACTTTTGTGTTTTGATCGGACTTTCTACATCCCAATGTGGAGGCACTAAGCTATGGTGCTATCTGCATCCAAGTATGATATGGTGACAGCTACAATGTTGGCGATGAGCATAGAACAAACACTTGCAATAGCAAAGGACACATTCGAGGGAATACTGCGAAGAAAACTGATGTCGTGAAGGGAATGATGTGAGAACTGTGTGCCGAGACAGAGAAGGAGTTCTAGGGCGGCATCCTTCAGAAGACCTTCAGATATTAGCAGACAAGAAAGTAGAAAAGCTAAGGGATAAATGCTCACGGTCTTGAAGACAGAGAGTGCACATGCAAAGGGTTTTGCCTGCTACTGTGGACACTGATTTGTAAAGAGGGAGATGCTACTGTTGCTTCTTTTATAGACAGCGGAAGTAATAAGCTTGACATGGTATGATGCTTAATCCAAACGACGTATGTCTGTAGTTTTGTTATATTTACGTCGATATCTGAGTTGTTTTCTTTAGTCGTCATATGATTTCAATTGCATGCGAAGTTTATAAGTCTGCACTGATAATGATGTCTTCTACGTAAGTGCTTCTAATTCTGATATGTGATGTGGTGTTGCTGATGTGAATCATCAGAAACAAAAAGCTGAAACACTCGGCTTTGCACTAGAATGAAATGAGGATGAATGCGACAAGGTTTGGGAGTGAACTGTTCATCATATGTCAAACGGGTTGATTTGTTTCCAGAATGCTAATGGAAAGATTACTCCATCGGATTGAAGCTGCTGTGTTTTTTTTTTCCTTTCTCCGTATGATGGATACGTTTTGAACTATTAATTTTGGAACGTACATGTTGTGTAATTTAATCGTGTTCAGATGTGTGCACTTTACTGTGTTAATGAGTTTTCTTTGTTTTGCACTGGCGTTACTTATATCATGTTGACATGTGTTCGATAAAGAAAAATTTAATTGACAGAATTTGTCCTAATGCAGCGCATTTGAAATTACTCCTTGTTTTCTTTACAGGTATATTAGAGTGAATTGTAATGTTCTTTTCTAATGATAGATGTCTAGTCTCGTCCATATCTCCGCCTCTGCTTGCCTACATATTTGATCGAGCTTCCTACTGATCGTTGTATAATTTTGCGGAATGATGAATGTTTGCATCTCTTAGTTTCAGTATCTGCTCTAGGTGCAATTAGTTATTACTTTAATATATTCCTTTGTAAGTAACATCTATTTTGAAGCTCACACAGAAAAAGTATACAGAAAAGTGTATGACTAAGATAAGTATCTCTTGCGTTGATTATCGCTAAAAACTGAGAGAAGTAAAGAGTGTTGATTTTGCATATAAAGTAGAGGTATATGTGCGATGTTTAGTGCTATTGTGGAGGAGTCTAAGACTGAAACATTCTTTGGGAATATCATATGTGAACGCCTCTACTTCTGAACAGGTTTCTTTAAATGATAAATAGATGTAGTGGGAAACCTTAAACACACCAAATCGGCTTAGCAGATGCAACAAATCGATTAATCTAGCGTTAATTCAAAGTTGAGATTTCAATAAACAATAACACTTCTTGAAATACCATAGATTCCGAATCAGAAAGGCAGGATATATGTAAAAAGTCTTAATATTATGCCATAGTTTGTGCGCACTTCTTTTAATTTGCTTCTATTTTGAAGGTTTCGATATGTGTGCTAACTTGTAACAACCCGTATGAACGATTAGGTGTTCTAAGTTCATACTAGTGCTTGCACATGACCTATAAACTCTTGATCTAATTTGTGGTTAATCTGATTTGGGAAGGAATTTATGTTTGTCCTTTAGAGGAAGGATCTCTGATAAGAATTTCTTCGAGATAGTCTTTAGGGCTCTTATCACCATTGCTTCCAAGAATTATTTCTAGTCAAAATTCCATTGGACTTCAACTATTAATGACTAGTTTAGCAACGTTAGTCTATGGTAAGGAAGTTTCTTAGCTCTCTTTCAACCTCCTTGTCTCGAAACCCCGCGACATACCTGGTGAACCCGACGTGAAAGGAGGAGAGTGTAGAGATCCTGATCCTAGTTTAAAGAGTGGTGCGGTTGAGTGAGCTCATTGTGCTTGATGATTTATGGGTGACGCAACGATGGATATTATAACCCAACTCCTGCGCTTTCAGCAGGACGAGAAAAGACGGAGTGCCATTCAGGCATTTCATGAGCGAGTAATCAGAAGAAGTGGATATTTCAGTGGTAAAAATGTTACTCGTTTTTGTAAGGATAATGAACTGGAGGCACGATACCTTGGTACGGGTCTTACACCATTAAGTGATCAAGAATTAATAGACAACTTTGTATACGTTTCAGAATTGCATTTGCATGACCGACTAGTTGTGGATGCACCTCGACTAGTTGTAGAAGGGCAAATAAGATGGTCACAATATAAGATGATACTCACAAGGATGTTTGCGCTGGATGACGAAGATAAAGTGACTAGATCCACATTTCTAAAGTGGATACATAAACCAAAAGATCAGTCCATTTTAGATATAAAAAGGGAGTTTGATCAGCAATTTGCGGACTTATCTGATTATGATAGGAGGGCTATAGGTCAAGAAAAGGTATCCTTGTTTCTCCGGGCTATAGATTCGAAAGCCCGAGAAGAAATTTTTCCACAATTACAACAGGTAGGAACTGAGTCTGGTCTTACCGAAGACTGGGGTAATATGGATGAAGCTGTTAGAGGATACGTTGAAAAACAAAGAACTTTGTCTAAGTTCATGCAGAGCTGGCATGATGATATGCAAGAAGAACAAGCTCAGGCTGTTCAGCAACCTGTACAGAACCCTCAGGTAAATCTACCAACACCAAAGGATGTTGTGCCCACTAATACAATGGAAGATATGTTTAAAAAATTTAGTGACCTTACAATTCAAAGTATGAAGCAGATGATTGAATCTCAATCTTTACAAGCACCGGCACCTAAAAACCCAAAAGCTCCTGAAATTAAAAGATGTATTTGGTGTGACTCTTTGGAGCATAACAGATACTCGTGTGAGAGCTTCAAAGAAGCTTTGCCAAAGAATTTGGTTTTCGTTAAGGAAAAGATGATATATGACTCTAAGACTGGAGAAAAGGTAAATATTAATTTTGGTCGGGGAGGAATGAGAATATTCTTCCCTGGCACATGTGAAAACGTTGCTTCAACATCGCATACGTATGCATGTCAGGTAATTGACGAAAATAATGATATAGAACTGTGGTCTAAAGTGATAAAGTCCTTAGATCGCGGGAAGATGCATCATGAAATTTTAAAAACAGCCAGTAATGAAATCCGAGGGGTAAGTGGATGGGATGATCCTGTAGATACTCTCTCGGTTGTTACATATCTATGCTCTTCGGTAGAGCATGAAGCAGTAGTGGAAGAGAAACGAAGGAGAACCAATGAGGGTGAAGAGGAGAAAAGAAGAACTAGGCGTCAAGTAGAAGCTTCACATGAACAACCTCAAATATCAAACCAAAATCATCCAACACAAACAAACCAACCCACTCAAATAGATCCACCATCACAACCGACAATAATCCAACCAAATAAAATTCCGACTCAAGTTCAAATTCCTACTTCTGCTGAGATGCCAGTCCCTACCCACGATAATATTCCTCCTCAAGATCAAGAAATGCAACCTGTGAGAAAAGGACAAGGAAGAGTGAGAAATCCCTCATATATGCTAAAATCGCACATAGAGCAAGCCACAGATCTTAAACAAGTTCTCGAGAAAAGAGTGCTCGATAGTGTAATCGAATTTACACTCGGTGAGTTATTAGGGATAGCAAAAAGAGAATTTCTAGAAGTAATAATTGACCTCTTAAGAAGAAAACGGCAACCAATAGTTGACATGCAAGAGATTGAAAGAATGGATGAAGAGACTCCTGTTCATACTGTGCAAGCACAAGTACAAGAGCTAAAAAATGTACTTGAACCAATTGAGACTAATGTTCAACCATGCGTGCATGAGGAAATATCCTTGGAGCGGAATCCTTCAGGAATAACTCCTTCGAGTTATTATACTAAAGATCATTGGGGTCGAGCCACAACTGAGACGTTGGTGAGATTAGAAAAAATTAGCACTCCAGTTGTCGCTCTTATTGATCACGGATCTGAAGTTAACTTGATGTCCAAAGATCTTTATATGAAGGGGAAATGGCCAATAGACATGCAGCCTGGTTGGAGAATTAAGGCTGCAAACTCGATGCCAGGCGAGTTGTTTGGTGCATGCCCATAGGTTCTAGTTACAATTGGAGACGTTAGTGATTATCAAATTTTTTTCGTGCAAGATCATTCTAGTTACTCATTGATTTTAGGGCAGCCATATATTACTGCCTTAAGAATGGAAACAAGAGTCTTGGAAGATGGATCGGCCTATGCGCGAATCCGTAGTAAGGATGGAAAAAAGGCAGTCCAATTCATGACGGTATGTGTAGATCATATCAGGAATAGAACTTCTCTTTGGACAAGACCTATTCCTGAAGAATTCGAGGATCAAAGTTTTTAAAGGAAGCTTTCATAAGTCGGGACTATGAAAGCTTGAAAGGTGAAAAGATCTCGAATGTAAATATGTTTATATCAAGTTTTATAGCACTTTCTTCGACAAATTCATTTCAGTTTCGTGTTTTTTCTGAGTTAAAAAAGTGGGAAAAACAATACATAGCAGATCTTCAAAGAAACTTTCATGGATGTAGAGTGCTTAACTTCGACGAGGAAATCTCCGGAGTCTTTGATGAGATATCCTTTGCAGACACATTGTTTGATCTGCAAGAGTTAATTCAGGGAAAAAGGAGTGATTATGTGATTCAAACGCACTCTATTTCCATGTATAAGGAAATAGCAAAGTTTGAGCAAGATGAAACAGGTAAAGAAGTCTTCGTTGAAACAAAATACAAAACAATTGATAAAAAGATAAAGCCATCGCAGTTCCGCTTCCTGAAGATAGTAATAAACTTATGGATGATGTAAAATCTCAGCCACCTCTCAGAGATAAAAGAAAAATAGGCCATAAATTCACTAAAGAAACACTCGAGCAAATTCAATTGGGGAAAGATGGTTTCCTCAGTAAAGAAGAGAAGAATGTATTCTCTCGGATGTTATTCAAGCATGGAAAGGCTTTTTCTTTCAATGCCCAAGAAATTGGATGTGTAGATCCGTCTGTGGTGACACCTATGATAATTTTCACAATACCACATGTACCTTGGAATCTCAGACCAATTCCGGTACCAAAAGCTCATATTTCAAAGATAATTGATATGTTGAATGACAAGATTAGAATGGGGATTCTTGAGCCATCAAGTGCTCCTTATTCTAACCGTTGGTTTACTGTACCAAAGAAGAATGGGTCATTAAGATTTATCCAAGATCTACAGCCAGTGAATAAAGTGACAATTAGAAATATGGGAACTGGGCCTATTGTAGACGAATATGCAGAAGCCTTTGTAGGAAGATCTATTTATTCAATGGGAGATTTACACTCTGGATATGATCAATTCCAGCTAGCTCTCGAAAGCCGTGATTTGACGACTATGAGGACGCCACTTGGGCTTGTGCGCATGTGCACTTTGCCGCAAGGTGCCACGAACTCGGTGGCACATATGATGAATGGTATGCATAAAATTCTTAGGGATTTTATTCCACATCTGACTATGCCATTCATTGACGATGTCCCTATTAAAGGCTGTGAAGAAAGAGATAGAGACGAGACTCTTGATGAGGATGGATGTAGGAATTTTGTTAAAAAGCACATAACTGATTGTGAATCCATTCTCAGTCGGCTGGAAGAGGTTCATTTGACATTGTCTGCTGAAAAATCAGTATTTGGAGTGCAAGAGGTTTTAATTGTAGGAAGTTTATGTGGACCTAAAGGAAGGAAGCCATGTCCAAAGAAAGTAGATGCCATTCAACACATGAAAGAGGTCTGCTCCTCGATCACTGAAGTAAGGAGATTTCTTGGGGCATGTGTTTTCTATGTTGTATGGATTCCCCATTTTGCCCATATTGCTGACCCACTTTATCAATTGCTTAGGAAAGGGCAAAGATTTCAATGGAAAGATATCCATACTCAAGCTGTGAGAAAATTAAAGAAAGCACTTGCAGAAGCTCCATTGCTTAGAAAGGCTGATTATACTAATAATAAAGAAATTTATATCACCATAGATACGAGTCCGACAGGTATACGTTGGGCGATTGGCCAAGAGGATGATGAAGGAAAAAGATATGCAATTCGTTTCGGAGCTAAAGTTCTAAATGTTCGCCAGAGAGGTTACCCTCAAATTAAGCGAGAGCTTTGGGGAATAGTGACTGCTCTAAAGAATGATAAAGAATACCTGATTGGGGCAAATGTGGTAGTGGAAACAGATTGTTTACCATTGTTGGGAATGATCGTGAATTGTTCCACTGCAGACATTGCCATGTTAAGATGGATAGCATACATTAAGTCACTAAACCCTGAGTTTGTTCATATAGCTGGAAGGAATAATGTGGTGGCTGATATGCTATCACAAGCTATATATGAAAATGAAGATTCGATGACTTCTAATGATGAAGAAATAGGTCTAGACTTTTATGCTTCACATGTACATAATTTGAGCCTAAATGAAGTATCTACTGGACTAAATAGAAAAGAGCCTAAGCGTCAAAATGGAAGGCTTGGGATTTGTACTGAGTCTTCAAGAGAAGTTCAAAGAAGCTTAGGAAGAGGGAAAGATAATATATGGATAGAAAAAGAACCTTACAAGATTCAAATAGGAATAACAGAAAGATTTAATGAAGATGAATATGAAAATGAGTGGAAGGAAATCGGGAGATATTTAAGTATGAAGTGTCCTGATCTTAGTTGGAGCAAAGAAAAATTTCGTACCATTCGAAGAAAGTCAAGCAATTATTTCCTGAAAGATGGATTACTCTGGAAGCGAAGGATTGGAATAGGTAAGATGCCCCAGCGAGTTGTAGGTTGTGAAGAATCGAGAGGAAGGATTATGCGTGAAATGCATAGCTCACTATGGGCCGGTCATAAAGGCTTTCAAGGAACTTATGAAAAGATAAGGGAAAGATACTGGTGGCCTGGGATGTATGTGGATACCCAAAATTACGTGGCCACTTGTAAACCTTGCCAGATGTATTCCAATGTTAGACACAGAGATGAATTACATCCAACATATCCTCTTAATATTCACTATAAGTGGGTTGTTGATTTAGTTACAATGCCGTTAGGGGTGCATCAGATGAGGTATATTGTGTTAGCAAGAGAAGATCTAACAAATCATGTTGAAGGAAGAGCTCTAAGGACAAAAACTACAAGCAATGTATGCAAGTTTCTATTAGAAGATGTGTTTAGTAGGTTTGGTTATGTGGAGAAAATAGTTGCCGATAAAGGTGAGCTTGATGCTCAGGAAGCCAAAGACTTCTTAAAAAAATATGGAATTCGATTATCGCTCACCACTGCTTACAATCCCGAAGCTAATGGTAAAATTGAGCGTGGTCACCCACCAATTATTAAAGCTTTGGCTAAGGCTTGTGAGGGAAAAATAAAGAATTGGCCAAATTACCTTCCCTTTGCCCTTTGGGCAGACAGGATGACATGCACTAGAACTACTGGATATATGCCAGCAGAACTGATGTATTGTCAAAAACCTATTTTACCGACAGAGTCACATACTTTAGCCTGGACTTCCTTGCCTTGGGAAGACGAGGTGTCAAGAGAAGATCTTCTAGCAGTGCGGATTCTTCAACTAGAGAGAGGAAGAAATCTGGTAGAAGAAGCTGCATTTAAGCTTAGAGCTTCTAGAGAGAAAAATAAAGTTGCATTTGACAAGTCCCACAGGTTAAGGCCTAAAAGGTTGAAGGAAGGAGACTGGGTACTTGTCTATGATAGCTCATTGAATACTCAATATGAAGCTCGAAGAAAACTGGTTAAGAGATGGTTTGGTCCCTATGTGGTATGTAAAGTTTTTGATAATGGAACATACTCACTTAGAGAATTAGATGGGACCAAGTTAAAGGATTTAATTGCTGGAAAGAGAGTTAAGCTCTTTAAAAGAAGAGAGAATGAGAATTATGAGACGATAATAAATGAAGACGAAGAAGAGGGAAGTGAAGAGGAAGGAAGTGGAGATGATGAAGATGGAGACATCAATAAGGAAAATGATTAAAATAAATTATATCAAAACATGTATATATATATGTATGTATATAATAAAACCATGTAGACAAATGACAAGATATGAGTCCGTCTAGATGTAATAAATAGGTAAAGCAGCAAATAAATTAAATGTATGTGTTTTACTTATTCATGACATTCTATTAATACTAATTCTTGTTCCTTGCAGGGTACTGACAGAGATTTGTGATCAGGTTATTAATAGGAAGTCTTTTAGGTTTGATTGGATTGTTTAACTATCTTAGGATCTGAAATGGACAGTGAAGATTCCAATGATACATCCATTCCTGAGGGTAGCATTCCTGAAAGATTTAGAGACACGTCAAGGAGTGTGCCTGAAGGGAGAACCTTAGATAGTTCTTTCATATCAACTTACTTGCTCCCTACACCTGAAAATGAAGAAAGAATTCCTGTAGAAGAGTTTGTTAAAGATCGTATCACTAGGGAGACCTTGATCTCATCATCAAATGAAGGAAGTGTGCTCAGATATCGAAGGGCACGAACATATGGAGAAGATGACACTTCGGATGACCGTGAGTCATATATGGAAGTGGACCCAACAACACTTCTTGTATATAGTCGTGACTTAGCAGAATATGCAGAACTTTTACAACAGCTTGCCTTGTTCCGTAGGGAACGTGAAGGGGGTGAGACGTCTTAAAGATAGATTAAAATGTTGTATTAAAGCTATGTGTAAATAATGTTTATTTTGAATCAAGTTAGGTTTTTTTTTATGAAGAATAAAGTCAGGAAAGATCCTCGGAGATCGGCAAGAAAACGAATACCAATGTATATAAATAAAGCCAGGTAATATTTTCCTTTTGAATAACTATTTTTATATAAATTCGTGTGAAATAAGCCTCTGATTTATGCAGGATGACCAAGATCAAGTTTTTTTTCTTAAATAAAGAATGATTAAAGGCGACAAGCTCGAGCGGCTTCTAATTTTATACTGGTGAGATGTTATTGTTTCAGTTTCTTTTTCTCTCGTGCATATATGTGTATGTATGTATATATATATATCCATATGAAAAGACTACATGGGTTGGGCATATAACATGTAAATAAATGCATAATTAAGAAAAATTAAGTAGAACAAAAAGCTCGTGCCACTAATTAGATTACATGTAATGTATAAGGACCAGGATTATATGAGTAAGATTAGAAGATGGACTAGAACTTTCGAGAGCAAGACCTAGGAAGGTGAAGGGAAGACCTAGACTAAGTATCTGTATATAGTAGTGTTTACAAGCACTTGATGAGTGAGACACTTCGACTTCTACTCTTGATCTCTCATCTGACCTAATCTTCAGACAGATTATATCTTGAGAAAAGAATTCTTATACCAGCCAGCTATCTATGTGTATGTGTATGTGTTGTTGGGTGCTGCGATGAGCTAGTAGGCGGGTGGAACTACCTTGGTCGGGTGATCAGGGCCACGAGCTGACGCTAGTTGTGTCGTATGGCCTAACCTACATGTTGTTACGCGCTCATACGGGTTGATAGGCGGGTGGAGTCACTCTGACCGGGTGGTCAGAGCCACGAGCTGACGTTGATTTCGTATGAGGCTGACATTGTGAATCGTGCGTTATGTCGGGTCGGTAGATGGGTGGTCTAAACCTGGCCGGGTGGTCAGGTCCACGAGTCGCATCCGATTTCGACATAGGCCGAAAAGTGTGGAAAAATAAATAAATAAAAATAAAAGCAAAGATATAAAAGGTTGAGCTGGGATAAAGAATTAAAATAAAGAAAAACAGAATAAAAATAAGGGAAAAATAAGAAAAGGTCTGATGGGGTTCAGATGATGGAAGATCAATAGGGAAGCCAGAATCGAGTTTCATAAATCGAGTTAGTGAAGACTGGTATATGCAAATGCTTCGGATAGGCTACTAGATCTGACCGGGTCGAGTTAACGAGAGAGCTAAGAAGTTTTCGGTTTACTCATATGATTTCTAGTCTAAGTGCATTAGTGTATTCTGATATGTTGTATGAGATGTTTTTGTCTACCCTCTTCTCTTAATGTATGCCAAATTTAATGCATTTTCAGATTTCATGCATCAAGTTAAAATTTTCTTTAAGTCTTGTTTATATGCTATGACTAGTTGATACTTGTTTGTGTTTGTTGGTATGTATGCAGGTTGATTGGCGCATTCGGAGGACGCACAGGTTCGGAGGGGGTGGATGTGGTCGTGATACGATAACAAGCTTGAAGATTTGAAGCATAACATTCAACTCAGAAACTCGGCAGCATGAATGCAGATTGGTGATTTTTATCTTAGAAAATGATTTCCATTGTATGTTTTACGATGTCTGAGTTCTAAGCCAATCATTGGCTTTCCATTGCATTTTTCATGTACCTGTATAGACATTAGTGAATTAGAGAATATGCATACATGTGCTTGAGTTTATGATTCTTGATGTGAATTGTGTGCACGTGTGCTTATGTGCATATGTGTAATAGTACTAATACATATCATTAATGTGTGTGTACTTGCAAAGGTGTGTGTAATTGTGTGATGATGTTCATGGTTGCGTGTATGTTATGCATCCATGATGGCAATGGCATGCACATATTTATAATGTATATCCAAACGTATGAACATATATGCCATCGAATATGTTTAAGTGCTTAAATAATTAGAATGCATATAGAATGTATACGTGGAGTGTTTGTTTTTTTTAATTTCTTTTTTTGGTCATGAGGATCGTATGAAGGAAAAAATTGCAGAACGCGAAAAGGACCTCTCACGGTATCTTGGAGTCGAGGAGAGCAAGGTGCAGGGGACTTTTGTGTTTTGATCGGACTTTCTACATCCCAATGTGGAGGCACTAAGCTATGGTGCTATCTGCATCCAAGTATGATATGGTGACAGCTACAATGTTGGCGATGAGCATAGAACAAACACTTGCAATAGCAAAGGACACATTCAAGGGAATACTGCGAAGAAAACTGATGTCGTGAAGGGAATGATGTGAGAACTGTGTGCCGAGACAGAGAAGGAGTTCTAGGGCGGCATCCTTCAGAAGACCTTCAGATATTAGCAGACAAGAAAGTAGAAAAGCTAAGGGATAAATGCTCACGGTCTTGAAGACAGAGAGTGCACATGCAAAGGGTTTTGCCTGCTACTGTGGACACTGATTTGTAAAGAGGGAGATGCTACTGTTGCTTCTTTTATAGACAGCGGAAGTAATAAGCTTGACATGGTATGATGCTTAATCCAAACGACGTATGTCTGTAGTTTTGTTATATTTACGTCGATATCTGAGTTGTTTTCTTTAGTCGTCATATGATTTCGATTGCATGCGAAGTTTATAAGTCTGCACTGATAATGATGTCTTCTACGTAAGTGCTTCTAATTCTGATATGTGATGTGGTGTTGCTGATGTGAATCATCAGAAACAAAAAGCTGAAACACTCGGCTTTGCACTAGAATGAAATGAGGATGAATGCGACAAGGTTTGGGAGTGAACTGTTCATCATATGTCAAACGGGTTGATTTGTTTCCAGAATGCTAATGGAAAGATTACTCCATCGGATTGAAGCTGCTGTGTTTTTTTTTTCCTTTCTCCGTATGATGGATACGTTTTGAACTATTAATTTTGGAACGTACATGTTGTGTAATTTAATCGTGTTCAGATGTGTGCACTTTACTGTGTTAATGAGTTTTCTTTGTTTTGCACTGGCGTTACTTATATCATGTTGACATGTGTTCGATAAAGAAAAATTTGATTGACAGAATTTGTCCTAATGCAGCGCATTTGAAATTACTCCTTATTTTCTTTACAGGTATATTAGAGTGAATTGTAATGTTCTTTTCTAATGATAGATGTCTAGTCTCGTCCATATCTCCGCCTCTGCTTGCCTACATATTTGATCGAGCTTCCTACTGATCGTTGTATAATTTTGCGGAATGATGAATGTTTGCATCTCTTAGTTTCAGTATCTGCTCTAGGTGCAATTAGTTATTACTTTAATATATTCCTTTGTAAGTAACATCTATTTTGAAGCTCACACAGAAAAAGTATACAGAAAAGTGTATGACTAAGATAAGTATCTCTTGCGTTGATTATCGCTAAAAACTGAGAGAAGTAAAGAGTGTTGATTTTGCATATAAAGTAGAGGTATATGTGCGATGTTTAGTGCTATTGTGGAGGAGTCTAAGACTGAAACATTCTTTGGGAATATCATATGTGAACGCCTCTACTTCTGAACAGGTTTCTTTAAATGATAAATAAATGTAGTGGGAAACCTTAAACACACCAAATCGGCTTAGCAGATGCAACAAATCGATTAATCTAGCGTTAATTCAAAGTTGGGATTTCAATAAACAATAACACTTCTTGAAATACCATAGATTCCGAATCAGAAAGGCAGGATATATGTAAAAAGTCTTAATATTATGCCATAGTTTGTGCGCACTTCTTTTAATTTGCTTCTATTTTGAAGGTTTCGATATGTGTGCTAACTTGTAACAACCCGTATGAACGATTAGGTGTTCTAAGTTCATACTAGTGCTTGCACATGACCTATAAACTCTTGATCTAATTTGTGGTTAATCTGATTTGGGAAGGAATTTATGTTTGTCCTTTAGAGGAAGGATCTCTTCGAGATAGTCTTTAGGGCTCTTATCACCATTGCTTCCAAGAATTATTTCTAGTCAAAATTCCATTGGACTTCAACTATTAATGACTAGTTTAGCAACGTTAGTCTATGGTAAGGAAGTTTCTTAGCTCTCTTTCAACCTCCTTGTCTCGAAACCTCGTGACAACGCACAGAGCCACGTGGATGGGATGCGCAGATCAGAGAGTAAAGAGATGTGCATAGGTAGAAGCAAAATTTTCCCTGTCATATGACATTTTGTCTTGGCCGTGAAATTTAGGGCTTGGTGGCGCAACATAATTCGGTGACATTGAGAGATTCTAGTCGATGTTGTTGCAGATATGTCGATGAAGAGAGAGAGAGTGCCTAGGATGCTTGCGCAGAGACATAGGGAGATGAGAGAGGCAAGTTGCGCCTGATAGAGAGGAGAGGTGGTATTTCCTGGAGAGAGAAAGACGGTCATGGACAGAGATTAATGGCGGCGCCTTGACACGGAGAGAGAGATGCGGGATGACACATGCTACAGAGATCCGATGACGGCACGAATTAAGGTTGTAGAGAGAGAGAGAGGGAGTCGGCTGCAGCTCATGCACACGTAGAGAACTTCGGAGTCTCTGGGTCAATTCAGACTGAGCAGCGGCACTCGCGTGCCATGCGCTGAGCCCAATCAGCATTTAGCATCTGGACAGCTTCCAGAGGTAGCTCTTCACACCGAGCGGTGGCATAGCCATTATTGACGCTGACCTGGCAGAAGAGAAACAGGACCGCAGTGCCGACCCCCTCCCCCCCGCCCCAGTGCTGCAGGCGTCATACGTGGAATGAGCAGCCAATAAAAGTACTCTGGACTCTGACCTAGCGAGAGCAACGTACACCTGTTCTCAAACGTTTTTTTTCCCAAAATATGCTTC
The DNA here is from genome assembly GCA_020310875.1 of Ceratopteris richardii. Lineage (NCBI taxonomy): Eukaryota > Viridiplantae > Streptophyta > Polypodiopsida > Polypodiales > Pteridaceae > Ceratopteris > Ceratopteris richardii. Next base: position 126,348,788 of record CM035436.1, read on the forward strand.
GAAACCCAACGTTCCATAATCTGAACGTTATTAAACAAACGTTAAACTCCAACGACTTTATGCAACGGATCTTTTGTTTATCTATAAAAGCTTGATGTGATGTTTTCACAAATTTCGAAGATACACAGAGAGGAGCTGAAGCCTGCACGTATGCAAGTACACTAGAGTTTGAAGTCAAGTTCAACTTAAGTACAACAGTAAGAGCATACTGCTATTTTTTTTGTTCTTATCATAAGATGTTATCTCATTTCTTTCTATTACCTTACATTATTTTTATTGTGTATATTTTGCAGATATTATAAAGACTTCGTCAACTTCTAAAGGTAATAAATATTTCTCAATATCTTTTATCATTGTCTTATCAAGAATCGCTCTTGCGGCAGGTTCATATCGTAATAATTGGATGAAATTCTCTGTACATTTGTAGATTATACAATACGTCTATGCAACCCACATTAATCTTGCATGTTCTACTGCATAATCCATAAAGCAACAAAGATCATGCTTGTTTCAATTGATGGGGGAAATGAGTTAATTTACATATGCACAAAACCATTGCGGTTCAATAGTCCTAACTTTGTGATCATAGAATGTTGACAAGACAAATGGAAGAGTCCCAAAGAGAGCAAGATAGAGTGCAGAAGATATGGCGGCATGGCACATAAAAGAGATTCGGTAAAACATTCAAAAGAGGTTGGATGTTGCGGTTTTGACATACAAGCAAGGAAAATAGATTGAAATGTGTAGACAAATTGAGTTGTGTATATTGTGGAGGGAAGAAAAGAGAAGAGGAAAAGAGAGGAAGGAAGAGAGGAAAAGAAGAAAGAAGGAGGGAAGAAAAGGAGTGTTTGTGACCATGCATATGTTTTTTCCCATATGTCTATGTGCATGAATGCCATACAATTTCAAAGAGAAAAAGAAACAAATCAAAAAGTATAAAGTGTTTTTATTATGAGTTTTAATGTGCTAATCATTTTTCGAGTATGTTTCAAAAAGTACTAACATGTTTCCCCTCCCCCCCGGTGGTCTTTCTTGTGGAACCTTCCTACAGGTTGATGATTTTGGAGCTTATATGAAGTAAAGAGAAAAGTTGAAGACTAAAGTAAAGAGTACCCTGTGGATCTCATCTCTGGATCGCCTTTCCAGGTTGCGGTTGGTTGATGATATTGGAGGATTATATGAAGTAAAGGATTGAAGACCAAAGTAAAGAGTACCCCATCCTATGGATTGCCTTTGTGGATCGTCTCCTCCAGGTTTATGCGTGGATTCTGAAGTAAAGAGAAGGGAGGCTACTGCTAAGGATACTTGAAGAAAAGAAAGGATCGAAGATTGGAAGAAAATATTGGACCGTGAAGACCGAAGCGAAATCCCATGGGCAATTTCTCGCACTGTAGCGAGGGGCCTAGTTTACATTGGCCGATCCGCACTGTAGCAGCGGCATTTATCTTGTATCATCACACCGCACTGTAGCGGTTTCATTGTACTAGCGGCCCGCACTATAGCGGCATATTTGTATCATTCATTTTTATTGGAGGACTTGAGTTTCATTTCTGTTGTATCATTGAGCTTCGTCTGCATCCCGTGTATCACTGCGATATCTGATTGTCTCTTTTCGACGCCCACGGTCCCACGCGTATGCACGCATGTCTCACCATTTGCGAGGGGCAAGGGGCCCTACGAGGATCGCACACACTCCAGAGAGTACAGACGAGGTGCCCAGAGCGCAGACGCCGCTTACAGGACAACGGGAACGGTGCGCACAAGAGGGGCCTGATCCAACCCCAGCGCCGGCTTCCTGCCCGACCTCCTTCTTCCCGACACCGGAACTTTATTACTTGCTAACTCGAAATACCACTTTATATCTGCACTCCGATCTAGTAACATCTCCTTGACAATCTTTGGCCTTGAAATAACCCTTAGCAAACTGTTGTACTGCAACTTTGGGCATGAAACCCATTGTAATCGTAAGAAATTACTTAATGTAGTTTTGGACCAACACGAACCCAAAAAACAGTTCACCATAGATAAAAATGTAGAGAAATAAACTCTTTTACTATGATGATCACAAACATTGATAACTTGATTTTCAGGATCATGGACAACTTGCACTACATTAGAAGATAACCAATCCAAATGTGGCGGCTTCCCCTAAAATAATTTGAGCCTAAATCCATTGATTGGCTTAACCATCCATGTGCCAAACACATCTGTTGGAAGCAGCCAGAGGCATAGAAGACGCAGAATCATGTAACGACAGAGCAGGGAGCCAGTCGAATCTTTTTTTCAAAGAATCATGTTTTAGAAATACTTTTCAAAAACCTCCAACAATGATTTTTATCACTAATGTAACATATGTAACATAGAAAAACCCTTTTCTTAATTTCTAGCTCCATTTTGTGCAAGCCGAGGAGTCCTCGAGCTTGAGGAGCTTAGGTAGAACAAGCGTATCAATTTTCGTTATTTTTAGACACCGTTTACCCTTCCAAATAGCATCTAGGACCTAATTTTTAACTATGCCGGTCACTAGATGTGAAACCGGTCAAAACTAGTCTAGAAACTATAAAAAGAGCTAGAGAGCTCATTTTTGAGGTTATCTTGTTTGAGGTTAGAGTTATTTTGAGCTTGTAATAGTGTTCTTGAGCAATAGAGTGGATTTCTCACCTTCCATTGTGTTGCTCTAGCACAATGGTGAGAACCACGTTAAGAAGCTCCACCTCCTTAATGTCAATCCGCGGAAGAGATAGGAGTGATATGAAGATCGTGAATGTGAGATGAAGTGAGAGTGAAGGTGAGAAGCATAGAAATGCACACACGCATACACACACACAATGAAGAGACAAGCAAGACACAATGGAAGGTGGGAAATTAGCTCTATTACTCAAGAACACTATTACAAGCTCAAAAGAACTCTAAACTCCAACAAGCTAACCTAAAAAATGAGCTCTCTAGCTCTTTTTATAGTTTCTAGACTAGTTTTGACCGGTTTCACATCTAGTGACCGGCATAGTTAAAAATTAGGTCCTAGATGCTATTTGGAAGGGTAAACGGTATCTAAAAATAACGAAAATTGGTACGCGCATTCTATCTAAGCTCCTCAAGCTCGAGGACTCCTCGGCTTGCACAAAATGGAGCTATGGATTACAAAATGGGGTTTTCTATGTTACATATGTTACAATAGTGATAAAAATCACTGTTGGAGGTTTTTGGAAAGTATTTGAAAACATAATTATTTGAAAAACGATTCGACTGGCTCCCTGCTCTGTCGTTACATGCTTCCGTGTTGTCTGTGCCTCTGGCTGCTTCCAACACCCCCCTCCCTCTCGCTTCTGTCGTCCCTGACAGAACCTTGCTGTGAGGTCTGCCGGATATAGTTCTGTAGTAGGTCTTGAGCGAGGGTGTGCTCGGAGATACGAATGCCTCGGGCCAGGTCGGCCTCGAGTTTCTCCCAGTTGATTGGTTGCGGTTCTTCCGGTGGCGGGAGCTGATAATGTGTGGAATAGACCATTCGTTCACAGGCAAATAATTGTAATAAATGAGTAGGCCTGCTTATGAATACCTCTGAATGGTATTCCCAAAAACCGGTTGTGAACATCTCTTCGAATGTCTGCTTGTAGCACGCCGGTAGGTACTTTATTCTGCAGTGCCAGGCATAACAAACCCGTAGCGATGGCGTTGTACTCATATCATATACCAGATCAAAATTTCCATGCTCAAAGCCCGGGGTGTTGACATGGGGTGCCTTGACGTGTCGGAAGACTTTAAAAATCATTTGCATCATGTCAAAGATTTTGACAGTCATATGCGCCACTATATCATCCATATGCTTTAATCTAGGGAGCCAGTGGCGAATTGTAGCCATCATGTAGCCAACAGTTGGTAACTCAATGGGTGGCTTAAAATAGGGGTAATTCAACCAGTCTTGGCACTGCTTATTGTTTTGTACCTTAATAGCAAAGGCAGTCCAGGAGCGGCGTCGTGGCACTGGTGCCCAACACGGGTTATACTTCAGGTGCAAAGGTGCCTTTACCCATGTACTCATCATCTCTGGATACTGCTGTAGTAAATTTTTTCGCCACTCTTGTTGATAGATCCTTCCTTTCTGTGCATCTAGTGGCAAATCAGCCGCCTCGAATTGAGTTGCATGCGATGGTTTTTTACCTGTCTCTTTCTCAATGGCTAACTGGTATTCAGCCATTAACATGAAGTACGGTTTATACTGTAGCTTGTGCCCAGATATGTATCGTCACGGGGCCAATTGAGCAAAGAATGGAGACTGTAATATTCGTTCTTCTATCATCGCCATGGCATGTAATTGTGCCTCTACTCTAGCTGAGTGCGTTGTTCCAAGTTCCTCAATAGTCTTCATCCACGCGGGGGTCGGAAGTTCGTACGTCATCTGACCTTCGGCCATGACGCGTCCGCCTGGGATGGGTTGTGGCTCGTATGCTTCTTCAAACGTTTCCTCCATCGGGATGGTGACCGTTTCTTCCTCAACTGGAAGCTCAGGTGGGGAATCTGGCCTTGGTGGCGCTTCGTATACTGCAATCCTTGATTCAAGGGTCGATACCTGGGCCCGTAATGAGTTGAGTTCCTCTAGGAGGTCAGGAGAGGGGTCCACAGGTGCTGGTACGTCTTGGTGTGCCGGTTCTCGTAACTGGAGTAATTTGTGATCTTCTTTGAGTTTCTGTAACTCCTCGTTCATGCGGTCATATTCATCTAGCAATCTTACATGATCGTCTAGCAGCATCCTCATTGAGTCTGAAGGAATGGCTTTGAACCTGCTAGGACTGAGTGGTTGGTCTGGGTGGTCGAGCGCTGCTTCTAAGTTTTCTCGGTTCTGATCCTGTAAGCGCTGGTTTTCTTCCTTGGCGGCTGCTAGGTGTCTTCATAGTAAGCCCATGTTGCGTGTTAGCGTTGCATTGCGGACGGTCTGGGCTGTTAATAAATTATCCAAGTCAGCCGTGGCTTCCTTGGTCTTTTCTTCACTTTCTAGTTCCAATTTGTGATAAGCCTCGCGTAATTCTTGGTAGCGGGTGTTCAGAGAGGCATTCTCAATGGACAATAAATTAAGCTGCAACTGTAAGTCATTGGTTGTCCTCTGCAGCTGCTGATAATTATCACCAAGAGATGTGAACTCATCTCTTACTTGCGTCATACATATGAACATCTGTCATAATGCATTATCTACAGTGGGTGATAGTATTAACGGGGTGCTAAATGAAGATGCAGTTGGTGTGGATGCAACGGGAACGGGGAATGGGGATGGGAAGGTGGATGATGTAGTGATTGTTGAAAATTGTGATGTGCCTAAAAATGTTTGTGCCGTGAGTGAAGTGAGCGATGGTGCAGTGGGTGGTGAGATGTCCATGTCGATGGACGTATCTAGTGCGGTGACCGTGAATATGGGTGTGATTGTGGGTACTCGTGCTGGTGTAAATACGGGATTTACAAAGGTTGAGGGGTAATTTACAGGGGGGCTGGCTGGAGCAGCTTGGTGGAAAGGGGAAAGAGGGGTTACAGTGGGTCGGGCAGGTGAGACGGGGGAGAAGGTTAATGGTGGGGGGAATGGGAAAAGGGGTCTTGGAGTTGTGGGGAAAGATGGAAAAGATTGATGAAGGAATGGGTTGGATAGAAAGGTGGGTGTGGGAAGGGGTAGATTAGGGCTAATGGGCGTGGGAATTGTGGGATGAGTGGTCGTAAAGACGGTTTCTGCAACACCACCGGCGAATGAAGATGTGGGTCTGGGGGAAGGAGGGTGAAGAGGGGAGGCTGGATGGACGGGTGGTGAGAGAGGGGCGGTTGGGGTGGTCGGTACTTCAGTGACTACTGAGGTAGGTACAATTGTAGCGCGGGGTGGGGAATCTACAATGATGGTTTCTACGGCCAATGATCGTTCGGGGACGATGCATGCCTCCCTGGCTTGTTCTGAAGATTGTGCTCCGGTTGGTACACGAATGTATTCGCCGGGCTTTGAAAGTAGTCGTACTCTACGGGGGTCAAACTGTGGCAGTGGTTTTCGTTGCAAGTACCTGAGTGCCTCGTTGGAGCCTACTGATTGGACTAATTCTTTGAATCCTTTGATATATGCGTCTTCGAATCCGCCTGTGACAAGTTCTTGTTCTATTATTTTTTGGCTTTCTTCCTCTGTCAGCTTCTTGCGTGCCCAAACTTTTTCCATAGTTCTATACAGCTTCTTGATAGCTAGAGTGTAAGCTGCTGCCTCGTAAGTTTCATCTTCATGGGTACTTGTATCGCCATGTGTGTCGGTTTGTTGGCCTTGGCCATCTGTCTGTTCCTGCTCTTGGGATTCATGTGTTCCCTGGCTAGCTTCATCGTCTCCTTCGTCGTCATCGGTTGCTGTCCTTTCATCATCGGAGCTGGACACGACCTGTCCTTGTGGCTGATCCCTGGTTGTGGTAGGGTAGCTAGGCCTTTCAAATTCTTGAGAAAACATTTGCCCTTCTGAAAACTGGAACTCATTGGAGAATGCATCGGGCATCTCAAAATCAAATGTTTGGTCCAGTGGCTCTGCTTGTCCTGGTTCTAAATGCGGTATTGGAAAAGAGAAAGCTTCCGCACCGATAGTGGTGGGAAGTTCAGCTGCTGTGGTGATAGTTTCTGTGGTTGTGGCTGCTTGGGGTGCGAGAGTACTGGTGGTGCCCTCCGTTACCACGGGTCTAGATAACCTTATGCGGATAGGTTGTACTGTGGGAGTGGCTGCTGTTGGTGACTGCTCTGGAGATGGTTGTGGAGAGGGTGATGCTGGGACTTGTAGGCATGGGATAGTACCTCTCATCCGCTTTCCGGCTCTGCCTTTGCTAGACTTTCTAGCCTTCCTAGTGGTGCCTTTGAATGCTTTCAGTTCCTCACTGGTCATGGCACGCTCAATTGGTAAGTCATACGCCAAGCACATATATATGATCCTGGTGAGGGCGCAGCATCCATTGATTACCTTTTTTCGCTCCCATCTATGCTGTGCCAAATAGAGCTGATCAATTATCCAGCTAGCTAGATCAACTGTTTGCGGTCCAGAACATGCTAAGTATAATCCAAACCATATTCTCTTGTGGGGCATGGTAAAACGATCCTGAGCTGGGAAAGCAAAGTGCTGCATGCATATCCGTAATGGCTTAGAGAGCTCAGGTGTTATAGCAGAAATATCCTCCCACTTAGTTACGTCACCACGCTTCATCTGCTCTGGGATTAGCCGTTCTTTCTCCGTTGGAGTGTGTGTTCCATGAATCTTGATGGCCGCCCTGATTAAATCCTTTGAGAGATAAAATCTTTTGTAAGGTGGATCATCCACTAAAGAAGGCAAAATAAAGGTTTCTGGGATGTCCTTATTCTCTGAGGCCAGCAAAGTGGTGATTAAGTAATAACACCTATAAAAGTCAGGTTTGGGCAGAGGATCACTGAAATACTCCGTGAAGCCGGCTCTAGCCCAAACATGAGTTAAGTCCTGGGTGTTCTGTAGGCCTTCGAATTCTCTTGAGAAGAATTGATACTTGCCCCATGTGCGGTCATCAAATGTCATATTTGCTTCAAAAATGAAGTCAGCATCAGCTAATGGTCCTGCTAGGCCTTGGAACCAGTGAGAGTTACGGTGTATCTTCTCTGTGTATCCCATAGGTGGGTTATCGATTGGCACGGGTCCCGGAAATCCTTGGAACTCTGGCGGTGGAGCGGTCGGGTGGGATTCTGCGCGTAGAACATTGAGGGGCACCGCAGCCACGCTGGGGCCTGCTTCCGATGGTCCTGCTTCGGTTTGCATGATGACTGGTGAGCTAATGGAAAAGATCTGCCACAGAAGATTAACACATTAGTATGGAAATTAATTATGATCCCATTAAGGTGAGACCGCAATCCCTTTCCATAACCGATGCGTAACCCGTGTAGCCAAGTGTCGTGAAGTGATTGATGCAATGATTTTTTGCAAAACTAATGCAGGTCTCTAGACGCCTACATGCTTCAGATTATGCATACATTTCTTGATGAGCTTTTATTATGCATGATGTGGGGTTTGGGTGTATGATTTTATACAAGGTTTGGTTGAGAGTGAATTAGTACAAGGGTGGAGTTTAAACGGGGTGGGAGAATTGTTAGATAATGGGGTACAAGAAGACGTTTGGATACGTTTAGGTATCCATTTCCTAAGAGTCTTGGAGTGAGTGGTATGGTTCTGCTGAGGAACAAAAAGCAGTATTGGGTTTGGTGGTATTGAAGGATGAAAAGGTTTCTGAGGGGTATATATTACATGGCTTGAGGGTTGAGATATAATACATTGTTTGGGTACCCAAATCTGCATGGGTGTGGGTCTATGGATAAGGTATTTCTTGGCGATCCAAATCTGTCGAGTATTGATGCTTGTAGAAGAAGATCGAGAGGACTTTGGATGCTGATTCTGCTTCTGTTGAAACTTTGTCCTGCTCTCTTCTGCAGTGTTGCCAATAGCCTGTGGTTGCTGTCCTTTTGGCACCCATATTTGTTTTGTGCCACTTGTTCTGTGATGTTGATACTGCTGCTTTCTTTGCCTTGTCTGGTGGTGTCGTTGGTCTGGGTTCCTCTGTTGTGGTTGACTCCTTCGTGGTTGGGTGTGAGAGGTCCATTGGACGCTCTGCTTTGGAAAAGAAGGGAGATCCAACACTTGCGTGACCTGCCCATTAGGAAGTGATTCGTTCTTCATCTTTAATCTAGGCCAGTCCGCAGCAAGTTTGGAAGGATGAGCACCGCAGGGTGTTGTGCTCATTTGGCCGCTGATGCAGCCCACCTGACCGCTGATTGTGTTCATCTGCCCTAGCGGTTGGGTAGCTGCCCTCTCTAGTTTGCAGGAAGCCCCAAGGAAGATCTCCTGTCGTCCTTCTGATTGACAATTGTCCCTAGCCAAGCCCGAGTGGGTTGGTGTAGACGTAACGTGATAGGTCTGACCCAAGATCTTCCGGTCTTCCGTCGCGTGCGTTTCATAGGGTCTAGGGTTATAAACCTCAATCGGAATGCCGTTAGGGAAGTCAAGCGGTATCACTCGCTTCTGTTCTAAGGTTCCAATCTGTAAGGAGCCTTGTCTAAGATTTAGGTCCACTGAGTGATCGTATAGCCAATCTTGGCCAAGGATTAGGGGTTCTATCAGGTCGTCATCATGGCACACTAGTAGCTTCGCTGTCATGGTCACATCCTTAATGAGGATAGGAAGCTCCACCTCACCCATGCAAGGGGTTTCCATGCCTCCTAGGCCTATGAGGTATGCCTCAATTGGCCGCATTTCTATTCCTGAATCCTTATAGTGGGACCATCTAATCGCACTAGTCGCAGCACCTGAATCAATTAAAGCCCTGAGCTCTTGGCAAGGGTTGTCGTGCTCTAGCCTGACTGTAATGAATGGTCTCCTGTCCACTATACTAGGATGAGTGGTTGACTTTACTTGACACATGGCCATGGGATATCTGGGTGTAGTTTCCAGATAGTTATAATGTTCTCTCCCTAGTCCTTGTCTTCTTAACTTCATGCGTTTAATGCGTTCTATTGCTTCTGCCTGAGCTTCCGCTCGTATTCTATTTTCTTCCTCCTTACGCTTCTTTGCCCACGTGAGTCGTCTAAGCATATCCTCAGTAAGAGGTTCCTGATATAGCTTGACTCTACAGCCACTAATATAATTAGGCATTATATATCCTTCTAAAGTGGCTAGCTGTACTGCTCCACTTGTTGAGAGTTTGTTAATGATCATAGGTCCATAACCTCGCTTTTCTAACTTACGTGCGTGTTGCTTTAGCGTATATACTAGAACTAAATCTCCTTCTTTTAAGCCTTTATCTTTCACATGTGCATCAAAATATGCTTTCTGTCGCTTCTTCGCTGCGTATATTCCTGCTGCTGCCTTGAGCCTGGTTTCTCCTAATCGTTCCAAGTCCATTATTCTCGCTGATAATTCATGGCCGGTCCACTGATGTTCTTTTGCAACCTTAAGGGTCGGTATCAAGAAGTCCAAAGGAAGCACAGCATTCTGACCAAAAACCATCTGAAAGGGAGTTGCATTGAGTACGGTCTTGTAGGCCACTCGATATGCCCAAACAGCGTGGTGTAACTGTTTGTCCCAATCTGAACGTTTGTTGTTCACGAGTTTCGTCAGTACGTTACAAAGGATCTTATTAGTGCTTTCAGCCTGACCATTGGCCTGAGGATGATATGGTGCGGATTTCTTGTGAATCACCATAAAATCCTGTAACAAATATTCAATGACTTGGTTTAGAAAGTGAGTGCCTCGATCGCTCACTAACTCTATAGGCAGTCCATATCTTGTAAAGACATTCTCAAATAAGAATTTTGCAGTTGTGTGTGCATCATTTTTTTTTGTGGCTTTTGCCTCTACCCATTTCGTAAGATAATCTATCGCAACAATAATGTATTCCGCATGTGTACCTTTTGCAGGGGGGTTAATGGGTCCTACAAAGTCTATACCCCACTTAGAAAATGCACGTCCGCCCATCATGGGTTTCAATGGCATTTCATCTTTGCGAGTAGGAAACTGAGTTCTTTGGCACACATTACATCTCTTTACATAGGTATGCGCATCCATGTGAAGAGTGGGCCACCATAATCCTGCAAAGAGGATGGCTTTGATTATCCTATCGGGTCCAAAATGACCTCCTGCAACACCTTGGTGTGCAGTCTCTAGTATGCTCAGATAATCGCTCTCATGAACACATTGTCTTAGATATCCATCTCGTCCTCTTTTGTATAGGTTATCGCCAATAAGTGAATAATCTTGAGCTTCCTGCTCTAGACTGCGTTGTCGAGCTAAGGTCATGCCTTGAGGGAATGTGTTTGTCCTCAAGTATGTCACTAATTGTTCACTCCAGTCTGGTGTGAGAGACACGTGATATAATGTAGCATGCTCTACTGGTGGTCTTTCACAACAAACATGGCATTCCTTACACAACCTGTAGACATCTGCTTCCATCGTAGGCCAATATACTCCTAATCTATGTAGAGTCTATAATGTTCGATGTTTTGAATGATGTTGCTTTAATGCACCTATGTGTGCTAATTGCAACCAATTCGCATGTTCTGATTCATCTACACAACAAGCAAGAATCTTTTGATTATCCTGTTTATATATGCTTCCTGCCAGTATTTGGTATCTTTGGGACTTGGTAATCTCTCCCTCTTTGATCTTTAACCTAGGATTCTTGGGTCCATATGTGAGAATAGGGACTATAGGCTTAGCCCATTCTGGTGCTATCTCAAGGTTAAACAAGTATGCATCTGGTAATTCATCCGCTACTCCTTGAGGAGCTTCTCCTGAGGTTAATCTTGAAAGGTGGTCAGCTCTAAGATGTGTCTTTCCTTTCCTGACTACGACTTCAAAATCATACTCCATGAGTAATAGAAACCAACGTATCAGTCGTCCTGTGTTACATGGTTTGTTGACTAAGTACAATAGGGCTTGATGATCCGTAAAGAACTTGAATTTGTTGGCCAACAAGTAGTGCCTGAACTTCTTTACTGCGTAGATCATCCCTAATCCTTCTCGTTCCGTCGTGGTGTAATTCCTTTCTGCTGCGTTCAATTGTCTGCTCGCGTAAGCTATGGGGAGATCTATGTTACCTTCATTCGTGGGTTGTGCTAACACGCATCCTATGGCGTAATTGGATGCATCCACATGTACATGGAATGGCTTACTCCAATCTGGGGTAGTCAATATAGGTGCTGAGCACAAGCGTCGTTTAAGTTCATTGAATGAATTTTCACATTCATCTGTCCATTCAAAATTGGTTAAAAGAGAGTACAAAGGCTTGGCTATGATTGCATACATGTGTATGAATCTCCTATAATATCCGCAATGGCCCATAAATGCATGTACCTCTTTCACATTAGTTGGTCTAGGTAAATCTGCAATTACTTTAACTTTTTCCTCATCCGTAGAGATTCCATTTTTTGACACAATGTGTCCTAGAATTTTGCCTTGTCTGACCATGAAAACGCATTTTTCTGGGTTCAAACAAACCTGATACTCTCGACATTTGTCAAATATTTGTCTTAACTCTGGGATATGTGTCTGTCTTACATTTGAATGAGCACATAGGTCATCGACATAAACTTCTAAGCTCTTGCGTAAAAATTCCTTAAAAACATGACACATGAGTCGCTGGAAAGTGGCGGGTGCATTTGTTAAGCCAAATGGCATCACACGAAATGCAAATATGCCCCATTCAGTGGCAAATGCCGTCTTGTGTTGGTCTTCTGGAGCAATAGCTACTTGATTATAGCCTGAAAATCCATCAAGAAAGCTGTAAACTTCCTTGCCCGCAACTCTTTCCAATAGATGTTCTGTGATAGGAAGAGGATAACTATCTCTAATCGTTGCGGCATTAACCTTTTTAAGGTTAATACACACACGCAATTTTCCATTCTTCTTGGGCACTACCACAATGGGAGATACCCATTCGGTATGCTCAATTTCGTAAATGAATCCTGCTTCTATCAAGCGATCTATCTCCTCTTTGATCTTTGCAGCGTAGTTATCATTGTACGTGTACGGTTTCTGTTTTGTCGGTTTTGCATCCGGAGTCATAGGGATTCTATGAGAACATATATCTGGATCTACTCCTTTCAAATCTTTATAACTCCACGCAAAAACATCTCTATATTCGCGTAATAGGGCAACTAGCTCTTCTTCTTCTTCAGTTGTCAAATCATGCCCTATGTATGTGCATTTTTCTTCCTCTCCTTCTATGGCTACGATTATTTTCTTGGTTTTCTCGCGGTTATCATATACTTGTCCGTCATTCGCCTTTCTATTAGGCATTCGTACCATGATTCTTCTATCTTCGATTTCATATTTCTTGAAATTCTCAGGTACTTCAAATAAAGATTCTTCTTTTTCTGACATGGTTTCTTTCTTCTTTCTTTTCTTGCCTTCACTCTTAGTAGTCACTTCCGTGGCTAATCTCACCTCATTCGTAATTTCCTCGTGTCTCTGCGGGTGAGTCTCTACTTCGTAGAAATATTCTTCCTCTGATGCAAATGGAGAGTCCATGATAATTGATTCTAAATCAAAATCACTTGCATCCTCAAATGCACCAGTGTTAGGTTCACACTCTTCTAAAATCGCATCGCACATGATTGGCTCTATCGTAAAAACTGAAATTTCATAGCCATCCTCGTCACAGTGGGGTGTCCATTGTTCTTCATTGATGGCTACATCCATGGTTGCTAGGATTTCTGCCCAGCCATGGGGTTCAAACTCTTCGTCTGGGAATACTACAGGTGCATAGGTTGGATCTTGTAGGGTTCGTGGATGTTGTTCTGCACCTAAGGTCCTGGCTTCTAACCTTTCTTCCTCTTGTTTGGCTACTTTACACATCCATAAATGAGTATCCTCATGCAACCAAGAAGGATCTGATTCTAATGAGTGCACGGATTCTTTTTCTACTGGTGTCTTATGGATGGTATTCCATTGTATTGGGGGTACATCTCTATGTGAATAGTCTTTAAGATTGACTTTGGTAGTCACTCCTAAATGTTGCAAGTACAAAGAATTAGTTCCCCAATCTTGTACAATTTGCAACTGACGCATGAATGGTCGTCCCAATATCATCTCATAAGCATGGTTTTTTGCAAAGTCACAAATGGCAAAGGTATGCTCAAATTCTACACCACAAGTGGTGAGAGATATGCCTTCTAGTAAGCCTAATGATTTTTCTATGTGTCCATCAGCCATTTGTAGCTTCATCCTGGTGGGTCTTAATGCTGGCTTACCCCAACGTTTCCATAAAGCGGTGGTAGGTATGGCTACTCCGGCTCCTGAATCTAAGATGGCTTTCGTGGTGTAGCCCTGATGGGTTATCGGAAGATAAGTGTTACCTTCCTCTCCTTCGCTCACATCGCCAATCTTTTCTACAGGTATCTCTGGTACCTTATCTTGTGATCCTATTGGTGAGGGAGTAGTAGCAAGCTCGGGGAATTGATTTGCTACATGCTTCCACAATTCTGGTTTTGCCTTCAATAACTCCTCCAGAGTAAGGTTACATTGTACTTTGGTATTCTTGATCACTTCCGTGTTTCTAGGGATTACTGATTCTTCATTCCTCACTATTATCGTGGGTGCTCTCATACTAATAGACTTTGCTTCCCAAGGTCCTGTGAACTGAGGTAATTCTTGTAAAGAATTAGATTCAAATCTTGTGTGTTCACTCAGTTGTTCTTCCTCTACATCATCGTATATAGAGGGGATGTCTTGGGGAAATTGTTCCTGCAAGTCATCTATTTCTTGAATAGGAGGATGGGTTCCTTGTTCTTTTCTCCATTTCTCTTCTTGTATTTCTCTCAAAAATTCATGTGAGTACCTATGTATGGAAGACAAATTGTCTTGAATTTCTCTATTGGGTACTTGAGACAGGGATGGTGCATTCTTTTCCTGTGTCTCTGGGACAATAGGGTTCCTATGCTGATCCTTTTTCTCTTTGCTTTCAATCAAATATTCTAGCCTCTCCATTAGTCCTTGAAAGTGTAACTCCGGTTTTGCTATGTTATTCCAATTAATATATCTAGAGGCTTCGAACAAGGCTTGTGCTAGTTCTACCATCTTCATGCAAAGTTTAGTTCTCTCAATTTCTAGATCAGCTCGAGGGTAGTTCTTACTCATTTCAGCTACTTGCGGTCCCTCTTTTAATCTAGCCTGATATGCACGAAACATCATGTCTAGATTTTCTGGTATGGGTTCCGCTAAAACTGTTCCTGATTTCTGAGCTGGATTCTCTTGATTCAATTCCTGTGAAGTCAATTCTTGGATTCTGGCTCTAGATTCCTTTAAACTTCCTTCCAATTCCGTTATCTTTTTACTCCATTTTCTCTTAATTCTTTCTCTAGAATCTTTCCAAGATTTTGTCTTCTTACTGCTAGATTCTGCAACTTCACTGGTTTCGGCTACTTTCTCTTGATTAAGCTTTTGGTTCTGTAAGAGCGTCTGGGCTCTAGTGATAGCTTGGATAGGCACATATGTAGGGTTGGATCCATCTGTGTTATTTACAATACCTATCACGTTGATTGGCGTCACATTCAAAGCATTAACAGGGTTCTTAGGACAATCTTTGATTATGTGCTCTTTGCCACAATCAGCACAAAAGCCTTGGATGTTATAGTACTGTGATTGTCCTGCTATCGGGGGGTGTGGACAATCTTTTATGAAATGATCTCCTTGGCACCTAAAGCATGGTCCTCTAGGGTCCTGTGGTCTCTGTTGTCTTAATTGGGGCCGTGGATTTGGGTTTGTGTACATCACATTAGCATAGTCGGGCTCCCAACTAGGTTCCACTGGTGGACTATCGTAATGATATGTCTCCACGTGTTCTGGTGACTCTATGTAATATGCGGGTGGACTATCGACATGCGTAGCGTCAAAACTGTTTGAGTGTGGGTCACTCTCTGTGATCAAAGGTGAAGAAGGCACTAAGGCCCTACTGAGGTTCTCTTCTGCAACAACATATTTGACTGAGATGACATTCGCTGGTGGGGGTGGCTGCTGAACTAAGACAGGTTGAGGTCTCTGTTGAGCCTGGTATGGGTAGTTCTGAGGAGACCTATAGTAATAAGGCTGAGCATTGTATTGGCCTTGATACCTACCTGGCTGTGCGTATGCTTGCGGGTAGTTCTGTCTCACGGTTTGTTTGTTGTACGGGCAGTCCTGAGCCGTATGATTCGTGTATCTTCTCTCAATTGTACAGTATTGGCCACTAGGGTTGGCTTGTGGTTGTGGTGCATTGGGACACACAATTGCCATATGATCACCACCACAGGTGTAACAACGCTTGTTTGTTAGCACCCTAGGTTTACTAGAAGCTCCTAGTTTCTGGGCCACTTTTTCTGCTAGGTCTTCTATTGAGCTAGACAATTTTGTGGATGCTAGAGATGAACAGTCTGAGTCCTTATAGACCTTTGAAAGTTCCAACTCGTCTCCTAAGTTGTCTTCAATGTCTATGCAAAATTCTTACACATTGCTCTAGCGTTTTGGGTTCTTTTAGGTACACGTAGGAGCGTAGTTTAGAGCTCAACAAGCCATCTAGAAACAATGACACTTGCTTAGCTTGTGAGGGTAGCTCTTGCATTGGACATCGTTCAACATATTGTCTAAACCTACGTCCTGCCAATCTAACTCTTTCTTGAGGGGTCTGTTTAAAGCTATGAATCAACGAAGACGTGTCATGTCTAATCCCACTTTTAGAGAATTCAGTGATGAATGACTCTAAAAAGTGATGGATGTCCCTAAATTGCCTTTGTTGCAAAGGTTGGAACCAAGTTAAAGCGGTATTCTTTAACATTAGTCCAAATGCGTTGTATTGCGTGAACATGTCTTCTACTTGTTCGGCTCTTAGTACTTGCTTGAATTCTGCGACGTGGTCGTAGGGATCTCCTGTCCCATCAAAATAATTCTTCATTGATTTTACTAATTGAGTGGGTCTCAATATTCTTGCGTGTTCACGTGGTCTAGGTAGAGGAAAATCATCTCTACCACCTGGTATTCCATGATCTCTTTGTCTATCCACTCTATTAGTGTCCGTGGTTGTTCTATCTCTCCCTATGGGATGAGTGAAGCTTACTTCTGGTCTCTCTTTATTTCCCTCTCTTTGGTTTCCATGGGCGGAGGATGTTCCTGCCCCTTGTTGACTTGTATTCATGTTTGTTCTAGATGGAGGGAATACCAATTCTCCTCTCCATGTGTATGTGTTTCTAGCGCGGTCGGGTA
Source organism: Ceratopteris richardii (assembly GCA_020310875.1). Taxonomy (NCBI): domain Eukaryota; kingdom Viridiplantae; phylum Streptophyta; class Polypodiopsida; order Polypodiales; family Pteridaceae; genus Ceratopteris; species Ceratopteris richardii. The sequence goes on from CM035436.1 coordinate 126,365,523, forward strand.
CCACAAAGACTCTTTCTGAAGTCTCATCCAGGTATACAACCTTTCCAGGTGTATCCGGGTCCTTGAATTCGTATATAGTGATGATACCTACCTCAGTAAGTATCTCGGTCTTGTATCTCCAAAAGGCTTCATCCGTTTCTTTATTTACAAACAACTCTATGCTTCTGTTATCCTGAGGGATCCATTCTGGGATTAGTACTCCTGTCAGTACAGATTTCCCTCTAGGTGTTCTAGGCTCTTCTAATGGTTCTTTTCCTTGAGGTTTTGCTTCCGTCTCTAGTTGAATCACGCCAAACTCGTTGGTATTGTTTGGCTGCGTACTTAAGATGTACATTGTTCCTTCCTTGTCTATGTACGCGTCTCTCTCGAATTTCACCACTGGACGTTCCAATCCAATGGGTTGATCGGGGTTGTGCATTTGCACCACTTGCCTTCGTAAACCATCCTCATAGATGCGAGCACCTAATCGGTTGGTTCGGAGAAACTCTAGTTGTGTTCTATAGGGTCCTTCAGGTTTTTCTAAATAGGCTACATTCGACCCTCCTTCTGGTCTTTCTGTGCTAAATGCCATTTCTGAATCACTAGTGTCTGAGCTCTCGTAGGGATAACTAGTGTTCAATTGTTGAGCCCACGATCGTGCAGTAGTTCTTACACTTGCCTCTGATGATCTAAGGCTTCGTCGGTCTGACTTACCTATATGTTTGCCCGATCTAAGGTTCATTAATTTTCTTCCTTGCACACTCAGTACACGTTCAGATTGTCACCGATTCTTTGTTATTACTTCTTGTTTCTTTTTAAAGGTCTTTAAGTTCTTGTCTTAATGTATGCGTCAGGAATTCGACTTTCCGTGATAATTTTGAGTTCTTGTTCCGTCAGACTTAGGTTCTTTCCTTTAGGTTTTCGTCACACACACCTTTACTTTAGTCTTGAACTTGAAAGAATTAAATATCTTGAACTTGAGGCGTTCCTATCGTCTTAATCCACAATGCTAACGTTTATCCTAAGCTAAGAATTGACTGAGGGGGTTGAGTAATCTTCCAACCTCGAGTCAGCTTTTTCTGGTTGCTCTGATGCCCAAGAAGCCGTGCTTCCCAAGCTTTATGCCCTTCACTGCCTTGCTTTGGTTGTCTTTGATTGCCCTTGCTAGACCTGGAAAAATCCAATATTAGACCAATTCACAGTTGGATGATCAAGCACTTAAGTACATACACCTTTTAAGTCCCTTCCCTTTTGCCCAACTTTTTAATGCTTGCCCCCTGGCTTTCAAGTCCCAAACTAGGTCAACCTCAAAATAGCTTATCTAAAAATAGACGTATCCTTTAAGAAAAAAACAGTTGAGGTCACGTAGTACTCGTCAAGAGCTTTCTAACGAGCTATTAAGCTCAAAAAACGGACTTCGGATGAAAACGTTATGACCGTTCAGGCCCTAGGGGGGGTAAAAACTGACCAATAGGTTTTTCTCCAAATATGAGCAAAGGGGTCTCCTATGAGTTTAATCACCCAAAAATTTCCCAAAAATAGCCCCAAAATTGGCCAAAAAATGAAACCCTAAAATTTGCGATGGGGGTGCACAATCGCGATGGTCTGGGATGATCGCGATGGTCTGGGACCGTCGCGATGGCGTGAGGGTGCACCGTCGCGATGGCGTGAAATTGGACAATCGCGATGGCGTGAAAGTGCACAATCGCGATGGTCTGAAAGTGCACCGTCGCGATGGCGTGAACTTGGACAATCGCGATGGCGTGTACTTGGACAATCGCGATGGCGTGAAAGTGCACAATCGCGATGGTCTGAAAGTGCACCGTCGCGATGGTGTGAGCGCGATGGCGTGAGCCAATCACGATGGTCTGGGCGCGATGGCGAATTTTTGAAGCGTCGCGATGGTCTGAAAGTGCACCGTCGCGATGGTGTGAGCGCGATGGCGTGAGCCAATCACGATGGTCTGGGCGCGATGGCGTGAGCCAATCGCGATGGTCTGAATTTTTGAAGCGTCGCGATGGTCTGAAGTGCACCGTCGCGATGGTCTAGATTGCCACGTGGCACCGTCGGCGCGATGGCATGAGCCAATCGCGATGGCGTGACACAATCGCGATGGTCAGAGACCGTCGCGATGGTCCGGCCAAGCCGTCGCGATGGCGTGAGCCAATCGCGATGGTGTGACACAATCGTGATGGTCAGAGACCGTCGCGATGGTCCACCAAAATGCAAATTTTGTGAATGCAGCTGTGGATTCCTAGAGGCGCTGGTGTCGCCTACACGCTGGTGTGGTCGCCTTCTCCAAATTCCGAACTTTGCAGACCATCGCGATGGTCTGACACAGTCGGAAATTTCTGACAGAAACTGAAGTTTTTACCTTTTCCAAGCTTTCCTGATGCACTGGAGCACTGTACCTGCAAGAAAACTCAAGAAAACCAAAGTACACACAAGCACAAAAGCTCTCTCTCACTCTCTCGCATGCACAAATGAGGGGAAATGAGGAGAATGGGTGGATATGGTGAATTTTCTGATTTTTTTGGAGATGAAGATGATGATGCGGTGATGAAGATGGAGTGTGGGGGAGGTGAAAAACACTAAAAACTAAGTAAAAACAACAACAAAAACTGAAATTTTTACCTTCCAACGCCACTTCTTGCTATACTCTTACCATCACACATTCGTCCTAGACTCGATCCCCGGCAACGGTGCCAAATTTGGTGTTGCTCTAGCACAATGGTGAGAACCACGTTAAGAAGCTCCACCTCCTTAATGTCAATCCGCGGAAGAGATAGGAGTGATATGAAGATCGTGAATGTGAGATGAAGTGAGAGTGAAGGTGAGAAGCATAGAAATGCACACACACATACACACACACAATGAAGAGACAAGCAAGACACAATGGAAGGTGGGAAATTAGCTCTATTACTCAAGAACACTATTACAAGCTCAAAAGAACTCTAAACTCCAACAAGCTAACCTCAAAAATGAGCTCTCTAGCTCTTTTTATAGTTTCTAGACTAGTTTTGACCGGTTTCACATCTAGTGACCGGCATAGTTAAAAATTAGGTCCTAGATGCTATTTGGAAGGGTAAACGGTATCTAAAAATAATGAAAATTGGTACGCGCATTCTATCTAAGCTCCTCAAGCTCGAGGACTCCTCGGCTTGCACAAAATGGAGCTATGGATTACAAAATGGGGTTTTCTATGTTACATATGTTACAATAGTGATAAAAATCACTGTTGGAGGTTTTTGGAAAGTATTTGAAAACATAATTATTTGAAAAACGATTCGACTGGCTCCCTGCTCTGTCGTTACATGCTTCCGTGTCGTCTGTGCCTCTGGCTGCTTCCAACACATTGTGTCTTGCTTGTCTCTTCGTAGTGTGTGTGTATGTGTGTGTGCATTTCTATGCTTCTCACCTTCACTCTCACTTCATCTCACATTCACGATCTTCATATCACTCCTATCTCTTCCGCGGATTGACATTAAGGAGGTGGAGCTTCTTAACGTGGTACTTACCATTGTGTTAGAGCAACACCAAATTTGGCGCCGTTGCCGGGGATCGAGTCTAGGACGAATGTGTGATGGTAAGAGTATAGCAAGAAGTGGCGTTGGAAGGTAAAATTTCAGTTTTTGTTGTTGTTTTTAGTTAGTTTTTAGTGTTTTTCACCTCCCCCACACTCCATCTTCATCACCGCATCATCATCTTCATCTCCAAAAAAATCAGAAAATTCACCATATCCACCCATTCTCCTCATTTCCCCTCATTTGTGCATGCGAGAGAGTGAGAGAGAGCTTTTGTGCTTGTGTGTACTTTTGTTTTCTTGAGTTTTCTTGCAGGTACAGAGCTCCAGCGCATCAAGAAAGCTTGGAAAAGGTAAAATTTTCAGTTTCTGTTAGAAATTTCCGACTGTGTCAGACCATCGCGATGGTCTGCAAAGTTCGGATTTTGAGGAAGGCGAGTTCACCACCGTGTAGGCGACCCCTACGTGTATAGGAATCCATAGCTGCATCTCAAAAAATTGCATTTTGGTGGACCATCGCGACGGTCTCAGACCATCGCGATTGTGTCACACCATCGCGATAGGCTCACACCATCGCGACGGCGCGGCCGGACCATCGCGACAGTTCATTTGGACCATCGCGACAGTTCGCGGACCATCGCGACTGTTCGGTTGACCCCACACCATCGCGATTGGCTCACGCCATCGCGCCCGACGGTGCCACGTGGCAAGTTGGACCATCGCGACGATACCCTCAAGCCATCACGCCCTGACCATCGCGATTGGCTCACGCCATCGCATCTGTGACCATCGCGACGGTTCACTTTGGACCATCGCGATTGTTCACGTTGACCGTTGACTGACGCCATTGCGATTGTCCGCCTGATCAAACCATCGTGACGGTTCACATTCACGCCATCACGATCATCCATTTCACGCCATCGCGACAGTTCGCTCCATCGGATCATCGCGATTGTGCCACACCATCGCGATTGTGCCACACCATCGCGACGGTTCGCCTGGACCATCGCGATTGTTCACGTTGACCGTTGACTGACGCCATCGCGATTGTCTGCCTGATCAAACCATCGCGACGGTTCACATTCACGCCATCGCGATCATCCATTTCACGCCATCGCGACAGTTCGCTCCATCGGACCATCGCGATTGTGCCACGCCATCGCGACGGTTCGCCTGGACCATCGCGACGGTCCCAGACCATCGCGATTGTCTCACGCCATCGCGATTGTGCACCCCCATCGCAAATTTTAGGGTTTCAATTTTTGGCCAATTTTGGGGCTATTTTTGGGAAATTTTTGGGTGATTAGACTCATAGGAGACCCCTTAGCTCATATTTGGAGAAACACCGGTTTGTCAATTTTTACCCCCCAGGGCCTGAACGGTCATAACTTTTTCATCCGAAGTCCGTTTTGAGGTTACCATTTGTGGGACTTAGAAAGCCAGGGGGCAAGCATTGAAAAATTGGGCAAAAGGGAAGGGACTTAAAAGGTGTATATACTCAAGTGCTTGATCATCCAACTGTGAATTGGTCTAATCTTGGATTTTTCCAGGTCTAGCAAGGGCAATCAAAGGCAACCAAGGCAAGGCAGTGAAGGGCATAAAGCTTGGGAAGCGCGGCTTCTTGGGCATCAGAGCAACCAGAAAAGCTGACTCAAGGTTGGAAAATTACTCAACCCCCTCAGTCAATTCTTAGCTTAGGATAAACGTTAGCATTGTGGATTTAAGACGATAGGAACGCCTCAAGTTCAAGAGAATTAAATTTATCAAGTCCAAGACTAAAGATAAAGGTGTGTGACACGAAAACCTAAAGGAAAGAACATAAGTCTGACGGAACGAGAACTCAAAGTACCACAGAAGTCGAATTCCTGACGCATACATCAAGAAAAGAATCTAAAGACATCTAAAAAGAATCAAGAAAGTAATAACAAAGAATCATTGACAATCTGAGCGTGTACTGAGTGTGCAAGGATGAAAATTAATGAACCTTAGATCGGGCAAACATATAGGTAAGTCAGACCGACGAAGCCTTAGATCATCAGAGGCAAGTGTAAGAACTATTGCACGATTGTGGGCTCAACAATTGAACACTAGTTATCCCTACGAGAGCTCAGATACTAGTGATTCAGAAATGGCATTTAGCACAGAAAGACCAGAAGGAGGGTCAAATGTAGCCTATTTAGAAAAACCAGAAGGACCCTATAGAACGCAACTAGAGTTTCTCCGAACCAACCGATTAGGTGCTCGCATCTATGAGGATGGTTTGCAAAGGCAAGTGGTGCAAATGCACAACCTCGATCAACCCATTGGATTGGAACGTCCAGTGGTGAAATTCGAGAGAGACGTGTACATAGACAAGGAGGAAACAATGTACATCTTAAGTACGCAGCCAAACAATACCAATGAGTTTGGCATGATTCAGCTAGAGACGGAAACTAAATCTCAAGGAAAAGAACCATTAGAAGAGCCTAGAACACCTAGAGGGAAATTTGTACTAACACGAGTACTAATCCCTGAATGGATCCCTCAGGACAACAGAAGCATAGAGTTGTTTGTAAATAAAGAAACTGATGAAGCCTTTTGGAGATACAAGACATAACTACTTAGTGAGGTAGGTATCATCACGATATACGAGTTCAAGGACCCGGATACACCTGGAAAGGTTGTATACCTGGATAAGACTTCAGAAAGAGTCTTTGTGGTGCCTGACCACGCTAAAAACACATACACATGGAGAGGTGAATTGGTATTCCCTCCATCTAGAACGAACATGAATACAAGCCAACAAGGGGCAGGAACATCATCAGCCCTTGGAAATCAAAGAGAGAAAAATAAAGAGAGACCCGAAGTAAGCTTCACTCATCCCATAGGGAGAGATAGAACAACCACGGACACTAATAGAGCGGATAGACAAAGAGATCATGGAATACCAGGTGGTAGAGATGATTTTCCTCTACCTAGACCACGTGAACACACAAGAATATTGAGACCCACTCAGTTAGTAATCCATGAAAAATTACTTTGATGGGACAGGAGATCCCTATGACCATGTCGCAGAATTCAAGCAAGTACTAAGAGCCGAACAAGTCGAAGACATGTTCACGCAATACAACACATTTGGACTAACGTTAAAGAATACAGCTTTAACTTGGTTCCAACCATTGCAACAAAGGCAATTTAGAGACATCCATCACCTTTTAGAGTCATTCATCACTGAATTCTCTAAAAGTGGGATTAGACATGACACGTCTTCGTTGATTCATAGCTTCAAACAAACCCCGCAAGAAACAGTTAGACTGGCAGGACGTAGGTTTAGACAATATGTTGAACGATGTCCAATGCAGGAGCTACCCTCACAAGCTAAGCAAGTGTCATTGTTTCTAGATGGCTTGTTGAGCTCTAAACCGCTCCTATGTGTACCTAAAAGAACCCAGAACGCTAGAGCAATGTATAAGAATTTGTATAGACATTGAGGACAACTTAGGACATGAGTTGGAACTCTCAAAGGTCTACAAGGACTCAGACTGTTCATCTCTAGCATCCACAAAATTGTCTAACTCGATAGAGGAACTAGCAGAAAAAGTGGCCCAGAAACTAGGAGTTTCTAGTAAACCTAGGGTACTAACAAACAAGCGTTGTTACACCTCTGGTGGTGATCATATGGCAAATATGTGTCCCAATGCACCACAACCACAAGCCAACCCTAGTGGCCAATACTGTACAATTGAGAGAAGATACACGAATCATACGGCTCAGGACTGCCCATACAACAAACAAACCGTGAGACAAAACTACCCGCAAGCATACCAGCAGCTAGGTAGGTATCAAGGCCAATACAATGCTCAGCCTTATTACTATAGGCCTCCTCAGAACTACCCATACCAGGCTCAACAGAGACCTCAACCTGTCTTAGCTCAGCAGCCACCCCCACCAGCAAATGTCATCTCAGTCAAATATGCTGCTGCAGAAGAGAACCTAAGTAGGGCCTTAGTGCCTTCTTCACCTTTGATCACAGAAAGTGACCCGAACTCAAACAGTTTTGACTCTACGCATGTAGATAGTCCACCCGCTTATTACACGGAGTCACCAGAACACGTAGAAACATATCATTATGATAGTCCACCAGTGGAACCTAGTTGGGAGCCAGACTATGCTAATGTGATGTACACAAACCCAAATCCACGGCCCCAAGTAAGACAACAGAGACCACAGGGCCCTAGAGGACCATGCTTTAGGTGCCAAGGAGATCACTTCATAAAGGATTGTCCACATCCCCCGATAGCAGGACTATCACAGTACTATAACATACAAGGCTTTTGCACCGATTGTGGCAAAGAGCACATCATAAAAGATTGTCCTAAGAACCCTGTTAATGCTTCGAATGTGACACCGATCAACGTGATAGGTATTGTAAACAATGCAGATGGATCCAACCCTACATACGTGCCTATCCAAGCTATAACAAGAGCCCAGGCGCTCTTACAGAACCAACATCTTAATGAAGAGAAAGCAGCCGGAAGTAGTGAAGTTGCAGAATCTAGCAGTAAAAAGACAAAATCTTGGAAAGATTCTAGAGAAAGAATTAAGAGAAAATGGAGTAAAAAGATAACTGAGTTGGAAGGAAGTTTGAAGGAATCTAGAGCCAAAATCCTAGAATTGACTTCTCAGGAATTAAATCAAGAGAATCCAGCTCAGAAATCAGGATCAGTTTTAGCGGAACCCATACCAAAAGATCTAGACATGATGTTTCGTGCAGATCAGGCTAGATTAAAAGAGGGACCTCAAGTAGCTGAAATGAGTAAGAACTACCCTCGAGCTGATCTAGAAATTGAGAGAACTAAACTTTGCATGAAGATGGTAGAATTAGCACAAGCTTTGTTCAAAGCCTCTAGATATCTTAATTGGAATAACATGGCAAAACCTGAACTACACTTTCAAGGACTAATGGAGAGGCTAGAATACTTGATAGAGAGCAAAGAGAAAAAGGATCAGCATAGGAACCCTAGTGTCCCAGAGACTCAGGAAAGGAATGCACCATCCCTGTCTCAAGTACCCAATACAGAAAGTCAAGACAACCTGTCTTCCATACATAGGTACTGACATGAATTTTTGAGAGAGATCCAAGAAGAAAAGTGGAGAATAGAACAAGGAACCCATCCTCCTATTCAAGAAATAGATGACTTGCAGGAACAATTTCCCCAAGTCATTCCCTCTATTTACGATGATGTAGAGGAAGAGCAACTGAGTGAACACACAGGATTTGAATCTAATTCTTTACAAGAATTACCTCAGTTCACAGGACCTTGGGAAGCAAAGTCTATTAATATGAGAGCACCCACGATAATAGTGAGGAATGAAGAATCAGTAATCCCTAGAAACACGGAAGTGATCAAGAATACCAAAGTACAGTGTAACCTCACTCTAGAGGAGTTGTTAAAGGTAAAACCAGAATTGTGGAAACTTGTAGCAAATCAATTCCCCGAGCTTGCTACTACTCCCTCACAAATAGGATCACAAAATAAGGTACCAGAGATACCCGTAGAAAAGATTGGAGATGTAAGCAAAGGAGAGGAAGGTAACACTTATCTTTCGATAACCCATCAAGGCTACACCACGAAAGCCATCTTAGATTCAAGAGCCGGAGTAGCCATAGCTACCACCGCTTTATGGAAATGTTGGGGTAAGCCAGCATTAAGACCCACCAGGATGAAGCTACAAATGGCTGATGGACACATAGAAAAACCATTAGGCTTACTAGAAGGCATATCTCTCACCACTTGTGGTGTGGAGTTTGAGCATACCTTCGCCATTTGTGACTTTGCAAAAAATCATGCTTATGAGATGATATTGGGACGACCATTCATGCGTCAGTTGCAAATTGTACAAGATTGGGGAACTAATTCTTTGTACTTGCAACATTTAGGAGTGACTACCAAAGTCCATCTTAAAGACTATTCACATCGAGATGTACCCCCATTACAATGGAATACCATCCATAAGACACAAGTAGAAACAGAATCCATGCACTCATTACAATCAGATCCTTCTTGGTTGCACGAGGACACTCATTTATGGATATGTAAAGTTGCAAAACAAGAGGAAGAAAGATTAGAAGCAAGGACCTTAGGTGCAGAACAACATCCATGAACCCTTCAAGATCCAGCCTACGCACCTGTAGTATTCCCTGACGAAGAGTTTGAACCCCATGGTTGGGCAGAAATCCTAGCAACCATGGATGTAGCCATCAATGAAGAACAATGGACACCCCACTGTGACGAGGATGGCTATGACATTTTAGTTTTCACGATAGAGCCAATCATGTGCGATGCAATTTTAGAAGAGTGTGAACCGAACACTGATGCATTTGAGGAGGCAAGTGATTTCGATTTAGAATCAATTATCATGGACCCACCCTTTGCATCAGAGGAAGAATATTTTTTCGAAGTAGAGACTCACCCTCAGAGATAGGAAGAAATTATGAATGATGTGAGAATAGCCACTCAAGTGACTAGCAAGAGTGAAGGCAAGAAAAGAAAGAAGAAAGAAACCATGTCAGAAAAAGAAGAAACTTTGTTTGAAGTACCCGAGAACTTCAAGAAATATGAAATCGAAGATAGAAGAATCATGGTACGAATGCCTAATAGAAAGGCGAATGACGGACAAGTATATGATAACCGAGAGAAAACCAAAAAAATAATAGTTGCTATAGAAGGAGAAGAAGAAAAATGTACATACATAGGGCATGATTTGACGAAGGAAGAAGAAGAAGAGCTAGTTGCCCTATTGCGCGAATATAGAGATGTGTTCGCTTGGAGTTACAAAGATTTGAAAGAAGTAGATCCAGATATATGCTCTCATAGAATCCCTATGACTCCAGATGCAAAACCGACAAAACAGAAACCTTACATGTACAATGATAACTACGCTGCGAAGATTAAAGAGGAGATAGATCGGCTGATAGAAGCAGGATTCATTTACGAGATTGAGCATACCAAATGGGTATCCCCCATTGTGGTTGTGCCCAAGAAGAACGGAAAATTGCGTGTGTGTATTAACCTTAAAAAAGTTAATGCCACCACGATTAGAGACAGTTATCCTCTTCCTATCACAGAACATCTATTGGAAAGAGTTGCGGGCAAGGAAGTTTACAGCTTTTTTGATGGATTTTCAGGCTATAATCAAGTAGCCATTGCTCCAAAAGATCAACACAAAACGGCTTTTGCCACTGAATGGGGCATATTTGCATTTTGTGTGATGCCATTTGGCTTAACAAATGCACCCGCCACTTTCCAGCGACTCATGTGTCATGTTTTTAAGGAATTCTTACGCAAGAGTTTGGAAGTATATGTCGATGACATATGTGCTCATTCTAATATCAGGCAGACACATATCCCAGAGTTAAGGCAAATATTTGACAAATGTCGAGAATATCAGGTTTGTTTGAACCCAGAAAAATGTGTTTTCATGGTCAGACAAGGCAAAATTCTAGGACACATTGTGTCAAAAAATGGAATCTCTATGGATGAAGAAAAGGTAAAAGTAATTGCAGAATTACCTAGACCAACTAATGTGAAAGAGGTACAGGCATTTATGGGTCATTGTGGTTATTATAGGAGATTCATACACATGTATGCAATCATAGCCAAGCCTTTGTACTCTCTTTTAACCAATTTTGAATGGACAGAAGAATGTGAGAATTCATTCAACGAACTTAAACGATGCTTGTGCTCAGCACCTATATTGACTACCCCAGATTGGAGTAAGCCATTCCATGTACATGTGGATGCATCCAATTACGCCATAGGATGTGTGTTAGCGCAACCCACGAGTGAAGGTAACATAGATCTCCCCATAGCTTACGCGAGCAGACAATTGAACGCAGCAGAAAGAAATTACACCACGACGGAACGAGAAGGATTAGGGATGATCTACGCTGTAAAGAAGTTCAGACACTACTTGTTGGCCAACAAATTCAAGTTCTTTACAGATCATCAAGCCCTATTGTACCTAGTCAACAAACCCTGTAACACAGGACGACTCATACATTGGTTTCTATTACTCATGGAGTACGATTTTGAAGTAGTAGTCAGGAAAGGAAAGACACATCTTAGAGCTGACCACCTCTCAAGATTAACCTCAGGAGAAGCTCCTCAAGGAATAGCGGATGAATTACCAGATGCTTATTTGTTTAATCTTGAGATAGCACCAGAATGGGCTAAACCAATAGTCCCTATTCTCACATATGGACCAAAGAATCCTAGGATAAAGATCAAAGAAGGAGAGATTACCAAGTCTCAAAGATACCAAATCTTAGCACGAAGCATATATAAACAGGATAATCAAAAGATTCTTGCTTGTTGTGTAGATGAATCAGAACATGCAAATTGGTTGCAATTAGCACACATAGGTGCATTAAAGCAACATCATTCGAAACATCGAACACTGCAGACTCTGCATAGATTGGGAGTATATTGGCCTACGATGGAAGCAGATGTCTACAAGTTGTGTAAAGAATGCCATGTTTGTTGTGAAAGACCACCAGTAGAGCATGCTACATTATATCACGTGTCTCTCACACCAGACTGGAGGGAACCTTTAGTGACATACTTGAGGACGAAGACATTCCCTCAAGGAATGACCTTAGCTCGACAACGCAGTCTGGAGCATGAAGCTCAAGACTATTCACTTATTGGCGATAATATATACAAAAGAGGACGAGATGGATATCTAAGACAATGTGTTCATGAAAGCGATTATCTGAGCATACTAGAGACTGCACACCAAGGTGTTGCAGGAGGTCATTTTGGACCAGATAGGATAATCAAAGCCATCCTCTTTGCAGGATTATGGTGGCCCACTCTTCACATGGATGCTCATACCTATGTTAAGAGATGTGATGTGTGCCAAAGAACTCAGTTTCCTACTCGCAGAGATGAAATGCCATTGAAACCCATGATGGGCGGACGTGCATTCTCTAAGTGGGGTATAGACTTTGTAGGACCCATTAACCCCCCTGCAAAAGGTACACATGCTGAATACATTATTGTCGCGACGGATTATCTTACCAAATGGGTAGAGGCAAAAGCCACAAAAAAGAATGATGCACACACAACTGCAAAATTCTTATTTGAAAATGTCTTTACAAGATATGGATTGCCTATAGACTTAGTGAGCGATCACGGAACTCACTTTCTAAACCAAGTCATTGAATATTTGTTACAGGATTTTATGGTGATTCACAAGAAATCTGCACCATATCATCCTCAGGCCAATGGTCAAGCTGAAAGCACTAATAAGATCCTTTGTAACATACTGACGAAACTGGTGAACAACAAACGTTCAGATTGGGACAAACAATTACACCACGCTGTTTGGGCATATCGAGTGGCCTACAAGACCATAGTCAATGCAACTCCCTTTCAGATGGTTTTTGGTCAGAATGCAGTGCTTCCTTTGGACTTCTTGATACCGACCCTTAAGGTTGCACAAGAACATCAGTGGACCGGCCATGAATTATCAGCAAGAATAATGGACTTGGAACGATTAGGAGAAACCAGGCTAAAGGCAGCAACAGGAATATATGCAGCGAAGAAGCGACAAAAAGCATATTTTGATGCACATGTGAATTCAGCTATAACCCCTGAGCTTTCCAAGCCATTGCAGATATGCATGCAGCATTTTGCTTTCCCAGCTCAGGATCGTTTTACAATGCCCCACAAAAGAATCTGGTTTGGATTATACTTAGCATGTACTGGACCTCAAACGGTTGATCTAGCTAGCTGGATAATTGATCAGCTCTATTTGGCACAACATAGATGGGAACGAAAGAAGGTCATCAATGGATGTTGTGCACTTACAAGGATTATATATATGTGCTTGGCATATGACCTGCCGATCGAGCGTGCCATGACCAGTGAGGAACTGAAAGCATTCAAAGGGACCACTAAGAAGGCTAGAAGGTCTAGCAAAGGTAGAGCCGGAAAACGCATGAGAGGAACCATACCCTACCTTCAGGTGCCAGAATCACGCTCACCACAACCATCTCCAGAGCAGTCATCGACCGCAGCCACTCCCACGGTACCACCAATTCGTATACAGTTATCACGACCAGTTACGCCGGAGGGCACCACCAGTACTGTTGCACCTCAAGAAGCCACTGCTCCAGAACCTACAACCACGACAGTAGAACTTCCCACCACTATTGGTGCGGAAGCTTTCTCTTTTCCAATACCCCATTTAGAAGCAGAACAAACAGCACCACTGGATCCAACTTTTGATTTTGAAATGCCCGATGCATTCTCCAATGAGTTCCAGTTTTCAGAAGGACAACTGTTTTCTCAAGAATATGAAAGGCCCAGCTACCCTACCACACCCAGGGATCAGCCACAAGGACAGATTGTGTCTAGCTCTGATGATGAAAGAACAGCAACCGATGACGATGACGGAGACGACGAAGCTAGCCAGGGAACTCAGGAATCCCAAGAGCATGAACAGACAGATGGCCAAGGCCAACAAACAGACACACATGGTGATACAAGTACCCATGAAGATGAAACTTACGAAGCAGCAACTTACACACTGGCTATTAAGAAGCTGTATAGAACTATGGAAAAAGTTTGGGCATGCAAAAAGCTGACTGAGGAAGAGAGTCAAGCAATAATAGAACAGGAACTTGTCCCAGGCGGATTCGAAGACGCATACATCAAAGGATTCCGTGAGTTAGTCAAATCAGTAGGCTCCAACGAAGCCCTCAGGTACTTGCAAAGAAAGCCACTACCACAGTTTGACCCCTGCCGAGTACGACTACTTTCAAAGCCCGGCGAATACATTCGTGTACCAACAGGAGCACAGTCTTCAGAACAAGCCAGGGAGGCATGCCTCGTCCCCGAAAGTTCGTTGGCAACCGAAACCATCCTTGTAGATTCCCCACCCCGCGCTACAACTGTACATACCTCAGTAGTCACTGAAGTACCGACCACCCCAACCGCTCCTCCATCACCACCCGTCCATCCAGCCTCCCCTATTCACCCTCCTTCCCCCCGACTAACAAGCATCCACAGTCACACCCATATTCACCGTCACCGCACGGGACACGTCCAATGACATGGACATCTCACCACCCACTGCACCATCACTCACTTCACTCACGACACAAACATATTTAGGCTCCTCACAATTTTCCACAATCATCATAGCATCCACCTTCCCACCCCCATTCCCCGTTCCCTTTGCATCTACACCCACTGCATCTTCATTTAGCACCCCATTAATACTATCACCCACTGTAGATAATGCATTTTGACAGATGTTCATGTGTATGACGCAAGTAAGAGATGAGTTCACATCTCTTGGCAATAATTACCAGCAGCTACAAAGGACAACCAATGACTTACAGTCGCAGCTTAATTTATTGTCTATTGAGAATGCCTCACTGAATAGCCGCTACCAAGAAGTACGAGAAGCATATCACAAATTGGAACTAGAAAGCGAAGAAAAGGCCAAGGAAGCCACTGCTGACCTGGATAACTTACTAAGAGCCCAGACAGTCCGCAATGCAACGCTAACACAAAACATGGGCTTACTCAGAAGACATCTAGCAGCAGCAAAGGAGGAAAACCAGCGCTTACAGGACCAGAATCGAGAAAACTTAGAAGCAGCCCTAGACCATCCAGACCAACCACGCAGTCCTAGTCGGTTCAAAGCCATTCCCTCAGACTCGATGAGGATGCTGCTAGAAGATCATGTAACGCTGCTAGATGAATACGACCGCATGAACGAGGAGTTGCAGAAACTCAAAGAAAATCATAAATTACTCCAGTTACGAGCACCGGCACACCAAGACATACCAGCACCTGTGGACCCCTCTCCTGACATCTTAGAGGAACTCAACGCATTACGGGCCCAGGTATCAAACCTTGAATCAAGGATTGGAGTATATGAAGCAACACCAAGGCCGGATTCCCCACCTGAGCTACCAGCTGAGGAAGAAACTGTCACCATCCCGGTGGAGGAAACGTTTGAAGAGGCGTACGAGCCACAACCCATCCCAGGCGGACGCGTCACGGCCGAAGGCCAGATGACTTACGAACTCCCGACCCCCGCGTGGATGAAGACAATTGAGGAACTTGGAACAACGCACTCAGCTAGAGTAGAGGCACAATTACATGCCATGGCGATGATAGAAGAAAGAATTTTATAGTCTCCATTCTTTGCTCATTTGGCCCCGCGACGATACATATCTGGGCATGAGCTACAGTATAAACCGTATTTTATGTTAATGGCTGAATACCAATTAGCCATTGAGAAAGAGACAGGTGAGAAACCATCGCATGCAACTCAATTCGAGGAGGACGATCTACCACTCGATGCGCAGCAAGGAGAGATCTATCAACCAGAGTGGCGGAAAGATTTACTATAGAAGTATCCAGAAATGATGAGTACATGGGTAAAGGCACCTTTGCACTTAAAGTACAACCCATGTTGGGGACCAGTACCACGACGCCGCTCCTGGACAGCCTTTGCTATTAAGGTACAAAACAATAAGCAGTGCCAGGACTGATTGAATTACCCCTTTTAAGCCACCCATTGAGTTACCAACTGTAGGCTACATGATGGCTACAATTCGCCATTGGCTCCCTAGATTAAAGCACATGGATGATATAGCGGCGCACATGACTGTCAAAATCTTTGACATGATGCAAATGATTTTTAAAGTCTTCCGACGCGTCAAGACACCTCATGTAAACACCCCGGGCTTTGAGCATGGCAATTTCGATGTGGTATATGATATGAGTACAACGCCATCGCTACGGGTGTGTTATGCCTGGCATTGCAGAATAAAGTACCTACCGGCGTGCTACAAGCAAACGTTCGAAGAGATGTTCACAACCGGCTTCTGGGAATACCATTCAGAGGTATTCATAAGCAGGCCTACACATTTATTACACTTATTTGCCTGTGAACGAATGGTCTATTCCACACACTATCAGCTCCCGCCACGGGAAGAACCGCAACCAATAGACTGGGAGAAACTCGAGGCCGACCTGGCTCGAGGCATTCGTATCTCCGAGCACACCCTCGCTCAAGACCTCCTACAGAACTATATCCGGCAGACCTCACAACAAGGTTCTGTCAGGGATGACAGAAGCGAGAGGGAGGGGGGTGTTGGAAGCAGCCAGAGGCATAGAAGACGCGGAAGCATGTAACGACAGAGCAGGGAGCCAGTCGAATCTTTTTTTCAAAGAATCATGTTTTAGAAATACTTTTCAAAAACCTCCAACAGTGATTTTTATCACTAATGTAACATATGTAACATAGAAAAACCCTTTTCTTAATTTCTAGCTCCATTTTGTGCAAGCCGAGGAGTCCTTGAGCTTGAGGAGCTTAGATAGAACAAGCGTATCAATTTTCGTTATTTTTAGACACCGTTTACCCTTCCAAATAGCCTCTAGGACCTAATTTTTAACTATGCCGGTCACTAGATGTGAAACCCGTCAAAACTAGTCTAGAAACTATAAAAAGAGCTAGAGAGCTCATTTTTGAGGTTAGCTTGTTTGAGGTTAGAGTTATTTTGAGCTTGTAATAGTGTTCTTGAGCAATAGAGTGGATTTCTCACCTTCCATTGTGTTTTGCTTGTCTCTTCGTAGTGTGTGTGTATGTGTGTGTGCATTTCTATGCTTCTCACCTTCACTCTCACTTCATCTCACATTCACGATCTTCATATCACTCCTATCTCTTCCGCGGATTGACATTAAGGAGGTGGAGCTTCTTAACGTGGTACTTACCATTGTGCTAGAGCAACAACATCTCCCACTCGAAAAGTTCCTTGACCTAAATCCTGCACAACCTGATATGGGCCTTTATACCTCAATGTAAGCTTTCCTAGATGAGATCCAAGCTTAGAATTATAGACCATCACCCAATCACCTACTTTAAATATCTTAAACTTCACATTCTGATTCACCCAAGCTTGTCTCCGCCTTTGAATGATCTAAGTAATATATGCACTTATCAAACAATCCTCCTCCACCTGTAGAAGATATTTGCTCCTGTGTTTAACCGATAGCTCAGGAGACATCTTTTTTGCCATAATGCGCAAACTTGGAACTACAAATTCCATAGGTACTACTCCCTCCAACCCATATACCAATCGAAAAGGTGTCATTCCTGTTGTCACTTTAAATGTTGTTCTGAATGACCACAAAGCTGAGTGGAGAAACAAATCCCAATTTTTTTGATTATCATGCACTAGCTTTTTAAGAATACGCATTAAAGTTTTATTTGTACTTTTCACTTGACCATTTGCTTGTGGATGATATGCTGTAGTCTTTTTATGCATGATTAAATGAATTCTTGTTAACTCGGAAATCACCTCATTAAGGAAATGAGTACCTCTATCACTCACCAACTCAATCGGACACCCAAACCTAATTATAATATTATGATAAAGAAATTTTTCCACACTTGCTGCCTTATTGTCCTTCAAAGCCACTGCTTCGACCCATTTTGTACAATAATCTGTTGCTACAAGTATATATCTACTTCCCCCCTGAGTAGTAGGTTTAATGGGCCCCACAAAATCCATACCCCATTTTTGAAAAGGATCTAGTGGTAAAACTGGATGATCAGACATCCGATCGGAACTATGAGGTTGACCCAACTTTTGGCAAATCACACATCCTTTGGCATGCTC
This sequence comes from Ceratopteris richardii, assembly GCA_020310875.1. Classification (NCBI taxonomy): domain Eukaryota; kingdom Viridiplantae; phylum Streptophyta; class Polypodiopsida; order Polypodiales; family Pteridaceae; genus Ceratopteris; species Ceratopteris richardii. Next base: position 126,383,714 of record CM035436.1, read on the forward strand.
ATGCGCATCCTTTAAAATAGTCGGCCACCACAACCCGGCTTGTAACACCTTCTTCCCTGTAATATCCCTTGACAAATGACCTCTTTCTAGACCTGAATGTGCTTCCTGCAAAACAGCTGGTTGCTCAAATTTTGGTACACACCTCCTTATGACCTGATCCACCCCTTTTTTGTATAATGCCCCAGCTATAACCAAATACGGCCTACTTTTAAGTGAAAACTTCCTCCTCTGATCAGGTGTAAAGTATTGTGGTAATGAACCCTCAGTTAAGAAAGCTAATAATTGATCATACCAAGAATCTGCCTCCACCACTTGTGCATTAAACAACTCAGCATCGGGAAATGCATCAATTACACCTGTGAGTGCTTCTCCTGAATCCAATCTACTAAAGTAAAGTACCATTGCATGCTCTTTTTCGGGAGTATGGATAATCACAAAATCAAATTCCTGTAATAAAAGCATCCACCTGGCTAATCGTCCTGTTAATAAGGGCTTCTTGATTAAATAGACCAAGGCCTGATGATCCACATGAAAAATCACCTTATTGCCCAACAAATAATGTCAAAAATTGTTAAGAGCATATACAATTGCCAAAGCTTCCCTCTCCGTCATCTGGTAATTTCCTTCAGCCGCACACAATACCTGTGAAGAGATGGATAGGTATGTGCTTGAAGATGAAGAGGTTTTGCAAAATCCTTGGTCTACACCAGCCAAATGAACTCTAGGAGTATATGGTGGGCCCTTTTAGCTTGCCAATGGATGTATTATACACCCTATGTACCTTGGAAGATCACTCTCAAAAAGATAGATCAAAACAGATAAGTTGGAGTTAGCTTAGAGGTGAAAAACTTGCTATTCTTGGTTCATACACCTGTCCAGTGTTTTGCATAATTCTCTGAGCACAGCAGCAATTAACTTAATTCCTCTTGGGAAACTCTAGATAACTTAAAGAGCTAACTTTCGAGAGTAATCTCATAAAAAATAATAAACCACACACTGAGAATGAGTTTTAACAAGTGATGACATCATCCCGATTTTCACGGGCTGCTACAGTTTGAGACTAGTGAGCAAAAAAATGAACATAACGCAAAATCTAGGAATCCAATGATTATGAAAATTTGTATGCTTATACTAGACAGTAAGCCGAATCCAAGAAGCTTTAAATCATTGAATTTGGATGAGTAACCACGGAAAATGGGTCTGACAAGGTGAGTGAAAAAATCGAGTACCTGACAGAGAAGTGAAGATGAACAGACCCTGTTGACTTCAAATAAAGATAACTGACGATTGCAACATCCAAATGACATGAAAATTTGTGAGCATATAGTAGACTTATAGAGCTAACTTTACCAAGTTAAATTACTGAAAATGATGCACCAAGCTCAGAGAAACCATCTCTGCAATCTGACTGAGAAAACTAAGAGTAATGGCAGTGAGTAGTACACTTCACAAGAACATGGAAATATGAACTCAAATGATCATGAAAATGAAAGTATATTGCTTGTACAATACAATGACTTACTAATACATATGTGTGCCTTGTAATCACACCTTGATATGGCATAAAGCTCAGCTCTTGGAGGTCTTCACATAGGTCTCTCTAATCACGACTAAAACTGCCATCTATTTATAGTTGAGTTTGGGAGGCTAACTTCCCTCAATCACTCTCCAATCAATCAATGATTGATTTGATTCTCTACCTACCACAAATCACAAATTCGTGGCTCCTCTTTCCATTCTTGATCAAGTGGACTCAACCACTTAAGATTCTTTCACTTTTACATTAATTAAACTCTTCAAAAGTTACAAGAGGTAGTTTACAAGTGAACTTTACATAGTCTTCATTTTGAAGCTTCTTTTATGACTTTGTGGGACTCAAGCCAATACTTAGGCTTGTCATAGACTTGCTCCAATAGCTCCCCCTCAAGCCAAGTATGCTTGAGGTCTTCAATCTTCCAAGATTACCTGCAAACCAATCATAGCCTTGAATTTGCAAAGCTTTGTACCATCCAATGCTTTGGTTAGAATATCTGCACATTGTTGATGAGTGGACACATATGATATTTGAATCTCCTTGCTTAGAACCTTCTCTCGTACATAGTGATAATGAACTTCAATATGTTTAGTCCTTGCATGAAAAATAGGATTAGCAGCCAAATGAATAGAACTCATATTGTCACCAAAAATAGTTGGAGTTCCAAACTCCAATCCAAGATCTTTGAATAATGTCTACATCCACATAGCTTCCTGAGTAGCTATGGCAAGACCTCTATATTCAGCTTCAGTAGAAGAGAGAGCAACTGTGGGTTGCTTCTTGGATGACCATGAAATAAGCTTTGAACCTGCAAAGGTAAGATAACCTGAAGTGCTCCTTCTATCTTCTTTGGAGCCAGCCCAATCTGCATCAGAAAATAGCTTCAAACCTAAATCAGATACATAAGGATAATAAAGTCCTTCATTTATGGTTCCTTTGAGATACTTGAGAATCCTTTTGGCAGCATCCATATGTGGTTTCCTTGGTGTGTGCATAAATTGACTTAGCACACTCACACTGTAACATATATCTACTCTTGTCAATGTGGCATAGTTGAGGCTACCCACTAGACTTTGATATGATGTGATGTCCTCTATGAGTTCACCTTCATGTGAGCTCAATTTGTGATTGACCTCCATTGGAGTACCTGCAATCTTACAATCTTGCATCTTGAATTTTGCCAACATGTCCTTAATGTACTTTCTTTGAGTGAGAAACAAACCATGATCTTTGTAGACAACTTCCAAGCCTAGGAAGTAGGTAAGTGAACCCAAATCACTTATCTTGAACTCTTCTCTCATCTGATCTTTGATCTTCTTCATACCATCTGCATCATTTTCTGTCAATATAATATCATCTACATATACACATAGATAGATGATCTCAGAATTACTCTTTTTGATAAAGAGTGAAGGATCTGCCTTGCTTGGTTGAAAGCCTTTGTCCTGCAAGAATGAAACAAGTCTGAAATTCCAAGCTCTTGGAGCTTGCTTGAGACCATACAATGCTTTGTTAAGTTTACACACATAATCAGGATAAACTTGATTCTCAAAACCAGGTGGTTGTGCCATATATACCTCTTCTGTTATCCAACCATTCAAGAATGCATTCTTTACATCTAGTTGAAGTATCTTCCAATTCTTGGAAGAGGTAATACTAAGCAAAACCCTAATAGTAGGCATCTTTGCCACAGGAGAGAAAGTCTCCTCATAATCAATTCCCTGAGTTTGTGCAAAGCCTTTTGCTACAAGCCTTGCCTTATACCTGTTAATGGAACCATCATAATTCTTCTTGAGTTTGTAGACCCATCTTGAGCCTATTACCTTCATGGATGAAGTCTTGGGCACCAAATCCCAAGTGTTGTTTTCCTCAAGTGCTTCAATCTCTTCCTTCATTGCATGCTTCCATTCTGTTTTTGCTTTGGCCTCTTCAAATGATGATGGCTCCTTTTGGTTTATGTCCTGTGCTATGTAGATAGAATGTTTAGTTACTAATGAGGTGTCAAACCCATACCTTTCTGGTTTTTTCTTTTCCCTCATAGATCTTCTTAGGCCATGATGTGATGATTTTGCCTCATGTCCAATTTCCTGCAATTTTGCTTTACCTTTAGACTTCCATGCTTTGATCTTTTCTATCTCAGATTCTTCATCATCCTCCGAGGTGTCTTGTTCTTCAATCTTTGGTTGTTCTCTACCAAGCTTTGGAAAATCTTCTTCAAGATTGTATGGTAAATTGACCTTCTTGCATGAATCTTCATACCATGAATTGTTCTCATCAAAAACTACATCTCTGCTTACCAAGAATCCTTTGTTGGTAGGGTTGTATAACCTGTAGCCCTTTTGATTGTTGTCATATCCAATAAATACACACCTTTCTGCCTTTGGATCCATCTTGCCTCTAACCTGTGAAGGAACATGAGCAAAAGCAATACATCCAAAAATTTTACAATGATCTAAGCTTGGTCTTCTTCCATTCCAAGCCTCATATGGAGTCATCCCATCAAGAGATTTTGAAGGCAACCTGTTAATCAAGTAAGTGGCTGTAGATACAACCTCAGCCGATAAGTAATTTGGTAAATGCTTTTCATTTAACATAGACCTTGCAGCTTCAACAATTGTCCTATTCCTCCTTTCTGCCACTCCATTTTGCTCAAGAGTGTACCTTGTAGTTACCTCTCTTTTGATTCCTCTTTCTTGAAGAAAAGAATCAAAATCATGGGAGAAGTATTCTCCCCCTCCATCTGACCTTAGCCTTTTTAGTGATTTACCTGTTTGATTCTCCACAAGAGCCAAATATCTTTTGAAACATGAAAAAACTTCATATTTGTGTTTCATAAAGAATAGGATAGTCCATCTGCTGCAATCATCAATAAAGGAAACATAATACCTTGATCCAGATATTGAAGCTTCCTTGCTAGGTCCCCATACATCTGTATGAACCAACTCCAAGAGATCTCCATGCATATAACCTTTCTTCATGAATGGTAACCTGTGAGACTTTCCAAATTGACATGCACTACACTTATAAATCATATGTTGTTTTGACAAATTAGGGAGTCCAAGTACACTTTGGTCTCTGCAAATTTGCTTCAATGACCTTTCACCAATATGTGCTAACCTTTTGTGCCATACTTCCAATTCTGTGAGTGTCTGACTACCATAATTAAAGAGAGCAATGTTTCTAGTGTCTTGTAATTCATATGTGAACAATCTACCTGTCTTTTCACCTTTTGCAATTCTTCTGAATCCTTGACTTGGATCTTCAACAAATGCTCCTGCCTTTGTGAACCTGACTTGCAACCCTTTCTCTACTATCTGCCCAACACTTATCAAATTCTTTGTAATGGTCGGGACATAGAGTACCTTATTGAGTAGGTTGATGTTTCCATCAGGTGCTTTGATATTGCCTATTTTCTCCACATGATGTTTTGTATCATCTCATGTTTGTACCTCATGCTTATTCCTTGGATCTTCAAAATTTGATAGGAGTGCCACATTTCGTGCCACATGATTTGAACAACTTGAATCTATGTAGAAAACATGCTCATCAGATTTACCTTGTGGCATAGCCATGTTCATGATCAATAATGAATCCTCTTTGTTTGAGTCTTTTGTGTAGTTATTGTAGTCTCTCCTTCCTTTGTAGCCTCCTTGATAGTTTGAATGATTGTAGTTGTTGTAGCTGCCATGATAATTGTTGAACCTTCTTCTTGAGTAGCCATAACTTCCTCTATTGTATCCTCTTCCTCTTTGATTCCTGGAATTCCTAAAGAAATTTTCAGTTGTATGATTAGTTAATCCACAAATAGAACATGAGTTGGAGACTTGGGATCTCCCCCTGCCTTGTCTACCTCCTCTTCCTCTACCTCTGCCATGTCTTCCTCTACCTGCATAGTTAGCTTGATATGTACCTGCTTTATCATCCACTTTTCTTTGCCTTTCCTTTGTTATCTTTGGACTTGCTTTTATCAGTGTATAAAGCTGAAGATTGATTACCTTTAGAGCTTTCTCCATTATTGATAAGCTTTGCCTCTTGAGTAAGTAGTTGTCCAATGAGTGTGTTGAAATCAGGTACATGCATGTCCATGTACAAATCCATAGCTGTGGTGAATGCTTCCCACTTGTCATCTGCCTTCAAGCCATTGATGACCTGCCTTACAATTTGCTCTTCATCTATTACCTCTCCAATGCTTCCCAACTGATCTGCTATGTCCTTGAGCTTTGTGACAAAATCAGTCACATTTTTTTTGGGAGCCTTCTTGAGAGTTGTGAAATCCAGCCATGGTTGATGCTTCCTAGCTTTAGTACTTGAAGAGAAGAAGGCGTCAAGTGCATCCCACACTTCCTGAGATGTCTTACAACTTCTAATGTGAGGCAACAAAAAATCTGAGATAGAGTTGAGGAGATAAGACCTTGCAAGTGCATCCTTGGAGCACCATGTGCTCTATCTTTCTTGCTCTTCTTGTGTTGGTTGACTTTTGTTCCTAAAACTTGGCATAACTTCATCTCCAGCCACATAACCATATAAACTTCTACCTTGAAGATAAGCTTCCATTCTTCATGACCAAGCTGAGTAGTTACCTCTGTCCAATTTGTCAATTGATGAAGGAAATCCATCTGCCATGTTGTCCAACCTTGCTCTGATACCACTGTGAAGAGATGGATAGGTATGTGCTTGAAGATGAAGAGGTGTTGCAAAATCCTTGGTCTACTCCAGCCAAATGAACTCCAGGTGTATATGGTGGGCCCTTTTAGCTTGCCAATGGATGTATTAGACACCCTATGTACCTTGGAAGATCACTCTCAAAAAGATAGATCAAAACAGATAAGTTGGAGTTAGCTCAGAGGTGAAAAACTTGCTATTCTTGGTTCATACACCTGTCCAGTGTTTTGCATAATTCTCTGAGCACAGCAGCAATTAACTTAATTCCTCTTGGGGAACTATAGATAACTTAAAAAGCTAACTTTCAAGAGTAATCTCATCAAAAATAATAAACCACACACTGAGAATGAGTTTTAACAAGTGATGACATCATCTCGATTTTCACGGGCTGCTACAGTTTGAGACCAGTGAGCAGAAAAATGAACATAACTCAAAATCTAGGAATCCAGTGATTATGAAAATTTGTATGCGTAAACTAGACAGTAAGGAAATCCAACAAGCTTTAAATCATTGAATTTGGATGAGTAACTACTGGGAAATGGCTCTGACAAGGTGAGTGAAAAAATCGGGTACCTGACAGAGAAGTGAAGATGAACAGACCCTGTTGACTTCAAATGAACATAACTGAAGTTTGCAACATTTAAATGACATGAAAATTTGTGAGCATATAGTAGACTTATAGAGCTAACTTTACCAAGTTAAATTATTGAAAATGATGCACCAAGCTCAGAGAAACCATCTCTGCAATCTGACTAAGAAAACTAAGAGTAATGGCAGTGAGTAGTACACTTCACAAGAACATGGAAATATGAACTCAAATGATCATGAAAATGAAAGTATATTGCTTGTACAATACAATAACTTACTGATACATATGTGTGCCTTGTAATCACACCTTGATATGGCATAAAGCTTAGCTCTTGGAGGTCTTCACATAGGTCTCTCTAACCACGACTAAAACTGCCATCTATTTATAGTTGAGTTTGGGAGGCTAACTTCCCTCAATCACTCTCCAATCGATCAATGATTGATTTGATTCTCTACCTACCACAAATCACAAATTCGTGGCTCCTCTTTCCATTCTTGATCAAGTGGACTCAACCACTTAAGATTCTTTCACTTTTACATTAAGTAAACTCTTCAAAAGTTACAAGAGGTAGTTCACAAGTGAACTTTACATAGTCTTCATTTTGAAGCTTCTTTTATGATTTTGTGGGACTCAAGCCAATACTTAGGCTTGTCATAGACTTGCTCCAACAATACCCTACTAGCATAATAGATAGGTCTATACCATCCTTTATCTTTCAGCCACATCCGATGCATCAACAAATATGTGAAACGACAATGACCAATCAGGTGGTTGCAAAATTGGTGCTACCGACACCATCTTTTTTAACAATTGAAACGCTATCTCTTGAGCATTTGCCCACACAAATGGAAGATCCTTTTTGATCAAATGTGTCAGCGGTAGAGAAATATTCGCTATATACCTTAAGTACCTGGAATGCCACTTAATCTGACCCATGTACCGCATTACTTCTTTCACATTGGTCGGTGCTTTAGCTGTGCTAATAGCTTCAATCTTCTTAATATCAATAGCCATCCCTTCTTGCGAGATAATATGGCCCAATAAAATACCACTTAAGACTGCAATATCACTTTTAAACGGATTCAACACCATCCTAAACTGCTTACATCTGTCAAAACATGACTTCAGGTGTAGCAAACGCTGAATCATCTTACCAAAGACCGAAAAACCATCTACAAACACTTGCATAAAATCCTGTAGATAAGGCTCAAACACTTTATGGGCTACATAATTGAACGATGGTGGTCCATTCTTCAAGCCAAAACTCATCACTGTAAACACATAAGCACCAAATTCAGTGATGAATGCTGTTTTATGCTGATCCTCCTCAGCAACACTGATCTGATTATACTATACACTCCATATAGGAAACTATACATTTCATGCCCTGCTACTGCGTCCAACACTGCATCACAAAATGGCATCGGAAACGGGTCTGTAATCGTTTCCGCATTTAACTTTCTATAATCGACACATATTCTCAGCTTCCCATTCTTTTTCGGGACCACTATAATAGGAGATAGCCAAGTCACCTGATTCACAGGTTTGATAAATCCGACTGCCAGTAATTTATCAATTTCTTTTTTCACCTGTTTAGCAAAATTAGGATTCATTCGATATCTTTGCTGCGCTACGGGGACTGCATCCGTCTTCAAATTAATCGGATGTTGATGCAAACAATGGTCTATGCCTTTCACTTGAGTGTAATCCCAAGCAAACACATCTACATACTCTTTTAGTAAGAAAATGAGATCCTCCTTAAATTTTCCTTCCAATGTTTTACCAATCCGCACCATTTTGGGTTCCACTTTTGTTCCTAGATTAACCTCTTGAAGCTCCTCCTCCTTCACCCGCATAGCCCTTGCATAATTCTGATCGTATATCCGTTCCGCCAGAGTTATTACCTCTTTCTCTTGTTGTTCCACCCGCTACTGTACCAGAATTTCCATACTTTGCTCGAATATCTTTTGTATGTGTGCACCTGCAACCTGTTCACCTGGAACTGGCCCTTCGACATTTTGCACAAACAGATTATCCTTACTTAATACTCCTGCGACATCAACCTCTAGTACCGGTACCACGGTTGGATTTGCTTGCAAAAACTTTTCCTTTTCATCATCTTCAATCTGGTCCGCTAAATTAATTGACTGAGCCATGAGTGGTTTCTCCTGTACCGACATATTTCTTCTTCCACGCATAGGGATTGTTAATTGCTTTTTTCCCTTTGTAAGCATCACCACATTCAGACCCCAATCCTGCTTGAATTTAGCCATCTGAAACCAAGGTCTCCCTAACAACATTTCATACGGGTATGCGGACTCAGACATTCTAATAACAACAAAAGTTACCATAAATGTCATTCCTCAAATGATAATCTGTTGCTGCTTCAGAATGCCAACCAACTGTACTCGAGTTTGATCCGCCATTTTTACCTGAAAAGGTGATGGAGCCAATGCCCCTTTGCCCATTTCTATAAAAATATGCTCAAGTAATATATTTAACCCTGATCCTCCATCAAGCAACACCTCATCAAATCACCTCTGGTTATACTGTACCTGAATTACTGATACTACAAAGTCAACATCTATTGGATCAATAGTATTGGCCGAAGTTGAAGTTACACACCTATTTCCTGGCTCTACTTGTTGCCCAAGTAATCGCTTCAACAACTTCTCTCGAAATGATGGTACCAAAGATAACAGTTGATCCAAGGACAGCTGTAACGGTGAGCTAATGATTACGTCAAACCAATCTTTTTCCTGATCATGCTTACTCTGACCCCTGTGCCCCTCTATTATTGAAGGTATCACATCCACGCCTTGTTGTTGTTCAGTCTGACTTCCACCCCTTGCCTGTTTATGGTGCTCGTCCTGAACTTGCTTCAAGACCTTGTCTCTGATATGCCTTTGTTCTTGCCAATTAATAGGTCCTTTATTTATTGATCTTGTAACTGCCAACACTTCGACTTCTTTGCCTTTCCCACATTGTTTACAATCACACTGCCATTGGTTATCCTTCTTAACATGTACGCTCTCAGATGTACCTGTTGCATCCATCCCTCTATCGTCTTGATCTGGCCATTCAATAAGCATGGCATTTGCCCCTGTTGTTGATGTTTTCCCTGTTGATTATGCTGATTATACCTGATAACGTGTATACCTCTTTCTTCCCCATGCTTTACCCATAAGGGACAATTCGGCCCTATCCAATGATCGGGAGCTGAACAATATCCACAGGGCATTACCCTTGGTGGTCGACCCTGGTGATTCCCTTGTTGGTTATTCCCCTGCTGACTCCCTTGATCTCTCCATGGAGGTCTTACTTGTTGCTACCTCTGAAAATTAGCCTGCCCTTGGATGGGAATAGCCTGATTGGCTGCCACTTCATTGATATTCCTATTATCTTGCCGGTAACTTTGCCCTCTATGCTTAGGGTTATACCAACACTAATTTGTTGTATGTCCCTCTTTGTCACAAATATCACAAAATCTCTTTTCCTTTGGAGCTACTATGGAATATCCATGTCTTTTTAACTTATCAATCCATGCCTCCTCTTTACTTTGCTTGACCTTATGCTTGCGATGGTTTTTCCCTACTATTTCTTCATCGTGGTCATCAGAGTCAGAATCATTCAAACTCTTGCTAGACTCCGTTTCTGAATCAGATTCAATCTCTGAACTAGAATCAGAATGCCTCTTTTTTGCTCGTCCAAACCTTCTTTCCACCCGTGCCGCTGCTAATACTAATACATCAAAGCCATTTGCAATATCCACACTTGCAACCGCATGTATAATTGTGCTTCTTAATCCTTTCAAAAAATATCCTGCCAACATCTCATCAGTAGGTCGTTCATTACCTTGCAATCTTTCCATTAAAGTCCTGAACTTCTGAGCATAGTCTTCCACTAACATGGTTTTTTGTCTGATGGCTCTCAGCTTCCTTAGTACATCGGAAGGGGTCTTTTCTTTTCTAAATCGTTGCAAAAATGATATTTTTAAATCATCATATGTAGCAAAATGAGTAATACCATATTGACTGAACCAACTCATAGCTCGTCCTTCCAACGTTGGAACAAATTCCTGGAGCTTAATGTCATCCCCATAGATAGCTGTGTATCCATTAGCTGTCCATTTGATTTCGAATTCAGCCACATGGCAATCAACATCTTCTTTAGAACATCCTCTGAAATGAGCTGCTTTGACTTTAGGATTGGGAGGTGGTTGAGCCATTGGCTGTGGTTGAGGTGTATGCCGAGTTCTTTGACCGATCGCCCCTGCAAGTGGGTCAATTTGGATTCGTCTTCTTACACCTATAGTTACTTCTGTTAGGAATAACGCTCCAAGTATACCGCCCACCAACCTTGCCTCTGCTGCACCTGTTTCCCCCTGATCCTCTTCCGTTTCCAGGTTTTCTTCCTCCTCTGCTTCGTACCACTCGTAAAATTCTGAAGACGACTCCACGTTCGCTGCTCTTGCCTGTGCTCTTATAAAATATACTTTACCAAATCGTTTCCTAACAGGAGGACCTCAAGCTCTCGTAGATATGCTCTGTAAAGGAGATGGTCCTTGCACTCACATGTGGTACATGCCACCAGCACTGCTCCTGCTTCCTATCCTCAGAGCATTCTCCCAAGAAGAAAATACCATGCATAACCTTGCACGATGAAGAGCGTACTATCCAAGAAGGTATTTACTTATATAGGCTGAGGAGTAGGCTCCGCATTTGTTCACTGATAATGATGATGAGAGGGATGGACCCATATTGCATCGTATCTTTGGTCTTCTTCATACACCAAGTGCATTACTGCTTCATTGCTTTGTTAAATGTCCCTTCGCTATCGTCTCGTTTGCCTGCCTTTCTCTTTCCCTTCAGATCAACTCGTGGCGCCATGGTTTTATTATAAAACACCTTCCTCGATCGAGCAAAGCTTTGACAACGGACTTGAATTCCCAAGATGAGGTGGTTCCCTTGTGTAGCTTGGACTCTGGTGCCTAGCATGTCTTAGAAAGATCATAAACTCTACTGAAACTGTATTATGTTTATGCCACAGACATCTTCATTCTCTTCTGCTCTTCTTCTTGCTTCTGAGCTTTTTCGAATAGAGATGGAGGGTCTGTCAAGCCAAAACATTTACACACACATTCGAGATACAATCTCCTTGCTTGAAAATAAGTCTATAAGTCTTTTTGATGTACAACATATGCTCGAACAGAGGAACATAAAGCCTTTGTTGATGAAACTCTCAAGAGATTTCAGCAGATTTATCACAGTTAGATGTGCTTCCAATAAGTTGTCTGATGTTGATTAGTCCCGATTTCCTGAATGCAACCTCTTTTAAAGCTACTCCATGTTTTTGCAATCCCGATAGATAGTTCCTTTCACATGTTGTATGTGCGACCTTCGAAATATGCAGGACCTTCATAGCTACATCGGTGCAGAGGGGAAGTGCTGAACATCTTCTATTGAATTCAAAAAAAAAAAAAAAAATTATATCCGAGCTTGTTGAAACATGTTGCCTTCCATTTTCCTGGCATATCTGAATTACATCCCTGAAGCTGCAACAAGACTTCCATGTAAAACTCAGAAATGGAAGATGACGAGCCGAAAACTCTAATGATTTTTGTAGAAGAACCCCAAAAAGAACTTATTCACACATGATTAGAGAAATATCAACAGTGTTATTAGAAAGAACCAACATAATAAACTAAAAGATTTCTACGACTACTCTTATTCTACTCATAATCTTGAAGAATCACCACACATGGTATATTAATCACCTAAAAAGGGGATCTTCATCACACCAAAAATGGCTCATCTCAACAAGTTATTATGAATCTTGCAAGCCGCAAATGCTCACAAGAATGTAACAAAATGAAGAACTCAAAAATCACCATGAAAAGCTTGCGTACACGTCTCTTTCATGCCATAAACCATCATGTAAGTGACAAGAGAGCGCTCCTCGGCAATGGCGCCAAAAGTTGTTGACGTTGTAGCATCACAACTCATACTTGTCAATCCGGGAAGCATCTCATGAGACCCAAATGTTTGCATAGAAGCACTCAACAGACGTAATGGCGCTTCGTCAACGTACGATTGACAACGTAATTAACAAGAAGACAAGACATAAGCATCGCTAATGATGCACATAATCGCAATCACAAGCATAATCACATGTAATCGCACATCAACGTGTCACAAGCGTTAGACAAGAAGAGAACAAATACGCATGCACATCATGACGACAAGAGCTATACTCTAACTACAAACTAGCATTATCTCATTACTTCTACAAAAGCCCCCCCTCAAAAGAAGAGGTGGAGACCTCTTTATATACAAAATGGCAAAAAAGCATGCTAAGTGGGATTTCTAAACTGAAAGGAGAATGAATCCCACTTATTCTCTAGTGTGGCACTCACACACACCTATACAAGAGTGCTTTATTAACCAAATGAAAGGTAGAAAAAGGTACAAATAATGATGAAAAATAGAATGGAGCCAAGAAATATATGTTGTATCTTCAACTCACACACACACATACACAGACACATACACATACACATACACATACATATACACATACACATACACATACACATACACATACACATACACATACACATACACATACACATACACATACACATACACATACACATACACATACACATACACATACACATACACATACACATACACATACACATACACATACACATACACATACACATACACATACACATACACATACATTACACATACACATACACATACACATACACATACACATACACATACACATACACATACACATACACATACACATACACATACACATACACATACACATACACATACACATACACATACACATACACATACACATACACATACACATACACATACACATACACATACACATACACATACACATACACATACACATACACATACACATACACATACACATACACATACACATACACATACACATACACATACACATACACATACACATACACATACACATACACATACACATACACATACACATACACATACACATACACATACACATACACATACACATACACATACACATACACATACACATACACATACACATACACATACACATACACATACACATACACATACACATACACATACACATACACATGTTGGTGCAGACCAATCACCAATTGAAGGCTTGGAAGATCAAATGATGAAAGAAGAATCAATTCCTAGAGTGTGGAAGAAGATTACATTCAGAGGACAAGAGAAGTGTACACATATGTACATTAGTATAGTTATAGATGACTTAGATCTTTTGTTTAGTAAGAATCATGTACAAATTATCTATAAATATCTTGAGAAAAGTCGGGGAATGTATGAGAGCATATGTGACATTAGTTAGAAGTCAAGAATGAGGGAGATAGAAGTCATGAGATAGAGGAAAAGATTTGTGTGTTAGCTCTCATCACTCAGTTGTATTTTCTCTGAGTAAATGAAAATTTTTGCGCCCGATATTTCTGCGTGTTCTCCTTCTACAGTAGATCAATTGTGAAATGCTTTTGTACAAGTCTAAGTTGAGAGTTGCTTGACCTCTGTGCAAAGTTTTAGCTTCCAATTGTAATCAGGCTGAGTAAATTAAGTGTAGGAACATTCATATGTGAAGTGTGTTCACTGGTTCCTAAAACAGGCGCAGATTTCGAAGTTAATGTTTTGATCATTTCTCCTAGCACAGTTTAAAGTTTTGCATGAGTGAAGGCTTAATCTTTAAGTTGGAAGATAAGCTACTTATGTCTAGAAGCATTTTGTAAAACGGGTTCTATTCAAGGAGAACCAAGTCTTAAAAGTTACAGGTGTAAAGTCGACTGTTTTGGATGACAGTTTCTGACATAGGTAACTTGAGAAGTTGATTTCTCAAGCTATACTTAATCTTTTGGAGAGATTCAACTTGGAGTAGATGCGCAGTCTCTAGCATATGCTTCGTACAAGGTTTCATAAAAAACTTTACATGTTTCATAAGTCAATGTGAGGAAATAGTGCAGCAGACTTTTCTGTGTTTCATCTTCTTCACAGATTTGTTAATTTTTGACAATTAGCAATTGATCCTTTAAACTAGTGGAGTGTTTGACTTATTCTTGGTATAGAGGTGCTCTAATCACAAGAATAAGTTGTTCTTTTGGAGATTAATATTCTCCATCAGTGGTATCAGAGCAGGAGACATCAATTTGAAGAAAGAAGGAGCCCGACTGCTGCAGATTCAAGAAATTCAACACTTGAAGGACTAAGAAGTGAAAGCTTGGAGTCAAAGTTCAAGGAGAAGACTATTTAACATCAAGAAAAGCAAAAGGAGTCCAATTCGAAGTAAAGGTACATACATTGTTTGTAAAGCTTGAAGATTTCAATACACAGGTGGACATAAGATGGGAGAAAGCTTGCAGATTGATAAGCTAGATAGGGAGAACTATCCAGCATGGTCCATGAGGATGGAAGCACACCTCATGAGCAAAGACCTTATGGCATTCATTACAGGAGAAGAAGAAAAGCCTGAATTTTCAGATCCTAGTATTCCAACTAGGGAGGAGCTTGCAATTTTGAAGACTTGGATGAGAAAGGATGCTCAAGCAAGGAGTATCATTTACATGGCTGTAAATGATTATTTGCTACCTCACATTAGAGGTTTGGAAAGTGCCACAGATGTTTGGAATGCCTTGGAAGAGCATTTCCAAAATACAACAAAGTCAAGGAAGTCCTCACTATGGGCTGAGTTCACAACCTTCAAGAAGAAGAGCTCACAATCAATTTCAGATTATGTGGCAAGGATGAAAGATATTGCAGATAGCTTGGGAGCAGTGGATGAAGACATTGAAGAGGAAAAGTTGGTAAGACAAATACTTACAGGTTTGAGAGGAGATGAGAAGTGGAAGCCTTTTATATTGTCCATAGAGTTGTCACTTGATCACTTTACTCCTGACCTTAATCAATTGCTAGGACATATGCTAACCTTTGAGCAGGATCTTAAAGGAGACAATGATAGAAGTACAAGTCAAGCTATGTACTCCAAGGACAAGAAAAAGAATGGCAAGGGAAAGCAATCGAATGATGATGAAGGGAATTCAAATCAAGCTAACTTCACAAAAGGGAAGACAAATTTCAGAGGTAAAGGAAGAGGAGGTAAGAACAAAGATAATGCTAAAGCTTGTTGGATTTGTGGCAGAACAAATCATTTGGCAAATGATTGTTGGTATAACAATCAAAATGGAGGATACAACAATCAGAATTATAATCAAAGAGGTAGAGGAGGCAGAAACCAAAGAGGCAACTTCAGAGGAAGAGGTGGTAGGACATCATATGGTAGAGGAGGTGGAAGAAACTTCCAATCTCAGTCCTATAACAATAATTATTACAATTATGCATCAGATCAGAAGGATGACATGACTCTTATCTTGAATGCAACTCATGAATCGATGGGGGAAGATCAAAGAGTGTTTTATATTGACTTAGGGTGTAGCAACCATCTGAGTGGGAATCTATCTTTGATGTCTGATATGGAAGCTAGGGTGAATGGACATACAGTTCAAACAGGTGATAATACCAAACATAAAGTGGAGAGCATTGGATCAGTGAAGACAAAGAGTGGAAGTACACTTCTGAGCAAGGTACTTTATGTTCCTACTATTCCTAAAAATTTGATAAGTGTAGGGCAAATTGTGGAGAAAGGATATGAAGTAAGATTCACAAATGATGGTGTTTATGTACAAGATCCAAATCAGGGATATAGAACCATAATTGCAGGTAAAAAGGAAGGAAGATTGTTCACTCTCAAGGTCCAAGGTAATGTGGGACATGCATTATTTACCTATGGAGGTCAAAAGGTGTCTGAATTAGACCTATGGCATAAAAGGCTAGGTCATTTCAATGAGAGAGCTATAAAGGAGATGTCAAAGAATCAGGTGGTGCTTGGATTGCCAAATATTGAAGGACAACATATGGTGTACAAGTGTGAAGCTTGTCAATTAGGTAAAGCACATAAGAGTTCTTATAACAAATCAGGGTACAAGTATTCAAATATGCTTGAATTGGTTCATACAGATGTATGGGGTCCCTCAAGGGACTATAGTATAAATGGATCCAGATATTATGTGTTGTTTGTTGATGATGCAACCAGGTGGATTACTTTGTATGTAATCAAGGATAAATCAGAAGTTTTCAAGACATTCAAACATTTTCATGTCTATGCAGAAAGGATCACAGGACAAAAGCTAAAGAGGTTAAGATCAGATGGAGGGGGAGAGTATTTCTCAAAAGAGTTTGATGATTATTTGTGGAATGCAGGTATCAAAAGAGAAGTAACTTGCAGGTACTCCCCTCAACAAAATGGAGTAGCAGAAAGGAGGAATAGAACTCTTGTAGAGTTTGCAAGAGCCATGATGAAGGAAAAGAATTGTCCAAATTACTTATGGGCAGAAGCCATTAACACTGCAACATACCTTGTGAATAGGTTGCCTTGCAAAGCTTTGGATGGAGGAACCCCTTATGAAGCATGGTGGGGTAAGAAGCCTAGTCTTGATCATTGTAAAGTATTTGGATGTATTGCATATGCTTATGTTCCTTCACAATTAAGGCATAAGCTAGAACCAAAAGCAGAGAAGTATGTGTTTATTGGATATGATGATAGACAGATGGGTTACAGGTTGTGGAGTCCATCTACAAAGCAATTTCTTGTTACTAAAGATGTGACATTTGATGAGCAAAATATGTGGTTTACAGGATCACCAAATGAGTATACAGGTGTTGAAGAAATTCAGAGAAAAGGAAAGGCAAAGGTAAAGATATGTGAAGAAATTGTTGATGAAATTGACTCTAGATGTAGAGTGCAGGATCATGTAGAAGAAGGGCCAAGATTTGATCCAGAATCAAATGAGGCTGAAACTTCAAGAAGTGCAGAAATCAGAAGATCTACAAGGGAAAGGAAAGAACCTATAAGGTATAGTTATGATACATCTTTCCTAACAACAAAAGATTATGCATACATTGTAAAGACAGAAGAAGATCCAACCACTTATGAAGAAGCCAAAGGTAAACAGAATTGGGGAAAGGCAATGCAGGAAGAGTATGATGCTCTACTTGAAAATGAAACTTGGGAACTAGTACCAAGACCAAAGAATCAGAAGGTCATTGGATGTAAATGGGTATATAAAACAAAGAGGTTTGCAGATGGTAAGGTGTCTAGATATAAGGCTAGACTTGTGGTCAAAGGTTATGCCCAAACTTATGGGGTAGATTATGATGAAACCTTTAGTCCTGTAGCTAAGATGTCTACAATTAGGACATTGATTGCTATTGCTGCTTGTAAGGGATGGAAATTATCACAATTGGATGTGAAAAATGCATTTCTAAATGGTTACATTGCAGATGAAGTATATATGGAGCAACCAGAAGGCTTCATGGAATCAATTGGATCAGATTATGTGTGTAAGCTCAAGAGAGCTTTATATGGATTGAAGCAAGCCCCAAGAGCTTGGAATTACAGATTGGTCAAGTTCTTGAATGAATGTGGATTTCAAGCATCAAAGGCAGATAGTAGCTTGCTAGTGAAGGCAAGTGAAAATGGATACATTTACATGTGCATTTATGTTGATGATATTATTGTTACAGGAACAGATGCTCAAGGAATCAATGAACTCAAGAAGCAAATAGAGAAAGAGTTTAAGATAAGTGATTTGGGAAACTTATCTTATTTTCTAGGAATGCAGATTGTGTATACTCAACATGGAGTATATGTTTCACAAGAGAGATATTTGAAGAATCTTCTAGTCAAGTTTAACATGGAAGATTGCAAGACCTCAACCACACCATTGGAGGTAAATCATAAATTAAGCAGGTATGGAGGTGAAGAATTCAATGACATGAAGAAATATCAGAGTTTGGTAGGTAGTCTAATCTATGCTACCTTGACAAGGCCAGATTTATCATATGCAGTAGGTGTGTTGTCACAATTCATGCATTGTCCAAAGAAGACTCATTGGATTGCAGCCCAAAGGGTACTCAGATATATCAAAGGAACCTTAAGTGAAGGTTTGTATTATGGTTTCACTTCTGACACAAGAATCAAAGTGTTTAGTGATGCAGATTGGGCAGGTGACTCAGATGATAGAAGGTCTACTCATGGATATCTATGTTATGTTGGAGACAAGTTAGTGTCTTGGTGTTCAAAGAAGCAACATACAGTTGCTTTATCATCCACAGAAGCTGAGTATAAAGGAATGGTAGAAGCTGCAAAAGAAGTGATATGGTTGAAGACTTTGATGAAAAGTTTTGAGATTGATCATAGTATTCCAATAATTTTTGGAGACAATATGAGTTCTTTGTATTTGGCAGCTAACCCTGTTTTTCATGCCAGGACTAAGCATATAGAGATTCAGTATCATTTCTTGAGGGAAAAGGTACTAGATAAAGAGATTGAAGTGATGTATACTCCAACAAAAGAACAAGTGGCAGATATGATGACAAAGAGTCTGGATGGACCTAAATTACAAAGGTTCAAAGACATGGCAAGTATAAAGAAGACAGAGAAAACCTCAATTGATGATTGAGGGGGAGCTGTTGGTGCAGACCAATCACCAATTGAAGGCTTGGAAGATCAAATGATGAAAGAAGAATCAATTCCTAGAGTGTGGAAGAAGATTACATTCAGAGGACAAGAGAAGTGTACACATATGTACATTAGTATAGTTATAGATGACTTAGATCTTTTGTTTAGTAAGAATCATGTACAAATTATCTATAAATATCTTGAGAAAAGTCGGGGAATGTATGAGAGCATATGTGACATTAGTTAGAAGTCAAGAATGAGGGAGATAGAAGTCATGAGATAGAGGAAAAGATTTGTGTGTTAGCTCTCATCACTCAGTTGTATTTTCTCTGAGTAAATGAAAATTTTTGCGCCCGATATTTCTGCGTGTTCTCCTTCTACAGTAGATCAATTGTGAAATGCTTTTGTACAAGTCTAAGTTGAGAGTTGCTTGACCTCTGTGCAAAGTTTTAGCTTCCAATTGTAATCAGGCTGAGTAAATTAAGTGTAGGAACATTCATATGTGAAGTGTGTTCACTGGTTCCTAAAACAGGCGCAGATTTCGAAGTTAATGTTATGATCATTTCTCCTAGCACAGTTTAAAGTTTTGCATGAGTGAAGGCTTAATCTTTAAGTTGGAAGATAAGCTACTTATGTCTAGAAGCATTTTGTAAAACGGGTTCTATTCAAGGAGAACCAAGTCTTAAAAGTTACAGGTGTAAAGTCGACTGTTTTGGATGACAGTTTCTGACATAGGTAACTTGAGAAGTTGATTTCTCAAGCTATACTTAATCTTTTGAAGAGATTCAACTTGGAGTAGATGCGCAGTCTCTAGCATATGCTTCGTACAAAGTTTCATAAAAAACTTTACATGTTTCATAAGTCAATGTGAGGAAATAGTGCAGCAGACTTTTCTGTGTTTCATCTTCTTCACAGATTTGTTAATTTTTGACAATTAGCAATTGATCCTTTAAACTAGTGGAGTGTTTGACTTATTCTTGGTATAGAGGTGCTCTAATCACAAGAATAAGTTGTTCTTTTGGAGATTAATATTCTCCATCAACACATACACATACACATACACATACACATACACATACACATACACATACACATACACATACACATACACATACACATACACATACACATACACATACACATACACATACACATACACATACACATACCCATACGCATACCCATACCCACACACATACACATACACATACACATACACATACACATACACATACACATACACATACACATACACATACACATACACATACACATACACATACACATACACATACACATACACATACACATACACATACACATACACATACACATACACATACACATACACATACACATACACATACACATACACATACACATACACATACACATACACATACACATACACATACACATACACATACACATACACATACACATACACATACACATACACATACACATACACATACACATACACATACACATACACATACACATACACATACACATACACATACACATACACATACACATACACATACACATACACATACACATACACATACACATACACATACACATACACATACACATACACATACACATACACATACACATACACATACACATACACATACACATACACATACACATACACATACACATACACATACACATACACATACACATACACATACACATACACATACACATACACATACACATACACATACACATACACATACACATACACATACACATACACATACACATACACATACACATACACATACACATACACATACACATACACATACACATACACATACACATACACATACACATACACATACACATACACATACACATACACATACACATACACATACACATACACATACACATACACATACACATACACATACACATACACATACACATACACATACACATACACATACACATACACATACACATACACATACACATACACATACACATACACATACACATACCCATACACATACACATACACATACACATACACATACACATACACATACACATACACATACACATACACATACACATACACATACACATACACATACACATACACATACACATACACATACACATACACATACACATACACATACACATACACATACACATACACATACACATACACATACACATACACATACACATACACATACACATACACATACACATACACATACACATACACATACACATACACATACACATACACATACACATACACATACACATACACATACACATACACATACACATACACATACACATACACATACACATACACATACACATACACATACACATACACATACACATACACATACACATACACATACACATACACATACACATACACATACACATACACATACACATACACATACACATACACATACACATACACATACACATACACATACACATACACATACACATACACATACACATACACATACACATACACATACACATACACATACACATACACATACACATACACATACACATACACATACACATACACATACACATACACATACACATACACATACACATACACATACACATACACATACACATACACATACACATACACATACACATACACATACACATACACATACACATACACATACACATACACATACACATACACATACACATACACATACACATACACATACACATACACATACACATACACATACACATACACATACACATACACATACACATACACATACACATACACATACACATACACATACACATACACATACACATACACATACACATACACATACACATACACATACACATACACATACACATACACATACACATACACATACACATACACATACACATACACATACACATACACATACACATACACATACACATACACATACACATACACATACACATACACATACACATACACATACACATACACATACACATACACATACACATACACATACACATACACATACACATACACATACACATACACATACACATACACATACACATACACATACACATACACATACACATACACATACACATACACATACACATATAGATACACATACACATACACATACACATACACATACACATACACATACACATACACATACACATACACATACACATACACATACACATACACATACACATACACATACACATACACATACACATACACATACACATACACATACACATACACATACACATACACATACACATACACATACACATACACATACACATACACATACACATACACATACACATACACATACACATACACATACACATACACATACACATACACATACACATACACATACACATACACATACACATACACATACACATACACATACACATACACATACACATACACATACACATACACATACACATACACATACACATACACATACACATACACATACACATACACAGACAATACACATACATACACATACACATACACATACACATACACACACATACACATACACATACACATACACAGACACATACACATACACATACACATACACATACACATACGACACATACACATACACATACACATACACATACACATACACATACACATACACATACACATACACATACACATACACATACACATACACATACACATACACATACACATACACATACACATACACATACACATACACATACACATACACATACACATACACATACACATACACATACACATACACATACACATACACATACACATACACATACACATACACATACACATACACATACACATACACATA